>CM040619.1:82143500-82631335 GCA_022817965.1 Solanum lycopersicoides
CATCACAGAAGAATGATCAAAGCAAAGCAACATGTTTGGTGGAATTATATAACGTTATTGCAAAAAAGAACTCAAGATGGTTTTGGAGTTTACAGTATCCAATCAATATATTTTTCAGTAAAGATAGGCAGTACGTTTGATGTGGCAATTCAAGTAGGCATTTATACAGAGCATTGGTTCTAATACTACTTGATTAGTTTTCTCTTTAAAGGTCTATTTATTTTGAGGTCATATCACTGCTTGTTTGATATCACTATGGATGGATGTGCTGACATAGCTAATCTTTGCAAACGAAATACATGTTCAAACACATTGTTTTTGAACTATACAATCCAAAGACTCATTTTCTTCAACTTCAACCAAATAATGTCTAAACAGACTAGGCATGTAGGAATTTAATGGGTTTTACCAACAACTTGAGAGTTGTTTATAGATGTTCAATGCATAGAGTAGTTTGGACATCAATGTATATATGTTTCTGTTCTTTGTATGGTTGGAAAATAATTTGTAGAACAAGAGGCGGTCTTAGGAGTTGATAGATGTGGGTATTAAGTGTTGGGTGGTCTTGGGCCTTCTCAACCCAAAAGCTAGCTCAAAGGTTGAGGCTTTCCCTCACACTTATAAATTGACCACCAGCCCCTTCCACTTCCGATGTGGGATAACCCAACAATCTCCCCCTTCACACATCGGGCCTTGGGCTGGAGAGAGCGACAACCCAGTTTTCTCCCGGTGGGCTGAGACTTGTTGACAACCTGGGCTCTGATACCAATGTTGGGAAAACGCGGACAAGCACAACAATATATATGGTAAAAGTAATGGAAATAAAATGGGAAAATAACGACACCAAAATTTTACGTGGAAACCCTTCTAAATAAGGGAAAAAACCACGGCCAAGAGGAGCAACTGATATCACTATAGTAAGGAATTTTACACTGTGTAGTCACGAATACAATACTCAAAGTGACTACTACACACTCAAAAGAAACAACACTCTTTTGGTTTCCGTCTTACTAAAATATCGCTCACACTCTATTTTTCTTCACAGACTATTTTCTTATATAGTCTATGGAATACCTCACTTTGCTCTCAAAATGGTTTTTCTCTCTAACTTGGTGTGTTCTACAAATGAGCAAGAATGCTCTATTTATAGAAGGATAAAACCATGCCTATGTCACTAATGACATAGGTAAAATAGCAAAGTCAAAAATGGTTTGCAAATCTTACCAATTTGCCAACTACCAAGTCTTAATTTTCAACTCCAATTACTATTCCTTTTTAACAATTGCTTGTACCAATTGAATAGCTAAAGTTGACCAAAAAATGGGATGGATTCAACAAATCTCCCCCTCCAGTCCCATTTACTGGAAGAAGGTATCTTCATCTTCTTTAGAGAGAGCTTATACCCACAAGTTCTTCAAAGCTCTCATGCCCTTGGGCAATTTTACCAACTCATAAGTGTGGTTCTCATGCAAAGACTTCATCTCATCTTGCATGGCTTCAATCCATTGATCCTTGTGCTCATCTTCCATGGCCTCCTCATAACATTCAGGTTCTCCCCCGTCAGTGAGTAACACATACTCATTGGATGAACAACGGGAGGAAGGAAACCGCTGTCTTGTGGACCTCCGAAGCGGAATATTTGATTCGTCCACAACTTCATGAGCAACAGGATCATCAATAACAATATCATTGTTATTATCAACATCAACATGTTGATTTGATACATGATTCTGGGCGTCACTATGATTATCAAGCCCAACAACATGCACACTTGTGTGAGGAACGTCATCATGATGAATTATACCATCAAAACTTGAAGATTCTACCTTCTCCGCTTTGTCAATATCTTCAATTGTTTGATTCTCCATGAAAATAATATCACGGCTTCTCACAAGTTTCTTTTCAATTGGATCATATAGCCTGTAACCAAATTCATCTAGGCCATATCCAATGAAGATGCATTGCCTTGTCTTGGCATCTAACTTTGACCTCTCATCTTTTGGCACATGTACAAAAGCTTTGCAACCAAATACTCTCAAATGGTCATAGGAAACATCCTTTCCATACCAAACACTATTTGGTACATCACTTTGCAAAGCAACAGCAGGAGATAGATTAATAACATGTGCAGCGGTCAATAAAGCCTCACCCCAAAATGAGTTCGGCAACTTTGCTTCAGAAAGCAAACATCTAACTCTTTCCATCAAGGTCCTGTTCATCCTCTCAGCCAAACCATTAAGCTGAGGAGTCTTGGGAGGAGTCTTCTGGTGTCTAATACCTTGATGCTTGCAGTATTCGTCAAATGGTCCACAATATTCACCACCATTATCAGTACGAATGCATTTCAGTTTCTTTCCAGTTTCTCTTTCAACTGAAGCCTGAAACTGCTTAAGACACCTAACACTTGGTCTTTAGTCTTCAAGACATAGACCCAAAGTTTTCTCGAGCAATCATCAATGAAAGTGACAAAGTAGAGTGCACCACCTAATGTCTTTGTCTTCATTGGACCACATAAATCAGAGTGCACCAACTCAAGCAACTCTGTCTTTCTCGAAGGAGGGTAGGACTTAAAGGAAACTCTATTTTGTTTACCAGCCAAGCAGTGCTCACACTTTTCTAATTTAGCACTTTTGAAATTTGACAAAATTTCTTCTTGGCTAGAACATTAAGTCCTTTCTCGCTGATGTGGCTAAGCCTCTTGTGCCATAATGTTGAAGAGCTATCGCTCTCAACCGCATTCACCATATCAACACAAACAGAGGTCGTAGTCCAGTATAGACCACGACGTTTGTTACCACGAGCCACAACCAAGGAACCCTTGATGAGCTTCCATTTTCCATCACCGTTGGTACTAACATATCCTTCATCATCTAAAACACCAACAGAAATTAGGTGCAGACGAACATCAGGAGCATGTTTCACATTGTTCAAAACTAGTTTAGTTCCAACACTAGTTTCAAACAAATTGTACCAATACCAACCACCCTAGAAACAGTCTCATTACCCATACTCAAGTTCCAAAATCACCAGGAGTATAGGAAGAGAAAAAATCCTTCCTTGATGTCACATGATGCGGCACCAGTGTCCACAACCCAGCTTGACTCATCACAAGCAATATTTATCATGTGCATCAAGAAGTAACAAGATCTTCGGTGGTAACGGTGGCTAGGCAATTTTCATTGCCATCTTCTTTAGTTTCCTCTTTGTTTTTGTTCTCCCTCTTCAACTTCCTGCAGAACTTCTTTGTGTGCCCTTTCATACCACAATGATAGCACTCAATATCCTTAAGTCTGCCTCTGGATTTGCTCTTATTTTGTTCTCTATTCTGAGAACCACGAGTTTTGTTTCTCCCCCTGGGGCCAGTTATCAGGACATCCGACGAAGAGGAAACTTGAGTTTTTCTTCTCATCTCTTCGTTCAAGACACTACTCTTGGCGGAATCCATAGAGATTACACCATCCGGAGCAGAATTTGACAATGACGTTCTAAATGTTTCCCAAGAGTCTGGTAGGGAACCAAGTAGAAGCAAGCCTTGAATTTCTTCATCAAATTTGATGCCTATAGCAGATAATTGGTTCATGATCCCCTGAAAATTATTCAGATGGTCTGTTATTGGAGAACCATCATGATACTTCAAACTCAACATCTGCTTTATTAAGAACATTTTGTTGTTGCCAGTCTTCCGAGCATACAAACTTTCAAGATGCTCCCATAGGGTTCGAGCATGTGTTTCCCCAGAAATATGGTTCAACACATTATCGTCGACCCATTGCCTAATGAATCCACAAACCTGTCTGTGCAACAGATTCCACTCTTCATCTGTTTTATTATCAGGCTTTACAGTGGTAAATACTGGTTTGTAAAAATTCTTAACATAAAGCAGATCTTCCATTTTTCCCTTCCAAATGGCATAATTAACACCATTCAAAGTAACCATTCTACTTGTGTTGGCTTCCATTGTTTTCCCCAAAAAAATATAGTTATCGCAAATCAAAGTAAATCTTTTCTGATGTGGAAGTTCAGACTGTAAAGGAGACGGGGTTCATGTAATTGAGGAAAATGAAAGAACTGAAGAATTGTTGAGATTTGAGAGTTGCAGAGAACAGTTGTGCGGCAAGGAAGGGGACAGAAACAACAAATGAGAAATGATCTTGAGAAGTCTCTGAAAATGATGGATGAAAAAAAAAAAAAATGTGTTAACCATGAGGTAGAAAAAGTGGAGGCTTTGAAAAATGAAATTCAAAAGTTATTGATCCTGGTTGAAAGCTGAGAAAGCTAAATTTGAGACTGAATTGGAGGTAATCAATGAGAAAAGAGAAGAGTTGCAGAAGGAAGCTGGAACGTGTGGTTTTAGAGAAACTGGCCATTTCTAAGCTTTTAAGGATAGCTGTGACAACCCTGAAAGCAGAGAAAAATGCAATTCAACAAGGATATAAGCAAACTTTCCTGTGATCGTGAAACCTTCATGTATGAGATTGAAAAAAGGCGCTGAGGAACCGCAAAAAAGACATGAAGAAATAGAAACTAGCCTAAAAGAGAAAAGTGAAACCCATAAGATGAGCTTCGGGATATTGCACCTCTCAGGGAGACTATGGAAAAGGAATTGGAGCATGTTGGCTTGGTGTTGAAGAAACTAGAAGCTGAGACAAAAGAAATCAATTTGCATCGAGAGAGAAGCAATAAAGAGTGCACAAAGCTAAATAATATGGTACTATTGAAGAACATAAGGTGGAAAGGCTGAAATTAGAGAAACAACAGGAACTACTAATTTACACTGAGAATGAGGTGATGCTTGCTCAAATTGATCTGTTGAAGAAATTAGAGGATGTTCAGATTATAACAGTTTGTATTGTCACACACACACGATAAGTTACATTCTTGTCTACAATCCAATGACATAAACCTTCTGCGAAAAGATTTTGAAGAAGTGACAGAAATCGACATTAAAAAAATCAGAGGGGGAAGTCAGGTAAGCTTAATTCTCTTTAAAGTTGGGTGCTCAAGCAATGCAAGTTGAGATAAACATTGTATGAGAAGACTATTTTCAAAAGAAAAGATGACAGAGCACAAGAAGACTATTTTCAAAAGGATTTTACACACAAGTGAAATCATACATTTCAGTCATCAGTATCCATCATAGTGGCCCTAGTTCTATAACGTTTGCCAGGCTTATGCAAACTTCCAGGTCTAGCTCTATCGGCTGCAATAGACGATTCATCTTCTTCCATGGCAGCATTATCGGATTCCATGGTAACAATGCTAAGGGGAACTATTTTTTTCACTTGCATTTGCTTTGTCTTAACGCCCTGTTTGGTGAAGGTGCCAGCAGGCTGCTTCATTTTCAGGTTAAAAGTGGGCGATTTCTCAAAATTAGTGGAGCTATCATCGTCCAGCTGCGATTCCTTCTTCATGATACTCAGAAAGTCCATGTAGGCTTTTCTATTGGATTCTTCATTCATATCATCCGAGACATCAAGTGTATAGCAAGTATACTTGGATGGATTCCTTACATAATCTGGAATGGATGAATTAGGGACCAACTTATAATCTTCCTTGAGCTTGAGTTTTTTAGGAGAATGTGCATCATCCTGGCCTTGAGTCTTGTACGCAGTAGGTGGCTTGGAACCTAAATGACCTTCTCTCAGGGCAGCCTCCGCATCTTCCTTGAGTCTGAGCTTGGCGGCCTCATGATTAGCACGAGGATCTCTCGTAATGTCATGGAGAGTAAGAGGAAGCTCATGGTCTGTGTCTGCAGAAATTCCGTAGTCAGAGACCTCCCGCGTGTACAAGCGGTCACTAGGCTGCTGCTTCTCCTTTTCCGTATCAACGGCCACTTTGTCAAATTCGTCTTCTTCCTCCTGGTAAGTAAATTACAAAAAAAAATTTATAAATAAAGAGTCTTTAGACTACACAACAATGCACTGTTTATCATATAGAGGAAATGGATAAAAGAGGGGAACTAAGTTATTACCTCATAGTCAAGGGTGCAATCTAAACCAATGCCAGACCGGATATCTGATTCATTATCATCATCTGGTTCTTGGCCGTCGCTGAGCTGTTCCAGATCGGACTGGAGCTGTTTGGGAAAATCTAGGGTTTGGGGGGACTTAGAGAAGAAGCCGTCAATATGGGGAGGGCAGGGTTTGGAATCAAAGTCGAGAAGCTCACGGGATGGGGTATCCCTATTCCATTCCCTTTTCTCAATTTCATCGTCGGTTAAACACCAGAGAGAACTCAAATTAGAGGTCTCCGTCAAAGACCCGAACACTTTGTCCACCCGTACTCTGAAGCTCTCATCCATTGTAAACAGTGAGCTTTGACAATCGCTCGCACTTCGCCTCTCCCTTTGTAAGAGTATGGACTCTATAGTAGGTAAATCGGGGCTGCCGTGCCGTCGATTGTCCTTCGTCTAGAAAGAGTGGGAAGCCAGAGTATATAATAGTGTCAGTTTGGATTAGTGTTTTTAACTCGAAATAATTTTTAAGCAATTTTAAAATATTTAAATAAAATTAAAAAATATTTATTTTAAAGTTCAAATAATAAAAATAAATTAAAAAGTTATATGTTAAAAATAGTAATTTATAACGTTTGACTTATAAGTCATAAATTAAAAAGTCAATTCAAATATGTCCTACTTTCTTTCTTCTTTACCATTTAACAAGTAAAAAAAATTTCTCTAATTTTATAATTTTAAGACAAGTGCAATATATTATTCAAAGTATTTCCTTTTTTTAATTATGTCATAGGCAAGCTAAAATTAAATAGTTATATAAAAAAAAAACTTTCTAAAACAATTAACTTAGCCCTAATGCCATGAGCCTAATAACATCATCACGTTAAAATGATGAAAGTAGAACCAACAAAGTGTTAGTGGAATATAAAGTTAAGTTAGTGCGACAAATAACTCAAGATGGTTTGCAGCATCTTCGAAAACTAAACCTTCAGTAAAATGTCAACTCCTTCGCCATTTCTCTACTCTATTCTTATACTGATTGTCTCATTTTTATGTAAAGCATCGGCTATTCAACAGAATGGTGCTCGTTATCTGGGCAATTTCTGGAGTTCAAGCAGAACACTTTCGGTTCGAGCCTCAAAATACCAGTATGAGACCAAATATTTCCAGCAGAAGCTCGATCACTTCAGCTTCGCTGATCTACCTTCGTTTTCACAGCGTTACCTAATCAATATCCAATACTGGGACGGTCCCTCTCGCTCGGCCCCTATTTTCCTCTACTGTGGGAATGAAGGTGATATAGAATGGTTTGCTGCCAATACAGGTTTCGTCTGGGAAATTGCCCCTCGTTTCGGTGCTATGGTTATATTCCCCGAGGTTAAATACTTGTCATTCTTCTTATTTTTCCTCATAAAGTTCCCATCCTTGTTCTGCAATTAAAGTTTCTTGGACATTAGCCTAGGGATAACTTATGTTGAGTGTGGAAAAAAATGTCATATATCAGAAATTGATAAGAAATAGAAGCTACACATGCTGTTAAATGGCAAGATTATTGGGAAAAAGTGCAGGCTTTGTAGTAAAGACTTCACAAAAGGAGATGTAATTAATTGAATCAGAAAACCAATAAAGATCATTAGACGCTTAATGGAGAAAATATAGTACATTCCTCCTCAACATTGTAGACTAGTTGTTATTTGAGAATTTACTTACATTGTTATTTCATTGAAAATTATTACAATTTGGTTTTGCAGCATCGATACTATGGGGAGTCAATGCCGTATGGAAGTAAGGAAGAAGCATATAAGAATGCTACTACTTTGTCGTATCTAACAGCTGAACAAGCACTGGCTGATTATGCTGTGTTAATCACTGAGCTTAAAAGAAATTTATCTGCACAGGCATGCCCTGTTGTGTTATTTGGTGGATCATATGGTGGGAGTAAGTGATGTAGCATTCAGTAGTTTAGTACATCAGTAATTTTAACTCTGCTAGCATGTTTTCTGGGCACTTGTTTTTAATCAATATTATGAGTTGTGCTTCACTCAGAGGTTCTCTATTTTATTGTGTTTGAAACAGTGCTTGCAGCATGGATGAGGCTCAAATATCCCCATATTTCCATTGGTGCACTTGCGTCTTCTGCGCCAGTTCTTCAGTTTGAAGATCTTGTGCCACCTGAAACCTTTTATAGCATTGTATCCAATGGTTTTAGGGTCTGTAAGACTGAATCTATCTCTAGTGACATTTAAATTAACTAGTGGCTATTTGGGAAATTTTCACAGTAGGATCAGATTTTTTGAATTTCTTTTTTTGGGGGTTGGGGAGATGGGAATTTTGTTTGGTTTGATCTACTTCATTTCTTTGATTTGAATTTGATGAACTGAAGTCACTTATCTGGCATCCATTTATAGAGTGGTAGAGTAATCTTGCTGTGCGTCAAAAATTGGATGGCAGGCACAACTCTCATTAGTTCTCTGGACAACTTTTGTGCAATTGAAGACTATTATGCCGTCAAAATCATATATGCCTAAAATTTGGAGATAGGTAGGACGTAAATTGATCCTAGTTAGAAAAGTTTACCTATAATTCAGATATAGAGCACATTAACCTATGTAAATGTTTTATGTATAAAACTATAGTATGCATTGTAATTTATAAACTATAACATAGATTTACAAATCACTGCAAAGTTTTACATCATCCACTTCATGACTAATACTTAATTCACATAAATATTTATCCCAACCCCATAAATTGAATATTGTATGGACTTGGCTGAAAATCCAATCACATTTGACTGACTGGATCCAGATTTTTGCCTTCCCAAATTAGGAAAGGGATCCTTCACTAATCTCATTCTTGTAATTCCTTTCCTAAAGCTCTAGTTTAGCATTTATGACATCCTTGCTGTATCACCTTCTGCAGCGCGAGAGCATGAGTTGCTTTAACACTATCAAAGAGTCTTGGGATGTGATTAACAAGGTGGGACTGATAAATGGTGGACTTGCACAACTTACAAAAACTTTCCACATTTGTAGGTAAGATGCCTATCACACTACCATTTGCTGTCTTGTTAGCTAACAGTGTCATTGACCTATAAAATTTCAAGTTTCATGTTGAGGCAATTTGATCCGACATTGTGAGTGGCAGGGAACTGGAGAGTGTTGACAGCTTGTCTAACTGGTTAGAATCTGCCTATAGTTACTTGGCAATGGTCAACTACCCCTATCCTACCGACTTCTTGATGCCTTTACCTGGAAGCCCTATAAAAGAGGTTAGCACTGGACCTTATACTCTCCGCAAAGATACCTGTATTTTCAAGATTACAATAAATCATGCTGAAGCCATCTTTATGAGGAAAAGCATTTCGGTCTCGATTGATACTAATTACTATGTAGCAGATAACAGATGTCTTATCCCTGCATGGTGATCAACAATTAGTCAATTGTGTAGAGCAATTTCTTTCCTGTGAATAATATCCTTCCAACCCCTTTGCTTTCAGGTATGTAGGAAGATTGATAGTGTGCGCGATGGTGCTAGTGTGTTGCAGCGTATATTTGAAGGAATTAGTGTCTATTATAATTACACCGGTAAAGTTGACTGTTTCGATCTGAACGATGATCCTCATGGTATGAGTGGTTGGGATTGGCAGGTATGGTGAAGATAAATGTACAGGCTCTTGCTTAGTTGCTCATAATTTGAGTTCCTAAGTCATACAAGGATGTGCTCCTATTGAAATTCCTCCGACTAGGTTGCTTATATCTTTCATATAATGTCTGCAGGCATGCACTGAGATGATTATGCCTATGGCAAGTAACAAAACAACTAGTATGTTTCCAGAGTTCTATTATGATCCAAAGTCGAATGAAGAGCAGTGCTTGAAAGATTTTCACGTCAAACCCAGGCCGACATGGATCACAACTGAATTTGGTGGACATGTATGACAATGTGCAAAACTTTGTCAATGCTATGTATATCCCTTACGAGTTCCATGGAAATTATATAACCGTTGTGTAGGGTTAAAAATAAGATTAAAATGGTTTGTTTATGTTTATATCACCCAGTGTATAGTAAATTTTCTTATTTGGAGGATGCATAGAATATGGATCTCAATGGTATTTCCAGTGGTTGGATGTTGTCCAGGATTTATTGTGTAGTAATGGTTCTAAATTTCTTGGTTTCTTGATTTTTATGTTCTTTCAGCTCCCTTCTTGAGTTATTTGCACTTTCTTTCTTGTGTTGAAGGCATTCAAGAGTGCGCTAAAAGCTTTTGGGAGTAACATCATATTCTCAAATGGCCTGTTAGATCCCTGGAGTGGTGGCAGGTATTCTTCTGTCTTTAATTTCTTATGTAGACTATGGAGCTGAATCTAAAAGTTTTAACTAAAATTATATGTCAAAACATTTTTGTAGTGTTCTAGAGGATGTGTCGGAAACTATAGTTGCGCTAACAACTAAGAAAGGTAATTCTCTAACTGCTCTGTATAAAATTCCTCATTATCATCAGTCTTGGATATAAGTAACAGTGTAACCATCTGTCATCTTTTCTCTTTAACAAATCACCAATTTTACTGGATATGCTGCTGTTGTTGTTTCTGTCTACTGAGTTGATGTGTAAAATGCCTGTGACCTTATCGGCTCATCCTCTTCGTCATTCAAACAATCGTGATCGTCATCAATTATTACCATCTCTCCCTTTCTTCTTTTGGTTTAATTTATTAGTAGTTCTTTATAATGCCCCCGAGCTGGGGTAAGCACATTACTACCATCTTAAGCGCCTCAGCCAACATGTTTTCCAATAAAAATGACAATCATTTGGAACACTTGCTTTCTACTTTTATTGGTTTATTCTATTTTATAATTTGATCACAATGTTGTGATGACGTCCTGCTTTCCTCTTTTCGCCTTTATAGCTAGTGAGCAGCAGCCATTAAGCTCTCGGGTCTTATTATTGAAATTCAACTTGATGAAGTTGCACATTCAGTTACTAATACTCTATTAACTTCTCCACAACACAACAACAACATACCCAGTGTAATCCCACAAGTAGGATCTGGGGAGGGTGGTGTATACGCAGCCTTACCCTACCTTATGAAGGTAGAGAAGTTGTTTGTGATAGACCCTCTGCTCAGGTAAAGCATAATACAATCATGCTGGAAAGGGAAGTATAATAATGCAAAAGAGAACAACAACAGCACATAATACTATTAACTTCTCGCTAGTACATATTACATTACCGTGGGAACACATAATCTCAACTATTTATGTGATGAAAGTTTTAACAATGAGAGTGCAGGTTCATTAAAGTTTATGTGAGCAGGTAACAGGAAGGCCCTATTGTATGCGCTCCAACTTCTGGAGGAAATTATATCTGTCATTTGTGTTTTTACTCTCTGTTATACCTTATATTTGTTTACTCTGAAAGTTCATGGACTTAAGATGATATCACAGAAAACATTTGCTTGTTGATGAGCCATTGACTGAACATAAGATCAAGGTCAATTTTCTGATAAAAGAATATCATAATCAACTTTCTGTCCCTCATAGTCTGTTTTCTGGTGTGCACTGGTGTTTGAGCATGTAACCATGCCGTATACAGGGTCTTGGTCTAGTACTTGATTGGGCTACCTTCTAGAGTCTATTGATTTTTCAGGTCATATCACTGCTTATCTGATATCGCTTCCTCCTTAACGCCTCCTAGGATGGAGTATGGACATAGCTAATCTTGCAAATGATGAAATATTATTTGCACAGATGAAATTTTGTTATGTAGCTTCGTCACTTCAACTTTAAATAGATTGGTTTGTGGAGCATTTCAAGTGAAATAATGGATTTAGCTCACAAAACTTCAAAAAGAGAAGTTCAAATAAAATTCATGTCCAAACGCAAATACTTTTTCAACGTGCAAATACTCATTTTCTTCAACTTCAATCAAATAATGTCTACATTGGCTAGGATGTAAAGTAACGGGTTTTTACAAACAAAACTTGAGGGTAGGATGCATTTTATTTTTCTTTATAGATGTTCAATGAATAAAATGGCTTCGACACCAGTGTATATGTTTCTATGCATGGTTGGGAAATGTCTGATAATCACAGGAGCTCACTTGCCTAGTACTTGTACAACTCTGAACTTTTTTGGTTCTGTTTTAGGTGCCCATCACTTGGATCTGCGTGCTGCAACTGCTGAAGATCCTGATTGGCTTCTGGATCAGAGGTCAAGTGAGATTAAACTGATCAGAGGCTGGTTGGATGAACACTATGATGAAAAGAAGGCGGAATTATCAGCGTATAGATAATTATTTTCTTCATCAGGAAACTGCCGAATTAACTTGCCCTTCCTAACATCAGATATGTTCTAGTTCTACAAATTCCTTGTTGCTTTTGTCATTGTAGATGTTTGCATTTAACTTTTATGGGATAAGTCACCAGTTGCAGTGCACATATGGAACTGTAATGACATGATCACTTGTGGTATTTCTTGTACTCAACTATATAAGGTAACTTATGGACGTGTTACAGACGAAGCATTTTCTTCCTACTTCTAGCACCAATTACATCTGCAAGAGAAAATGTAGGAATTTGAAAACTTGACTCGGTCTAGTACTCCTTCAAGCATCATTTCCTTTTATGTATTTACTGATGGAAGAAGTACTGAGTAGTGAGTAGTTCATTAATCAAAGCCAACTACTCCTTAGTAAACGCATTTGTTAATCTAATGAAATTATTTAGCTGACGTAAGGCAGCAATGCTAATTAATTAATGTTTTTCAATTAAACGTTCTGGATCATTTTTTTGCAAGAAACACATGTTTGGCAGCAAATAATGCATGCTATTTTTACAATGCATAAATATAAATAGTTATTTCGTCCAACAATAGTTGTCCATTATTGATTTGATACAAAAATTAAGAAATAATAAATAATAGGAGTTATTTTAGCAAGTCATATTTATTAAAATCAGTCATTTAAATATTGAAAAATAAATAGTAATATTTAATAACAAGGGTAAAATATATATAAAATGGTGAATTGTTCATTAATTTTATAATTTGGACAAATATTATTGAAATGACAAAATGGCATTATTAAATGGCATCAGATTAACTATATTCTAAAATGTAGTTGTAATTTTGAATGCTTATAAACTTAACGAAGCATTGCGATGGTAGTATATTTATAGGTTAATTTCATTAATCTAAAATTATGGTAAATTAATCCTCACTAATCTGGATGAGAGACGTTGCCAGCTAAGGTTCCATTGACTAGGCTTTTTATAAAATAGTAGTACTAGTATATTATAAAATGGCATCAGGTCAAACTATAATTTTGGTGTAATTATAAATTTCACTATTTACTCTTAAATGTAATTGTAATTGAATGTTTATAAACTAAACGCATACTACAATGTTTTACGTTAAGGATTTAAAGTGTATTTTTTTCTCTATGAAACCACAACTTTTTATTTGATTACATTTTCTCTTTTCACTATGATTATAGACTATTGAGTTCTAAGTTCTTAAACTTATTGTTTAAATAAATTTGAATTTCAATTAGATTTTTGAAAAAGTTAAAAGGTAATTGCAATTTCTTTCCTTTACCGATTAAAGTAAATCATTAAAGTTAAAAAAAAAAAAAAAAAAAAAGATCGATGCAATAATATTCACACTCCCGTTAATCACCTCATTCACTTGGTTGACTTTGGGGGTATCAGATTTTAATAATCCCTTTGGACTATTAAAGTATGGAAGTTTATATACTTGATAATGACTTTAATTTACAATATTAGAGAATATAAAAAAAAATTTATTTACCAAAAATATTTATAGGTAAAATTCATTAATGTTAAAATTAAGATAATTTACCCTCACTAATCTGTAAAAGAGACGTTGCCAGCTAAGGTTCTCCTTCTCAAACCAAAAAAATTCTAAATCAATAGAAGTTTTAAATTTCAAAATTAGCTGCTTATTAAGGTAAATACGATTTCCTTTTCCTTTTACTCAGCGATTACCAATAAACGGTGTCGTTTGAACCGGGGTTAGCTTATCACTGAAGCTAAAATAAACCCAGTACAATTTTCAAGAGTGTTCAAATTGATTCCAACTCGTCAAACGGTGGAGTAGCCAAGTTTTTTACATATAGAAAGAGAAAAAATCAGAGCCAACAAATCAAACAAGTGAGTGAAAGGAGAGAGAAAGGCAAAGAAGAAAGCACAAAAAGTTTTGTGTGGAGTCCACCATTAGCATAGCATACCTTCATAGTTCTTGGGAAGGGAAAATTAACTCAAGAAATTGATCAATTTCTCAAGAAAAAGTGAAATCTTGGATTTTTGTTTTTGTAAACTTGTCAGTTCTGTGGTGAAATCAAGAATGGCGAGTCCTGGGTCAGGGAGATTGGCTTTGACTCCGGTGAATCCGACCCCTATTTCTGGGTTGGGTAGGGTTTCGAAAACCCCTTTGACAGATGAAGTCATATGGAAGCGACTCCGTGAAGCTGGATTTGATGAGGACTCTATTAAACGCAGAGATAAAGCAGCTCTTATTGCCTATATAGCCAAACTCGAAACTGAGGTCTGTTCACTTTGGGACTCAATAATTTACATTTTGATTGGTTAATTATGTACCTTCCCTTTTGGGGGTTGATTTTGCACTCATTCTTTTTGTTCAGTTCTTGGTAGACGCCAAAAGGGAAAATACTTAGCTTTTAAGACTGATGTTTCTTTGTTCATGCGACTTTGGCGTTGCGGTGTGTTTGATATAGCAAAATATGTTTTCCTGGAAGTATTTCATTACCTTAAAATGTAAAAAAGGGAATAATTTTTCACGGATAACATTGTTTATGGAAACCATCCTCTTCCATACTGAATGTACCAATAGTTTGATTTGCCCAAGTTCCCTTCTTGTAATGTTCTCTCTGCCCCTTTAGATATTATTAATTTGACTGAACAGATGGACCAATCCTAAATGGTTAGGCTTCTACTGTCTCTTTTGTCTTTCATTGCACCTGAATGTTTTCTATTTATGTGCTAACTTGGTTCATGATTGCATGTCTATTCTGGATGTAGCTGTATGACCATCAATATCAGATGGGGCTTCTCATCCTGGAAAGGAAAGAGTGGGTATCCAAGAATGAGCAATTTAAAGCAGCTTCTGAGTCAGCTGAACTCTTGTACAAGCGTGAACAAGCTGCACGTCTTTCTGATATGGCTGAAGCTAAGAAACTTGAAGCTAATCTGAAGAAAGCTTTTGGAATTGAGAAAGAATGTGTTGCAAACATTGAGAAAGCGTTGCATGAGATGCGAGCAGAATGTGCTGAAGCAAAAGTTGCCTCTGAGAATAAATTGGCTGAAGCACAGAGCATGATGGAGGATGCTCAAAAGAAGTACGCTGATGTGGAGGAAAAGTTGCGTAAAGCAGAGTCTTTGGAAGCAGAAGCCAGCCTCTTTCATCGTACTGCAGAAAGAAAATTACGTGAAGTTGAGTCACGAGAAGATGATCTTAGGAGACAGACATTATTATTCAAGTCAGATTGTGAAGCTAAAGAGAAAGAGATCCAACTGGAGAGACAATCTTTATCTGAAAGGCTGAAAACTCTACAGCGGTCTCAAGAAGAGTTACTTGATGCTCAGGCTTTGCTCAATAAGAGAGAAGAATTTATATTTAGCAGATCTCAAGAACTGAACAGACGTGAGAAAGACTTAGAAGATGAAAAATCAAACTTGGAGAATGACATCAAATCCCTGAATGAGGAAAAACGCAAACTGGAGGTGAAACTGAAGTCTCTATCAGCAAGAGAAGAAGGCATAATCAAAAGGGAACACAAACTTAACGAGAAAGAGGAAGAGCTACTGCTATTACAGGGGAAAATACAAAGCAAGGAGATTGATGGAAGTAAGCAGGTTATGGTTAATAAGGAGGCCACATTGGTAACTAAGATATCTTCTATCGAGGCAGAGTTGGAAACAAAACGGAAATTGGTGGAAGATGAGATCCAAACCAAGAGGCGGGCTTGGGAGTTGAAAGATATGGATATTAAGTCTCGGGAGGACCTAATTACTGACAAGGAATATGATTTGGAGAGGCAGTCAAGAACCCTAGCTGAGAAGGAGAAAGAGTTGGAAGACAAGGTATCTGTGATTCAGGAAAAAGAAAGAAATCTCCAAGCTGCTGAAAAAGAGGTAGAGTTGCAGAGAACAGCTCTGCAGCAAGAAAGGGAAGGGATCAGCAAAATGAGAAATGATCTTGAGAAGTCTCTGAAAATGCTGGATGAAAAAAGAAAATGCGTCGACCATGAGGAAGAAAAAGTGGAGGCTATGAAAAATGAAACTCAAGAATTACTGATTCTGGAAACAAGGCTAAAGCTAGAGATTGATATGATTACAGCGGAGAAGGAAGAAATTGAAAAGGAGGCTGATCGGTTGAAAGCTGAGAAAGCTAAATTTGAGACTGAATGGGAGGTAATCGATGAGAAAAGAGAAGAGTTGCAGAAGGAAGCTGAACGTGTGGCTGAAGAGAAATTGGCCATTTCTAAGCTTCTTAAGGATAGCCGTGACAGCCTGAAAGCAGAGAAAAATGCAATTCAAGAAGAATATAAGCAAAATCTGGAGTCACTTTCTCGTGATCGTGAAACCTTCATGTATGAGATTGAGAGTGAACGTGCAGAATGGTTTAACAAAATTCAGAAAGAACGCGAAAACTTTTTGCTGGATGTTGAGATGCAGAAAAAGGAGCTAGAGAACCGCATTGAAAAAAGGCGTGAAGAAATAGAAACTGATCTCAAGGAAAAGGAGAAGGCCTTTGAGGAACATAAGAAAAGAGAACTTCAGGATATTGCATCTCTCAGGGAGACTCTGGAAAAGGAATTGGAACATGTTGGCTTGGAGTTTAACAAACTAGATGCTGAGAGAAAAGAGATCAATTTGGATCGTGAGAGAAGGGATAAGGAGTGGGCAGAGCTAAATAATGCTATTGAAGAACTTAAGGTGCAAAGGCTGAAATTAGAGAAACAAAGGGAATTACTTCATGCTGATAGGAAGGAGATTCTTGCTCAGATTGAGCAGTTGAAGAAATTGGAGGATGTTAAGATTATACCAGATCGTATTGCCACACCTAAAAAGTTACATTCTGGTCTACCATCCAATGAACTTGAACCTTCTGCAAAAAGATTTTCGGAGCATGCCTCAGTTCTGGGATCTGGTCTGGATGGGAATGGTAATAATGGTGTTAGTAAAGGTACTTCTTCTATCATGAAAGAGAACGGTAATTCATCTTCTACTCTCTCTACTCCATTCTCATGGCTTAAGAGATGTGCTGATACATTGCTTGACCGAACACCAAGTAACAAAAGGCGGAGGGAAGATGGGGATTTTATTTCTCAATTGACCGAGAATGGTGCCTCCGGGTATTTCTCTGTTCTTATAACTGACATGTCAAGTAGCACACATTTTTCTATCATCCCACTTCCCCTTCTATATGTCATTAAATAGAAATTGAATATTGGTTTATTGACTGCATTTATTTTCTGGTTCTTTCTAGTCCATTATCACCACCACCAGATGCACCAGATGTTGAACACCTGGAAGTACTACCTAACCAAACTCACATTGCTGCAGAGGAAACCACTGTGTATATTGATAGGATTGTTACAGTTCATGAAGTGACAGAAATCGATGTGAGAAAAGTCACGAAAGGAAGTCCGGTAAGCTGTATTCTCTTTAGAGTTATGTGTTCAAGCTATGCAAGTGTTGCAACAGCTTCATAATGTTTTAAATTTTGCAACTTTTAATAATTTTATTTATGGAATATTTCCCCGTTTGCACTGCATTTATTTTCTGCATGTATCCTCATTGTCAGTGTACATGGAATGCAATGATAGATTTCAACTGGGAACCCTCCTAGATAACAGGTCCCCTCCACAGTTATCGAGTCTCAATATATATAAATGGAGTCCGAAGGGTGGAGTTTTCTTTGGGGCTTGACAGGGCAAGCCTTATTTTGTCGTATGCAGTAAAAGTAGGTGCAGCCTAGTTTGTGTTGTCATTCCTTTCTAAAAGTACACTGTTAGCACACCCCTTGGGATGCGGCCCTTTCCCAGAACCTGGTTAGATGCTAGATGCATTATGTACCAGGCTGCTGCCTTTTTATTTCTCATAGAAAGGAAACTTTTCCTATGATATCCAATACCTTTTTAATATTTAATACTTTTCACATATTTAAGCACCATATAACTCCAACTTGCATGCGCGCAGTTAAATTAGGTCCACTTAAATTGGGAGGGGAAGTATGATAAAGACTCTGCGTTCTTTGGATTGAAGATGCTATCCTTGTTGTATCGGTTTTTGCGGTTCAATTACCAACACCCCCCACCCCACCCCCTTGTCACCCCAATATATATATTTTTTTCCTCATAAAAGCCTACTTCTGCAGGAGACTCTCTCTGGGGAAAGTGGTAGGAAGGTGGGGAACAATGGTAGCTTGGAATCGGATCAAAATGGGAAGCCTGAAGGCCGATCCCGAAGAACTAGGGCAACAAGGAAGTAGTGAGATTGCCAGATGTGAGAAGAGTAGCGACTGGGCCTCTAATTTCCTGTTTGTTTCTTCATTTCAAACTTTCAGAACTTCCTACAAGAATTTTCAAGCTAACGACTGATCGTGACTGGTGGTATGCCATGTTTGGTGACCTTGTAAGTGCTTCCCAAGCATGTAAATGTCTCAGGCTAACTCATACCCTTCCAAGTATTTTGTAAATGGTATGAATAGGTACTCTTACTAGTTGTGAATGTTAAGTGTTCATCAAAGAGCTTGTGGTTGTAAGTAAAGAGCATATCAAAGTGGTTTGTGTTTTTGTCTGCTAATTTCTTCAGCTTATTGTGTTAAATCTAATTTAGGGCTGAAAGATTTTGGTGATTATGTAGGGGAGTGAATTGGAGTTATTTGTGTAAGTTTCTAGACCGAGACGTTCTATTATTCCGTTGACTTATTTCATCCCTTGTTTGTAATAGCAATAGCTTACGAGATTGTTTGGGTATATGCTTAATTGCTTATATGCACTTTTTGTCTTTCAAGTAATCTTTTTTTTTTAACTTTCAATCATCATACTTTTAATTTTTCCAAACGCCTCTGCTGAAATGTAAGATCGTTACTCTTGAAATTTATGCAAATTTATTGTTCTCATTAAGGGTAGCGTCGGCGATTCATTCCTTTCGCCACTTAACTAGCATAATAATTGCTGATCTTATCTGGTTTGCTGGTATGATCATCGGAGACTATAGAGGAGTTAAGAGTCCAACAATGAACAACTTTCCTGTGAGGAACTTGCTCAAGTCAGCTTTTCAAACTTGCTTTTGAGGACAGATTACTCTGTTTCCCACCGATATATGGTAACATGTAACATTTTATTGCAATCAGATTTAGTGCCTTAAGAGTGTTTGGAAAGCCCACCATGATAATTGAATTTGGTGTAATTGATATAACTACATTGTCTGTTCTGTTTGGTTGACATGTAATTACGTTGTCAGCAGGTAGGTAAAATGTTGTAATTGATCGGGTGTAGTTACACACCAATTCACAGGAGAGACTGTGAATTACTGGTGTAATTATAAGGTGGTTACTTTTTAATTTCTTTCTTTTATTCTTGTTTTAATTTTTTAATATATATTATTTATATTTCATTTCCTTCTTATTCTCAACTTTTAGTTCATGTGATTCCATGCTATTGACTCGATTACGTTATAAATTATTATTTTTAAAGTTAGACTTGATAGATAATTTTTTTTGTCAAATATGCATTTCATGGTGTCCAAAGGAATTATGTACTTATAAATTTTTTGATTAATTTAATTAAAATATATTGAATTGAAAATTTTAAATCAATTATTTTTACAATATTAGTTAAGAACATATGTTTATTAATTAATATATTTTCAAGAGACTACATATATATATATATATATTAAATATTTTTTAGTATTATTTATACAGACCTTGTTTGTCTAATATAAGATTCTAGTAGATTTGTTGTTACATTGAGATTGAGGCAAACAAACAGGTAATCATAATTACTAGGCTGGTAATTACTAGTAACTACACAAATTTCAATTACCTAATGAAAAAGGGCGATAGTTATTCTTTTGGTTGAATAGTTTGAGTTGGCCAAGATAAATTCAAGTCATTGTTAAGTTAAGTTGTCCTTTCAATCCACTCGAGAAAACTTGAGTAATCCATTCAGTTGGACGATGTCGAAATATCAAATTGCTGCACTGAAATGTTTTTTTGGCTTCCACATAATCATGGGCGTGTGTAGTGTACGTTCACAATCCAAGTTCAAAGCATATTGTGTTTTGGCACTTCCCAAGGTAAATTATTTACTGTGCAGGAACACATCACTTTACTAGAGTAAATCACCAAAATTGGGGTGAAAACGACTATTTCATAGCTGAAGGATACATATCAAACACACAGATATACTTGTCACGCATCATGGATGTATGATCAAGAACATCCAAGTCAAATATTTTTTCATCAATCGAAAGTACTACCGTTTTGGTTGGAGAGCTCATTTGAGCTCAACAATCCAACCCATCTTATCCTCTGAGAGCCCCATTTGTAGGCTAGTAAGTGCAGAGTATAACTGCTGCGACACAAGACCAACACCATCATTTCCATATGTCACCCTGCACGAACAACTCTCTAATAAGTACTTATATTTCAGCAAATAGATGCACACGCACATAGGGGAACACATATTAGATCCACGCATTCACACAATCAATTACACAGGAATCATTAACTGATGCATGAGTTCATCTTCAACAGCAGGGTAAAACCAAATCATAAAATATGTATACCTTCTCCCTTGATGAGTAATGCTACCAACAGGAGATACAACCACGGCAGTTCCCGTACAGAAAACTTCGTCAGCATCAAGCAATTCGTCCACAGACACCTGTCGTTCTTCAACCTAAATATTGACATTCTGGCCTCAGAATAGTATTAATGCAACACAAAAGACCTATTATGTTATACCAACTACAAGGAAAAAAGCAGTGGATATCACTTTCTTTTCCCAAATACGATTTTAATGATAAGGTCAGTGTTATTGTGGTAGGAACCTAATCTTCCAAGTGTTTTCAGATTAAATCATGCAAGGTAGAGATCTGCAATGGTCAAAGGCAAACACTTCCAAACTCAGTGGAGAATGAGCCCATTCAATATCCTTCTCCACTTAAATAAGAATAATCCATCAAACGTTTTGATGCTAATGCAAGTCATCTTCTTTTCTTTTTTTTTTACTGAATGTAGATTTATTGATGTGATGAGAAAAACACAGCATACCACGTGCCTACAAGAGATGGTGATTCTACTGGCAAACATTGGTCCTCCATGAAGGATATTCAACCATCAACCCTCCATGGTGAATGTCTCTTCATTCAAATATCCAATCCTCAATATTTCTAATGCTTGTATACCATTCAACCTAACTTGCTTGGGATTGAGGCGTAATTGTAATATTTCTAATGCTTATCCATTTTAATCTTCCCTGACATACATTTCACTGATCTTGATTGTATTTGGTTTTGATTTAGTAAGCACATTAATGCTTCAGGAGGAAAAACAGAGAAGAGAGGAATAGTGATGAGGATGACAAACAGAGATTGAAAAGCAAGGTGACTAAGATGGATCAGGAGAGAGCAGAGCTGGCACAATGTAAGGAAGACACTGATGCTAAGGCGGATACAGTGTGTGCGCGTTGGGGGGTGGGAGGCGGTATGGTCACCGGATGGCTGTGGGGAAGTGCATAGCTGGAGCCTGGAAAGAGGAAGAGAAATTGGAAAAAGCTCATCAATACTAACTACAGTGAAGGATAAAATGGTACTCCCGCACTTAATTAATAGGGAAATAATCAAGGAAATTTACCTTCAGATACCAATACAATACCATGATAACTTTTATCACAATAGCCATTTCCTAATGACTATCAAACATCTTAATTTCTTCAATAAAGGTGGTGATCGAAACAACTTGCATATCAAAGTCACTAAATAAATAAATAAAAAACAGAACTTAAACCAGCATTAGCATAAGCACCAAACATATTATGTTGAAGACAAACAGGGTACCTCGAATCCTTGACTAATAGCTACGTCGATTATGCTCTTTCGCGTAATTCCAGGTAGAATGGTTCCTTTAATTGCAGGAGTTACTATCAGATTACGCTGTGAACATGATATTGACTTAGTTGTTTTCATTAACATGAAAGTTTTGCATCATTTTTAAGTAAAGAAGATTTGTCTACACTTCCAAAAAAAAATATTAAGTAAGAACATTGTTCAAATAACTCAATAGTATCCATGTATGACCACAAATGAATAAAATAATAGTAAGTCATGTGAATATCTTTTGAGATATTTTAAAAATATTTTGCACTCAGAAGAAAACTAAGATCATTATTTTGGGGTGATTGGTCAAGCAAATTTTTCTCTAAGACTACCAAATTTTTTAATATTGATTACGAAATAATAGCTCACTTATCAGAAGACATTATTTTCTTTGATACCAACTTTATGTTTATAAAAGAACTTATGCTAAAGAGCTTAACTTTCAAGTACAAGAATCAAGATTTATGAAAAAAGATGGCTAAAAGTGAGATGCTAAAAATTTACAAAAATCTATCCAAAGCAGAAAAACTACATGTTCATAAGCAGTACATAAAGGGGCCGTTTGGTGTGAGGGATAAGTTATCCCAGGATAGCTAACTCCAGGATAAATATCCTGGGATAACTTGTTCCCAACCAAACGACCCCAAAGAATATAAGATAAAAAGACATAAAGTATCCTTTGCAAGATAAGTTTTGAAAGGAAATTCCTATCTCATCTTCAAAAATAAAATGCTTTTGTCATCCTTCTTATAAAACCAGCGATACATTCTCGTTCAGGCACCACAGGCAAAAATAACTTACAATGAGGACGCAGAATATTGGTTTAACTTTATACCTTCACAATAAAGACATTGCAAGAGGAAACCTCTTCAAGATATTTTTTCTGAACACAATCAAGGTACAGAACATCAGAATAGCCTTTTGCTTTAGCAGCACTCTGTGCCTTCAGAACCTACATTTATAACCCAAAGATGAAACATGGAATCGTCAAGCATTGCAGATTGGATAGAATAACAAATAATTAGTGAAGGGTGCAAGTAGCATTTCTTCTCATGAAACCATCCTTCATTTCTTTTTACATGTCCAGGAAAATATTAGATTAATATTCTTCACCTTGGATATATGAGAATAAATAACACGGAGTGAAATCTTAAGAAGCATGAAGCAATGAGATCAACTCCAGTTAGGTCAACTACGTAAGAACTCAAAAAATTCTAGAAAATGACTTCATAAACTTGTTCAATATAGAAGCGTAAGGGAAAGCTAATTGCAAAATATTTGATCACAAGTCTTGGTGAAATACAAAGAGATGATGATGACATGCAGAAGGGATAGCAAAGCTCCAAGTGGGAACTCAGGGATGTTTATTCTCATCAATCTCTAAGAAGAAAATGCAACTAAGGCTTCAATTAACGTTCATCAAACAAAACTTGTACTGCCAACAAATGTTTAAATAAACTAAAGGTCCAAAAAGCTAGCTTACTGCAGCATAATTTCCAATAGTCTTGACGCCTCCAGTACCACCAGGTGTTGCACGGTGCATTTCAGTCTCAACTACCAAATTTATTGGTGCCAAACCTTCCTGCGAAAAAGAAAAAAGGGAAAAGGAAAAGAGTGAGCTGAGAGGAGGACCTGCCGTACAATATGATTATCAGAAGGTCTGAAACATGAACGTGAAAGTTATACCATGCACACTTGAGTTTTGATGTTCAACAACAAATCGACAATCATTCAGTCCTTTCTAAATTCTGGACCATGGACACCAAACTATTTTATGTTTTCGGTAGTGATATTGTTTTGCAGTCAACTTTTTCACACTTGCAATTTCTCAAAAAGATTGCATTGCTTTTGATAAGTTTCTAGTCTCTTCAACTAACAGCTATTGAGACACTGTCCTATTGGCAGTCCCAATTATATGCTAGAATTCATCAGGTCAAAACTAACATACCACACCCAAGTTTCTTTTCTTTGTTTTGATAAGTAGTACACCACACTCAAGTTCAAGATCTCAAAGCTAGTTGAAGTTATTCAAATGACTAATCTAACATATCGTCATAAAAAATAATTATTATGATACACAATACATTTTTAAATTATAATTCTAGATCTTCACGTGAACAGGGTTATCAAAAGCGAGAAAAAGTGTGCTTCAAGCACAAAGCGAGGCGAAGCGCGCCCACTGCGCTTTTCTTCCCTGCAGTGAAGCGACAATCAAAAAAGTGATAACTTCAACAGTTGAAGTGAGAAGTGCAAGTAAAGAAAAAGCGAGAAAAGGAGCGCTTAATTTTAAAAGGCGCTAATTAGGGTTTATAAAAAAATAATTAAGTTTCTTCTTTTTAAAATTTCTGAAATATATTTTTGCTACTTCAAAACATTTCCTTTTGCAACTTCAAAATATTTCCTTTGGACTGCTGCAAGGTACGTTCTCTTCTTCTCTTTGGTTTCTGACTTTCTGTATCTGCAACTGTTTTTTTTCCTATTTCTAGTTGCTGCTGTTTTTTTTTCTATATTTCTATTGTTGCTCTGTTTTTTTTCTATTTTTATACAGAGTGATGTGAATGGCGTATGCTGGTTGCTGCACTTAACAATCTTTATTTTTTTTTACTTAGTTTATTTGTTGTTTGTTACTAAGTTACACTTCTTTTTCTTTTGCTTGTAGTAACTAGAAAAGTTGATCCTTTTGTGATTTAATTATATTTTTGTTTTATATTTTATGACTTATGAGGATTATTGACTATCTATTTACTTTTAATCTAAAAATATATTACCTCTATTCAGTTATTTAATATTTTTTTATTTTTATACTAAATACCGCTTTACTTTTAAAAATAAAAGCGCTTCCCTTCTCGCTTGTGTGAAGCGAGCCCTCGTCACTTTTTTCCGCTTCTCGCTTCCCAAAACACTGATCGTGAACCTTAGTCAACAATTGTCAAATTAATGAAGAGATTTTAACTACATTTCAAACATTTAGTCTACGCGCTGTACTTCGGATAATGATATGCCGAAACTAGCATTAGCATAGGCAAGAACTAAAAAGAGAAGATACAACAAAAGCATTAGTAAGTATAAATTAAAAATGGCAGGGATTTAGAGAAAATACCTTAAAATAATTTCCAACAGGTGACACATAAATCAGGAATGTGTACTCAGGAGCAGGAGCAAGACCAAGGACAGCTCCACTCCCCATAAGCAGAGGTCTTATGTATAATGAGCCTTTACCGGGAGGAGGAATCTGAAGTAAGCAAAGAAAATGAATCTAGTGGGCATGAGACACTCAATAACATAGTTTCTAATTAAGATCGAAGGGACATATTACCCATCTTTCATTAGCTAAAACAGTGGCTTTCACTGCTTCTACAAACTGTTCAACAGACGGTGAAGGCATACACATACGTTCAGCACCCATTTTCAAACGCGTAGCATTTTCCTCGGGTCGAAACAACAATATATTGCCATCATGTTTTCGATATGCTTTTAAACCTTCGAACAATCCCTATAATATTTCCAAACATTTTCAGTGAGTCTGACACAAGAAGTAAAACTGTAATCATTCAAATGAATAACAAGCAAGAAATATATTTAGGACTAAGAAAGATTTCTTCAGATACCATTATATTAGAAAATCGAAAAACTAACCTGACCATAATTTAATATTCCAGCAGACGGACTCAACTCAATGTTACCGAAACGCTGTAATTCACCCTTAGAAAAGTTTTCACCTTGAGAGCATTTCATGCTATACATATAATCAGTAGGCATAAAGCCAAAGCCAAGGTTGTCCCAATCGATGTCGGCTAATTCAGATGCAACGTCGCTGTTATAAAAACAGAGCTTTCATCAATTATTGGGGAAGCAATTAAGAAGCAATGTAAAGGATTTAGAGCCACTTCATAGTTCATAAATTATTTGTACATTAAAAACTTTACAACCCACAGGAAACTGCATTTGACTTATCTAAGTCAGCAAGCTCTATTGATGTATTCTTGTGATACTTGCATTAGAGGGAAGGTTTTCTCAGATTGGGAAACATCACATCCCTTCATAAATAGTGTTACTCTCCTCAAAAAAAATATCCCTTAATAAGTGTGAATAAATACAGTCCATGAATGTTTTCCTTTAGAATGTTGATCGACATGTTAGCATTTCTGCCCTTCAAAAAAGTAAACTTTTAGACATCTACAGTGATATGGCATTTTCCGAGACCAATCTCTCTCTCAAATAAATCATATCGAAGAAGGCAAAAGTGGCGAAAAAGAAGTTGTGTCTTTGTGTTATGTAGGCTGTAGTCACCTCAACGCAGCTTGAGAACACAGAAGATCTATGAATTTTATGTTTTGCCTGGTTCTTCCAGATGTAGTAACTAAACGACCCAAAAATTTATAACTGAGTATCAACCATTCGAGACATGATATTGTTTCTATTTCCTTGCACCAGAATCAACTAGTCTAGAGTATTTTACAACAATCCACCATTACAGAGTAGTGATACAGCATAACGATTTGGTACTGCTTTAGGAGCAGGGCATCTGAATCCTAAAACTAAAAGAAATAAAAGTAGTGGAAGAAATGCAAAATACCTTGCAGGAGAGGCCACACGAAATGAATTTCCACTGTTTATGGCACTATTACCAATATAAGAAGTGAAATGCAACTGCTTCTGAAACTGCAATATAAATTCCATCACACAAAGTCAATGAAATCTACACGAATTAGTCAACGCTACACAAAACTAGACGCATGAAGCTAAAATCATACATCATAAAACAGCATCAGTTTCAATGGAGTAAAATGAAATATGAATAGCTGAAGGAAGAAAAAACCTTGAGGGGCAAAGGAGAAAAATCAATGGAAGGAGGAAGAAGCTTAATAGCAGTTCGTGATGGGCCGAGAAGGTGGTTATGGTGACCGTGAGTAGGGTGAAGCCCCGCAAATACGGCGGCGCTCTCCATTTATCTTTTGTGTTATCTCTCTGCTCAGCTCCGGCGTTACAAATGAATTTTGTTAAGACTCTTTCAAAACCCCAACTCCCTTACTGAGTGCTATATTTGCTGACTAGGCTTTTTACAGATCTATCCGCTACCCTTTGGGTTTTGACCGTACCATATTCCAATTAATTATTATTAAAAAATTAAAATGGTTCATTAAAACCCTACTTTAAACATATTTAAATGGAGAACGTGTGGATGGATCTGGCCTGCCTTTCCATAAAATTGTAACATGTTTTCCATCAAGTCTTGGTAGAGCATTTTTTTTTTTATTGGTTAATAATAGGCATCGTGGGTCCATCTATAAATGAACCGGATCTAGATGCCTGAGCGGGCCAACCAACTGGGTCCATTAGATAGGCCCAATACTATTTTGTTCTGTGAATTCCTTCTTTCTGCATACACTGTGAAAAAAGTGCTACTATTGGGCTTAGTAGACAGCATAGCTGTTATCCAGTCTGAAGTTTATTGGGCTCTTCTTTTGGAAGCCCACATACATTCTTCACCATAAGGCCATCATATCATTACACTATAAAACAAGTAAAATTCACAATTAACCATTTCTCACCCCTACTAATTGAAAAATAGGATTTTCCATGGAATTTCAAATTTGAAAAACGTTTGAGCTTCAATTGTAAATTTAGAAGACAATGACTAATACCGGGTGGGAGGGAGGCAAAAAGTGGCCGAAAAAAACCATTTTTACCTATCAAATGGGCTTCACAAATGAAATGGTAGGCAGGGGCGGAGCCACCTTTGTCGGTTCATCTGAATCCTTCAGCGGAAAATTCTATTATTTATACATGGTTAAAATAATTATATATATATATATATATAGTAGATGTTGAACCCCCTTCGACTACTTCATTTGTCTATTTCTACAGATTTTGAACCCCTTATTGAAAATTCTGACTCCAGTGGAAAATTGGGTTACCCATACCATAACTTGGGACTACCATGTCGTTCTATCTATGTAATTTTATGTCTTCTTTTTTTTTTCCCTCCGTATGCGCTAAGAAGTTTACTGTCAATGTAGATTATATTCTTGTTACTTGATTTTCTTATATTTATTGTATAAACATGCATCTTTTCATCAATAGAATGAGGACAAACCTACACGATTCTACTCATAAACTTTTGCACTATTTGCGCTATTTGACATAAATATTTACTGTTTTTATGATAAAGAAGATAAATAAAATAAAGATTGGAACTTGGAAGGTAGTGAAAAGTCCACTCCAATTCATCTTCACCAAAACCACGAGGAAAAAAAGTAGTATACATACAGAGATATTGCACTTATGAAAGTTGTATGAACACTGATAAGACTTGACTTTGGGCGATGAAATTGCAACAAGTCAAAGGTGGCTTTTTATTTTATCATATACCTAGAAATGGCTGTTGAATTTCAGTGTCTTGAAAATATTTAATGTAGAATAAACCAGTTCATAAAGTTAATGATTCGTGAAAATTAAAACATAAGATTAAGATTTTTCAACACGTAAAGAAGGAAACAGTCTATGGAGTAGGCCACCACCATATATTCTCTCTCATATTTGAGACATTCTTATCCAATGTTTTTAGTATGGAAACTAATAATTACTAGTAGTATATTACTTTTACGATGGACTTTTTCTTACTCTTTTACCTTTATGTGCAGATAGCATGTACCCAACAACTTAATTTCCATTGCGTTATAGCTACACTCCAGGTGTTATTACTTTGACTTCTTCCCTTGATAATATATAAACTATATTATAGAAAGGAAGGAATTATTGGTTCGGAATAATAAAATGTATCATGTAAAAGTTAATAATTATAAATTTTGATAATTATAAATCAGACGAGAAATAAATTTACTCTAAAAGAAGCATAGTTTTTTTATTCATTGATAAACTAATCTATATACATGAAAATCAAAATTAAAGAAAGTATAGAAACTCATAAGAGAATTGAATATGCAGTTTATGACAATTTTTATTAAGGAAATTATTCTAAATTATGACTAGATAGAGGAAAACAAATTAGTACTAGTTCTAAGATCGTGATTGGTCTCATCTAGTACTCAAATTAAAATTGTTCTAGCAAAACTAAGTACAAGTCTTGATACAATTTAATACTTTCAAATGGCGATACATTTCATTAGGGGTGTCAAATGGGCGGGTTGGGTTGAAATTGAGGATCTTAAAAATGGGTTGAAACAAAAATCGGATTGGGTCTTGACCCGCCTAAATTTACTTTGGGCTCAAATGGGCTAAAAACGGATTGGGTCTTGACCCGCCCAATTTGACCCGATTAATTTCAATAATTTAACATATTGATATTTAACTTTTATAATCATAATTTGAATTTAAGCTCAAGATTTTTTTTTTTAAAATATAACAAATGAATAGATAAATCCTAAAAGATGTAAAATAAATAATAATTCATACCTTAAAAATATGAATATATCTTAATAAAAAGTTCTAAAACGGATTAAAATTGAGGATTGAATTGGGCTCAAATGAGAATTCTCTTCAAATGGTTATGCTTGAAAGGGTTGAGATTGAGCCCAATTCAAATTATTTTGAGTCTAACCCTTAAAATTCTGAACGAATTGAATAGATTACATGTTTGGGTTTAATTTTATCACCCCTACATTTCAATCTCTCTTTTTGTTTGACAAAATGATATACATGACTCTTCCAGAGTAGTTTTTAGTTTTGCAAAAGTTAGAGACTTTTCTTCTAGGCTTCTCATTGAAATTTGGGAAAATGGCCCCAGATATTCATCAATTTTATCATTTAAAGTTGATATATCTTTATTTCTAAAAGTTGTTTATATATACCTCTATTGTTATACAAATGACTCATATATACAGTTTTCTTTTAAAGAAAGTGAAAAAAATAATTTTAAATTGATTTTTATTAATTTTTTATTAAAAAATAATCCCTATAAGATATTTTATTTTTCTCATATTTTTTTTTTCTTTTTTTAATTCAATAGCTAATTTGAGTTTATTATTTTGATGATCAAATTTATTCTTGTCACTTATTTTCCGTAGATATCCTTAAAAAATACAAATATAAATACTAAATTAGTTACAATAGCTAAAAAAGTGGTTTTATTTTTTTCTCTTTTTTTTCCATTAACACTTTTCTCTTTTTATTTCTCTTACTTTACACTAAAGAATGAAAAAAAATTTGAAATGAGAATAAGAAACTCAAATAATAATAATCAAAGAAATCAAAAAATAATTTATGTGTAAAAAAGATCAAATATATACTTTTAAAAATATTAAAATTTTAAAAATAATTTAAGATTAATTTTATCACTTCTGTAATTATGGTTATAATATGTGAGCTACTTTTGTAATGGTGAGAGTATATTTGTGCCAATTTTGTAATGATAGGAGCATATCTGAGCCACTTTTATAACGAGAAATATATCTGCTCCAAATGACACAATTGAGAGGTATATCAGGACTTTAGCTCCAAAGCGAGGACTGTTCAAATCAATTTAAAGAGACCATTTATCTCTTGAATGACCGATGTGATACTCTTCCACACCTATTTATATTCGCTACTTGAAAAAAAAAATCGAATAACAATCTGAACAGCTAGAGAGTTGAGAACTAAAATATGATATTCATCGAAAAATGACGATTAAAATTTGGAATGAATTCTACTCTGATACCATATTAATTAAGTAATAAATTTTTAGACTAACTCAATTCTGAATAAAAGCTTTAAAAGGGAAGATTGTTGTACTCATATCAAAGATCAATCATCCCTTGAATTGACCGATGTAGAACTCTTTAAAAAAATGTGCAAATGATATTCTTCAAAACAATTTAACCAAACTCTACCTAATTATTTTTTCCATAGTTTTAAAGTTGAAGATAAACACATCTATACCGACGTACGGTGCGGGAAAACCAAAGATTACTTTTTGGTAACCTTGAGTTATTTATTTTATATTCTGACGTTGAAACAAATGAATCGCCTTTTTATTATTGAAGTTTAAAATTTGAAAGCTGAAGACTACATCCAAGAAATTACCAGAGCAACAATAGGAAAGTAGGGACAACAACGGTCAATTTCGATGACGGCAATTCTGGCATAAGATGTGATAGTGGACTCTATTTTAATCTTAAATTCCTTTTCGATCACCTCTTCTAAAATAATAAAATATGGTCATTCGTAATATACAGGATTAATTCTGATGTATCTTTCTTCCATTATCAGCTTGTCTCAGATTATTATTGTTCCTAAATTAGAGGCCTAGACAGAGCATCATGCATTTGTTTCTTAATGTGTTTACATATACTATATGCACGGAGACAAAAGTTTCACGGCTCTAATAAGAGATAAATATTTATATATATCATCATGTGTTTAGAATAAATAAAATTAAGCGATTAGATCAATCAACCTTACATTGAGAATACATATATAATACTTAACTATAATCAAATTAAGTAACAATGGTATATATAAAAGACACGTATTATCATAAATTTATTAATCTTGTTTAAATATAAGTATAATTTAATTTTAATTTCCCATTGCACCATAATGATTAGTAGAGAACACTGTATTACTACTAGCTTAGTAGGCTTGTCTTTTAAGGCATGAGATTGACTTGTTTAGATGCTACGCACGTACTTAAGTTGAGTCTTATCATATGTCTAAATTCTTTTATAGGTAAAATAACAAGGTGTGAGGAATTAAGTAGATGCACCTCAAATATTTATGATAGGGACAAAAAAGGAATTTGCAAACAATATCCCCCAATTAATCGAACAAATGAATATTAATTGTTCCTAGTAGAGTTTGAATCGAACGGGACTAATACGACCTCAAGTTACAAAGAATTCACATATTACTATTTGGCCCCTTAAGATAATAGTAGAGGAAAGTAATATTCTTTTTTCTTTCTAGCTTTACTTTTCAACAATAATTAATTAATACTCCATAATACAATAGACTAGAGAGTAGAATACCATTTTAAATTTCGTCATACAGGCGGTAGGCTGACACATTAGTTTTAGATCATTATATGCAAACAGTACTCCGTTGGTATAAATAGTACTCCGTTGGTATAAAATATATATATACTCAATTCGTTTAAAAAAATGTTTTTATTTTTTTTTAAATTTGTTTCAAAAAGAATTATTCATTTCTTTTTTTGGCAATACTTTTACTTTAACTTTCCACGTGTCATGTTTAAGACCACAAGATTAAAGGATATTTTGATACATTTGACATAACTTTAATTTATAAATTATAACCATAAAATTAAACTCTGTTCCAAGTCAAACTAGATCATCCTTTTCTAAATGGAGGGAGTATATATTATGTACTCCGTTGATCGGAACCGTATATTTAGAATAGACAACAAAAATTGAACGTTCAAGATGTAACTTTACATTGAGATGGTAAGAGAGTGTGTGTGTAATATATAGTAAGTGTGAACAAAAGGTGGACGATGAATTCCATGATGGTATATAGATTCGTATAAGAAAACATTTGATATACTGCCATTCAAATTGTGTTATTATTTTAATCTCTAATAAAGACTAGTCTCTTTTTCCATTTCCACTTTATTGAAAAAGCCGGTAATCATTCCCATCCCCATGTCTCTCCTTCTCCAGCTATTATAGTCTTTCTATATTTCTCTCCCCTAGCTCTTCCATCTTTATCTAACTTCTATCTATATATATACATAAAGATCGATATATAGTCAGCAACTAGAGATCAAAATGGGTAGAGCTCCCTGCTGTGACAAAGCAAATGTCAAGAGAGGACCATGGTCACCTGAAGAAGATTCAAAACTCAAGGCCTATATCGAGCAACATGGAACTGGTGGTAATTGGATTACCCTTCCCCAGAAAGTAGGTCAGTAACAACAAATTTATCTAAAACTTTAAACTACATCTTCAACAACTAATCCTAGTTAGTTAGTATTCCAACATTAATTTAATTTCTATATGATCTTGCTTCTATTTGAACAAATTAGGTTTAATTTATAATTCATGTTGTTTTTATATGGTTTAAATATATATAGGTCTCAAGAGATGTGGGAAGAGTTGTCGGCTTAGATGGCTGAATTATCTCCGGCCAAATATCAAGCACGGAGAGTTCACCGATGAGGAAGACAACATAATATGTACTCTCTACATGAGTATTGGCAGTAGGTAATATAAGTGCATCACTTATTTTTCAATTCAATTATAGGGTTACTTATTGTTTTCTATTAGGTAATTTAAACAATAATTCATTAACATGTTACTATAATTTTTCAATATAAAAGGTGGTCAATTATTGCTGCACAATTACCTGGGAGAACGGATAATGATATCAAGAACTACTGGAACACGAGGTTGAAGAAAAAACTACTACTATGCAATAAGCAGCGAAAGGATCATCGGCCACGGACCGGATCATACATTAATCATAATAAGCTAGAGATGATGAAGGAACACGAAAATTTCTTTGCCACTCATCAAACTATCAATAATGCATATCCTTGGCCTTCACAACAAATACTCTTCTCTACACTAATTGCACCACAAAATCATGACCTGGCAGAAAGCAGCAGTGCAAACAGCCACAACTTTCCATATTCCAGTACTGATCAGGTTTATTTCTCCCAAGATCAATTGTGTCAAATTAGCTCCACCAATCATCTTCCATCGATGAATCTCGTAAATGGAAATACTTGTACTATGATAAGCAATGGTTATTACCCTAGCAATGGGGTCGTTATCAACAACGGTCTACAAGAGTATAACAATTACAATTCAGTTGGGCTGGATCATGACGCGCTCAATAGTACTAGTACTACTCATTCTCAACAAGTAGATAAAAGTGTTTTGGACATGGTCAATAGTAGCACTATTAGTACCACATCACAAGATCAAAGTACAAGCTGGGAAGAATTGAGTCCTCTTGTTAATTATCCTCCGTCAGTATTCGAAACCGTATCACCTTATTATGTATTTGAAGAGCAAAGGTACATGGGGTTGTTGAAACAGTAAAACATTAATTTTAGCCACAAATATATTATGTAACTTTCCAAGTTTCAGTCGACTTTTCAGTGTGGTGCCTATTCACTGAAACTTAGGGATATGTTTGGTTACTTTCCACTATCACTTTAATATCTTTGATTAATACTACAGTATTGAAAAATTCTTTGTATTTACTCGATATATATGCGCACATAATTTATTTTTCCTGTACGTGTTATGCTTTATTAGATTATTTTTTTGTACTAGTTCATATGGTGTTTGTGAATATGGTATCCTAGAGATAGAGACCTGCAGTACTTCTTTCCATCATTGTACGTCCTTATACTATATATGGACACCTGCCGTGTTAGTTTATTGTGACAATAAATAAGAGCTAGGATATGAAGCTTATGAGTTAAGTATTGCAATATTTTAAAGCTAAAATCCCATAGTTTTTTTTTTGGATATAGTATTTCAGTTTAATTTGAAGTGTATATACGACAAAAGCATTTAGAGATAATCTTTATTGGAAAAGAGAAATGGCAATGAAAGTTGGAAAGGTATTGAAGTTTTGGACAAGAGTTGATTGGCTTTAGTATGTAGGGTATCAAATAAATGGCATTTTCTTGTTAGTATTATGTTGAGTTCAATTAATACAAATAAGAACAAGCCGAGGAAGAGCTTATAATAAGGTCCGTGTCATGTTCGTTCCACCAGGAACAGAAAGACTGAAATGTCGGATATTGTAAAATTAGTATTGTCATATTAATTAGCAGCCCTTAGTGAAACTATATATTATATCACTTTCCAATATTTCAATGTCACCGTATCACAAGTGGTGCCTTTCAACATGAACATTATTGTACCATTTGTTTGTCCTCTTTTAGAAACTGCAATATTCTTAAGTAATAACAAGAGGTTTAAACCACGACATACAAAAATACCTTCTTTTTTTTCCATTAGATTAATTATTTTTATCAATCAGCCTGTTCACCAATTTTAGTACATTAGGTATGGAACTTAAGAAATAAAGCAAGATTAGTTCTAATTTTGTGATCTTAAACTAAAAATATATATAGTTCTTTAGGCTTTAAACTTGGCAAGTGATCGATATTTTTTAAGTAGAGATGATTTGAACAAAGAATATGCTTACCATAGAAAGAGCCCTAACACTGAAATTCACGCTTCAAATTAGCTTTTCATGTGAATTTGGCAATTTCAAACTTCTTTTTTATTTACATAAGGCAGAATAAGCAGTCCCACGTAGCAAAATAAAGTTAGAAAGAAGCCTCTTTTGCATGAACATACTGACCCATTGCCAATTCTTTGATTAGAATTAAAGTGCTTGTCACGCTACACTTTTCTTACGTACTCCTTTGGTTCCTTTTTATTTGTTTTTCTTTAAAGTCTTTTAACATACCTATTAAAAAAAATTATTCGGAACATTAATAATAAAGTTATTGACTATATTAGCCTATATTTCTTTCAAATTTATTCATGGCAAATAGTAAAGAATTTTAAAAAAAATTATCCAACCATATTTTGTAAGACAAGAGTAATTTTGGAAAACTGCACCTATGTTTCGATCCAAAAGATATTTGGTTTTAATTCAAATTAAAGAAGCAAAGTTGCAATAAATTACTAGCTGTTTATGAAAAAATAATTGATGTGGAATCTTAGTATATAGTATGATAAATAAATCTGGATAGCGTAGAATGTTTTGTAGTCCAACTCACATGATTTAGAATTGTACTTTGTCAAAGATTTTCACTAGCCAAAAGATCTTCACCCTCCACTCAGCTCTTTTATAGGACATTCATTACTCCCTTGGTTTCGTATTATTTTTTAGTCTGTTTCCAAAATAAATATTTCATTTTTTTAGATAATTCATTCGTTTTAATTTTTCACACGTAAAATTAAAAGACATTAGCACATTTAATATATGTTTAGTTTAAGATTATAAAATTTAATTTTTTAAAATTTTATATCAAGTCAAACTAACAAATTGAAACTGAGAAAAGAAAGAAGTTTGGTGATTGGTGTGATTACAAGGGTGTCTGGATTGACTTAAACGTTAATTGTTCAGTCAGTTTTTTTTTTTAAGAAGTGTATGACAAATATAAAAATAAATTAAAAAAATTAAAAAAAATTTTAAAAATTTTTAAAAACTTTAAATATTAAAATTAGATGTTCCCACTTATTATTTTTTTTAAGTTAAAAGGTATTTTTTTTTAACCAATTCAAAGGGGCTATAAGAAATGAAGTCAAAAGCAGATATAAAGAAAGAGTGGGGCACATAAAAAGTTTGACCTGGTGTTCTTAGTACTTTTCTTTTTAGTTGATTCAAATTGCAATAAGTAGTATTGTCAACCGGAGTTAAACTGTTACTCCCTTTATGAATAACCTTTATACTATAAACTTCAACAAGGAAAGGGTGACATATTCTTATACATACATTTCTTCAAAAATAACATCTCTTTCTCATTTTGATGTCGATTGTTACCTAACTGTTCACTTTATATTTTTTTACCTGGTCAACACAAAATTTGTATAGTACTCGTTTATTTTACTCCTTTTCCATTTTTCATTATTTTTAGACTATCACTACCCCAATCAATTTATCAATTGATAATTAAGTGAAAACTTCCTTTAAATTCTATCTCAAATTATCTATCGTAATTTTTAAATATTAAGTGTCTTAGAATGTTAGTTATTGTTTTAAAAATTCAAAATAAAATTAATTATTTTCCCTTGGTTTACCTTCCGTTCAAACTATAAATATCTCAATTATAAGTGAAGATTTAATTGTTTAAATATGAATGAAAGGTAAAATAGCGAAATTATAAGTGATGCTTTAATTGTTTAAATAATATGAATCAACGGTAACATAGTTTTTTAGTAAGTAAATACTCAAAAAGGTCATACTAATTAATATTTCGAAGAGAATCTTATTAGAGAGGAGAGAAGAACTCTGATTCTAGATGAGACTTGCTCAAAATTATTTCTTTTGTTTCATATTATTTTTCCTCTTTTTTTCTTACACTCTTTTTAAGAAGTTATAAATAATTAATATATTTTTTATAATTTAGAATTTTAACTCTTTTTAATACACTCTATATATGTGCTATATCCGTCAATATTAAAATAACAATGAGTGAATTTTTTTGGAACTTTATGATATTTGAACTTCAAAAGAAATTAAATTTAGGGAGAAAATAAGAAGAATTAATTAATTCTATCTTAATTTGATAAATTAATCCATAGTTGAAATATCTAATATTTTTAATTATGTGCTATGTGAAATTGTGAATATAAAACAAAGAGAGTATCATAAGTTCATAATGATTTTTATTTTTATGTCTACGAAAAGCACCAGAACTTTGTCGAGAAATCTGTCGCATTAATTTCTAGAAAACAATGCTACAAAATTTCCCCATAGCTAACTTCCTTTTATTCCAAGTAACAACTAATTTAAGCAAAATACATTAAAGACCTAAATTTCTGTATTTAATTTGAATTTCGCTCTTTTAGTTTTGTAGACGATTCTATATATCTGAATATTGATTATTTATTTATATATATTATGATCACTCTATGATTACATATTTATTGCGCCAAAGAGTTAATTAAAAAGGTAATTACGGCGTCTTACTGCAACTTGCAAATATCAACGTAATTATTATTTTCAAAAGTAGGCTTAAAAAGTGTAGATGACTTTGCAAGTACAATCCTAGAAGTTCCTTATTCTTCTTAGCTTTTAATTACAAAATCAAGAAAGTGCCACCAGTTTTTCTTATTTTTAATTCAAAATTACATGAGGAGGAACAACTATAACTTTGAAAAAGCAACTAATAAAATAATAGTAATCTCTGAGTTTTATTATCTCAAAGGATTAAACAACAAATTACACGAATCCGTGATTATTGCACTAAATTCGCCTAAGCTGTGACAACCACTCCACCATCACCGTTTCCTTTCTACTTGCTATCTATATTTTATTTTAAAACCAAACTTTGCTAATTAAATATCCATAAAGTAGAATACAAGGTGGTGTAATATAATTCATCCACGGTTATTACCATGAAACTTTGCTTACAAAATGATATTATAGAAAACCACTCCTTCTACGATATTATTTCACAATAGAAATATAATTTTAATTTCATAAAAAAAAATTCAACATCTTTCTATTTGTTTTGTCAAGGAATTGACACAGATAGACAAGTGTTACATACAATTGGCAACATATAGCTCAATATTAATTAGCAATTAATAAACAAATAAGAAATTGTCACATATTAGCCCAAATATAACTTATTCACGTTTTTTATTTATTTTAAAATAATAAAAGATATTTAATATCATCTCTCTTCTAACTTCCAACCATTACACCTTAAAACTAGCAAAAGATTGTTTAAAATTATCTCCCCTTTCAAATTATTACGTATTTTTTGAAATAATAAAAGAAAATTAATTCCATCTCTTTTCTAACTTCCAACTATTTCTCTTTAAAACTAGCAAAAGATTATTCAAAACTCTCTTCTTTCAAATTATTTTGTATTTTTTTAAAAATAAAATTAATATCATTTTTATGAGTTCATTACTTACCAATTATTTTGCCTTTGAACTCAATTCATATTCACTTAACAAATTTGTATACATTTGTTTGCATTAGTATTCATTAGTCAATATTCATATAATAGATTGACATACATTTGTTCGTATTCATAATAAATTGGTATACATTTACATTTATTTGCAGTAATATCTTTCAAATTTCATATAGGTAGACATTTATATATTTAATACATTCGTTCATATTCATTTATAAATTAGTATACATTTGTTTGCATTAATATCTTTCTAGTTTTACATTTGTATTGTATACGTTTGTTCGTGTTCATAATAAATTAGTATACATTTGTTCGTCTTCATAATAAATTGGTATACATTTGTTTGCATTAATATTTTTCAAATTTACATAGGTATACATTTGTATTGGATACATTCGTCCATATTCATTTATAAATTGGCATACATTTGTTTGCATTAGTATCTTCATAATTTTACTTACGTATACAGTTGCTTGCATTACTATTTTGGAATGCAATTAAAGAAATTCATTAATAATTATTATGTGTTCGTTTGTATTAATTAACAAACTTATATACATTTGTTGGAGACAAAAAAAATATTCATTATCAAATTTAATCAACAAAATTTAATATTTTAAAAACTTGTCATAAATATATTAATTAATTATTTATTAGAAATTGAGAAAATCTCAATTCAAGAAATCACGATAGGGAAACGTTGCAAAAAATACAAATATGACAATTTGTAAAAATAATTTTTTTTTGCATCCAACTACAAGATAAAGAATGTAGAAAATCTCAAATTTTTAAAAATAACCCAGACAATCAATATAAATAAAATTAGTATGATTTGAGTTACTTACTATGAAGAGTTACTGTTGTGATTGATCTAAAAAGAAAAAATTGTTGAAATATTATAGAGAGAGTAAAAAGGAACAATAAAACATAACTGCTAGGAAATAGAGTGAGAAAATCAGGAAAAAAAGAATGTGGCTATTTAATGCCAAATAAATATTAAAAAAATATGTTTAGCTAAAAAATTTAAAGTGGACTATTTATTGCCAATAAAGTCTATAGATTGTCATATACTATGCCATTTTTTCAAAAAAGTTCCTAACATAAATTACCAGTTGAATCGAACTATTGTGCAATCAATTGCAATTTTGATATTGTAGAAAAAATAGAAGATTTTTGTTTGTTTTTCTTGAGATTTTTGCATTGTATAGAAAACAATAGCCCATAAATGTAATTGGTTTTGTGTTTATGATGACATGTAAGCCCAACTTGTTACAACAAGCTGACCCACCCGCTAATCATTGTTAAGCTCTAATGGGCTACTAAAGGAAAAGCCCATTACATGGCAGTAACAGGCCTGCTCCGGCAGTCTTCAAATATTGGGCTTGTTATATTGAAGGACATAACTTTCACATAGGCCTAAAAACTGTGGGCCCCAAGAATTTTTTTGTACCGAACGGGTTAGGGACATAATGTTTGTAGTCCCTCCATCTATTTTTATTTATTCCCTATATTAAAAATAAAAAATACATGCATTTTATTTATTTAGCTTATAAACCAAAATATAACTTATTTTTATTATTAATTATAGTCATTTTACAATACATTTTTTAAAGCATTGAATTTATGCCTACTTTTTTTTATCATACTCATATTAATTAATGTTTAATGAAAAATGATAACGTAATTTATAAATTATATATTTTTCTTTTGATATGTTAAAAATATCAAATAAAAAATAAAATAAAATAAAAATATGTCCTTTTTAGTAAGTGAACAATTAAAAGTCCACAAAGATAGTATATACAAAAATCAATCGTGATATATTAAATTTATTATATTATTTGTCCCAATTATATAGGAAGGGGCGGTGTTTCGAGGCTTCACATTCCAATGCCATTGCTCATTATTATGGCCAATGAATCTCTATAAACATATATGATATCTCTTGGGGATATGATAGCAGGAAAGATTTATTAACTGAAAAATGTGTGGTGGTTCATAAAATATTATTTTCTCTTCATGATTTTTCTTTTTTTGTCATGTGTTCCATGAATCTGGCATTTGAGGTGTTCCAAGAAATTGGCAAATCTTATTTGCCTTCAGGTCGACTAGAATAATAAAAAAAAAGGCATTTTACACGAATTATATCATATTAAGAGCTATTAAATTTTATTTCAATTTTTTTTTATAATTACAAAAATTTCATAAATTTGTTGGAATTCGGATATATCCCAAAATAATTATGTATTTAAGTAATTTTTCTGAAAAAAAATATTCGCGTAGTTTGTGGAAAAGAACCATCATAACGGCAATTTTTTTTAATCAAAATATCTGCATAGAGTAACAAAATTAGTCTATGAAGATATTTCTCATTTAACTTGATCGCCTTAATGTCCCGCTCATTTATAGTAACATATTTTATTTTGATCAGCCTAATTTCACTTAACTTACTTATTTAACATCCTTATTTTTATAAGTGTCATATAATTAAAAGGAATTAATTAGATGCTTCCACACACACAAGAATTTTCGACTTTACAAAAGAGTTCCACCATTATAATGTAAGTATCTTGTTGCGTTCTAATCACACAGTAAATATTTTGAATAGGTGATCAGTACATTGAGCTATTTTATGAAGTTTACCAGTATTTTAGTTTTTCTTTTTGGTTTGTTTCATGGCCTATGATTAATTAGAAAGATCTTTTTTCTCAAATAAACTAAAAGTTATTAGGTGTGCAACACATCTATTAACTCTAAAATATGGTGTTTCTTGCTGTTAGAGATGTCAAACAAACGAGTTGAGAATGTCATAATGAATTCAGGTAATAAACAGGCAAGTTATGAACACATTTAAATATTATTTGAGTTGAAGCAGATTAAGCTGAAATGTGCTAAAAACTCTAGTCATAACCCAATCCATCAAATTCTTACTTAAAATTTCAACTCAAAATTTATTTTCTTATAATTTATTTGCAATACTCAATAAAAGTTCATTTATAGTCTAGCCATATAAATCATATCAAATAAAAGAAGGTTTATTAAAAAATATGTAGATTAAATTTTTTGTTTGTTTCAATCTAGGTGGCATAATTTAAAATGAGGTGAACTAATTAATCAAATTAAAATGAGCTCAATTAATAAAATAGACAGATTATAAATCTAAATTAGACGGATCATGATTTTATAGCTGATTCTAATACCCCTACATACCTAATACTCTTGCGCAACTAAGAGAAATAATCAACCTCACTACATTGGATTAAATATATTAGCCGATTCTCCATTAAGTTAAAATTGACCCAAACAGTTTTCAATAAATTATATATGAGCCACACCACAGTCCACAAGGTATATAATGTAATCAAATTTGGTAAACTACACATTATTTCCTCAATGATTGGTACAAATAAAACAAAAAGTAGTGGAGAAATCATTGCTGCTAAGTTCCACTCCTGGCTAAACCTATGATTCGAGAAACCATGACATGTGGGATATGGGAGGCCCGTTAATTAACGCACATATATATAGCCAACTACCATGTAGCATTTCGCAAACCAATCAGTGCCAAATTCAAAAATTTCACTAAAAATATTTAAATAAGACATTCTCAAATAAAATTTTGAACGCAACTATATGAATTCACATTAATCACGTCATGTCTATCCAAATAAATAGTAGTTTGTTTGCACAAGTAGTAGTATAGAAGTATGGGAAGTGGGGTAGGAAGAGAGGTATAATAATTTATTAGATGAGACAAAGTGTCATGTTCATTAGAGTGAATAGGCCAACATATTGTCTATGAAGAAGGGCATGAAGGGGTTCTTGAATGAAGCACGAGGAAAACTCTAATACCCGACCTGTATAGAAAGATTATATTGTGCAGGTTTTTTCTGTTCTTTTGCATGTGCTTGCATGGGCTTCTTCATGTGAAATCCACATGACTCTCCATACCACTCAATCAATTTTTGTCTTCTTGCCTGTCATATAGTATATAGTACTACTACTTTATTAATATGTATTAGTATTAATAAGCTGAAAATAACAATCACACTTGATCAAAAGAGTCCCACATGAATTGAAGTATAATGTAAAAGTAATTAATGATCGACGATAGGATAGATAAAGTTATTTTATGGATTGAGATATTTTATGACATTACTTATTTCATAATATATATATTGATAGTTTATCCAATCATCATATATAAGACGTATATTATTTCGAGACTAATTTAATAATTTTAATCAAACACGATTCTTTTTTATAAGGATGGTGGTGAGAATATTCGATTTCATAAATTTGTCTTCTCTCATACCAAATTGAAATGTGTGATCATCATTTCATATAAAAATTTAAGTTGTTAAATAAAGCAAAGTTTTATTGTTTAATCGTATTCTCAACAAAATTGATATTCATGTTCGTTCTATTTGAGAAAAGCATTGTTTCTTATAATCGGAGGTAAGTAATTATCATCCTTTTAAAAAAAATATTCTCTCCGTATTAATTTGTATGTATAATTTTACTAAAGAAAATAATCAAATTCTTTATGGTTGTATATATGGAGTAGCTTTCAATTATAGCCTATATATAGGGTTAGCATTAAGTATGATTAATTAGTATAGCCTTATAGGATTAGCTTTTCTGTCTTTATGTCCTAAGAAATGACCCCTTAATTTTTATAGTTTAGTACGGTTTGTCAGACTTAAGTGATTACTGTCAACATCTAATGTTAGATATTATCCACATATTAGCAATAAACAATTCCATTAATCAAAGGAATTCTTGTCTAGGATGTTTTGAACATGTCTCCACTCAAAGCCATTTTATTAGCAACATCTTGTTGACTAATTACTTAGCTTTAGGCTTTAATGTCTTCGCAAAGTATAAACTTTCCAATACAAAAGGTTAATACTGCGAAATTTCGTTGTTGGGAACTTTTCACCCTTTTCTTTTGCTTTGTAGCTCCTTTTCTAGGACACGGAGTATATTATATTATAATAAATATAAAGTCGACTAGCTAGAAAAGAACAACTTTTCTTCTAATAGAAAAATGTATGTTTGCTAGTTAATTTGTGAATTTTTAAGAACAACCTCCACAACAACAACAAATCCAATATAATCTTATAAGTGAGTTCTAAAATCCCCGACTTGAATGATGCCCGTCAAAAGAAAAATACAAAAATTAAGAGAACATAGAAAACAATAAAAAAAGCTTAACATAGCATTAAAAAAAGGATAATTGTATATAATAGCAAACTAATAATATAAAATAAATATAATAGCTACTATTTGATTTAATTGTGCTCCATAGCAAATTATACAATTGTAGCGAATTATACAATTGCAGCGAATTATATAATTTAGGCCATTGAATTATACAATTGTATATGTATGGTGATGCCAGCGAATTATACAATTGCAGCGAATTATATAATTTAGGCCATTGAATTATACAATTGTATATGTATGGTGATGCCAGCGAATTATACAATTTAGGCCAGAAAATCATATAATTGTATATGTATAGCGAATTATACAGTTATATGTTTGCTATGGAGCGCAATTATGCAAACTTTGCTATAACATACAAATATGAATTTTTTATTTGCTATATGTGAAAGTTGCCCTTAAAAAAAAGAAGTACAAATAACAATAACAACATACTAATGAAATAACTGAAGCACAGAAAAAAAAATGAATAGTAACCAAAATCGTAAAAATGCTACGACTACATGAATTTTTATGACCGTCCAAAATCTCATAATTTTTTCCCTTTCAAATCTCATGTAGTTGCTTGATCAATCAGTGTGTATAGAACCGTATCAGCCACTGATCATTATAATGATTTGGTTAGTAAATAATACAAGAGTTGATCATCAAATAATAGTATATAGTACTGGCGCCATAGTTTTTTTTTTTTTTTTGGCACATGCAAATAGTCAACATTACAAAGATGGAAATAGTCCAAAAATCCTACTTGCTTTATTTAATTTTCTTTCAATCTTTTATTCCGTTGCCACCAACCTCATCATAGTCAGAAATATCCGGACCAAGATAGACTTTTTTAGCTGCATGCATTAATGGAGAAATCTACAAAACAAATATATAATTTTAAATTATATAGATCCATTTTTATAAATTTGTATATTTAAGTATATTTGGTATCATCATGTTTATAGACTATAGTGATGTAAACTTCAATTGTTTGCCGCAAATCAGGTTGCTTTCTTCGTATTCTTTATAGCTTTGGGGATCATCATGATTCGTTTTAAAGAATATTTCCTAATCTCAGATTTTTTATAATATTCGAGCTTTTTTAAAAAAAAAATTATTTCGAAATAATTAAACCCACTAATTGGAAGTCTGAAACGGCATAAAAACATTTAATAAAAATATGAGGAAAGAGAAGTGTTAAGTCTTCTATATTAAATATTAAATATACGCTAGGGCTCCATATATATAAATATTTATAACTGTTCCTATTAAAAAAATTAATACTTTGCATACATGGCCAGTTGACCACATAATCAGAAAAGTTGCCGGACAGTATCGATATATACTTTGATCAAATTATGTAAGCTATGATGAAAATGTTTTCATACTTTGTTACACGTTAGAATTTAATTTTCCGTTGTATAATTTTCTTTTTCATTTTTATTTCCCCTTCTCCGTGTATAATAATAATAATAATAAATATTTTATTATTTTTAATGGAAGCCTATTATATGTGTTTTTTTGTCTTGAAAGGTACTTTGATTTTTCATGTAGGGATATTTTTTCCGCTTAATATTTAAAAGTAAATTGTTATGCTATGACATCGAGCGCAATGTAAATCAATATATGTCCCTTCTTTGTTTTTGAAATGAATTAACTTAAAGTTTTACGATAAAATTGACATGACACACTATAATAATTTTAACCGTAGTTAGTTCCTTTCTCTTCGAGTGTGTGATTATCCTTTTCATTACGACTGTTGAAGAAAAAGAAGGTGAAAAAACATTTTATGACAAATTGAAAACTACAGTTTTGTTACTATTAAATTAGGACCACAAACTCAAATTAGGTATGTTTCCTTTAAAAAGAGATGTCACCAAATGATGTTGAGTTAATTTCGGGTAAAACTTATTCGCACTGGATGTTTACACCAAATTAATATATGCATGTCATGTGTTTAAATTTATAATTTATTTTATTTTATTAAATCACATAATAATGTATTTTATATTAATTTGATATAAACACCTCATACGAATAAGTTTTTCTCTTAATTTCTTTTACTTAATTATTTATATTACCTATAGATTGTTGAAATCAAATCAAAGGAAACAACAGTATATATTCCTAATTTTATGAAAGTTGGACATTTCTCCAAAAGTCAACTTTCAAGCTATCACATCAAAAACTTTTTTACAATACATTATTGAAGACGTATCCAACAAGATATATCTCGAAAATATTTAGCTGAACAGCTCAAACTTTATTAATCAAAAGTGCTTCGGTGTAATTTAGGATAAAAAAAACACTTTTAATTAATTAATTTATTTTTAAAAAAATTCTAAATTATTAATAATGTTAGTTTTATATTTAAATTGTCACTTTAGTTTAAGAAACACACTTCTCTCTTTTATTACATTCTTATTGTGATATATGTGATACACTATCTCTTTTATTTTAGAAAATCGTCACATCACACTACACATGAATTAAACATTTGATCTTAACAAAAATTAAATAAATTATTAATTTTAGTTAAAGTAAAAAATTAAAGTATTACTAATCTTCAAAAAAATAGTATACAATAAAATATAAATATTTTTCTTTTTCCACTCCACCATTGCCTCTTACCATACTCCCCCGCCCTAATTCTTTTTAAAAACCCTCTGCTTCAAAAAAAAAATTCTCTTTTTGTATTAGATATTCTTTTACTTGCCACAAGACTTTTTTTAAAAATAAATTTTTACTTTTTGTTATATTTGGCACGTCAGTAAAAAAATATTTTTTTAAAAAAATATGTATCCATTTAACACAAAATGAGAAAAATGTTAAAAAATAATTATAAATTTGAAGCGGAAATTAGATGGGGCGGAGTAGAATTTTATTTAATTTTTTAAAATGATACTCCCTTCGTTTTGAAGGAAAGTGATCATTCTTTTTGAAACAAACTAAAAAGAAAATAGGAACATTATTTTTGAAACGAAGGGAGTATTATTTTTTTAGGAAGGAGTGGGGGAGGGGGTCTGAATTTTAAAAATTATTTTATATTTACAAATTAAAAGGACGGGGAATTGTGGGGGGAGGGGGGTTAGGAGATGGTGGTGTGGAGTGAGAAAATTATTTCATTTTTATTTTTTTTAAAAACGAGATAGTAATACTTACTCTTTAGTTTCTAACTAATATTAATTGTTTATTTATTTTTTGACATAGTGATATATTTTGATGTGGAATGTTATATGATAAGATTTTGATGTAAAATGTTATATGATAAGATTTTTTATCATATTAATATGTAAAAAATTATAATTTATAGTACTTTTCATATAGTTTTAGAATATTTAACTTTTTTGTTTAAAATATCAAATTAATGTGATCTAATTTAACTTTAAAAATTAGTCAAATTGACTTTTGAAAAGCGCAACATGACAAACAATTCCGGACGGAGGGAGTATAATGCAAAATAGAGTGTATTAGTAATATTGACATTAGCAATACATGTATTAGTTATGCTTGCAATAATTATACATAGATTATATTTATGTATTATTTGGTTTGATGCATTAAAAATAAAATGCATTGCATTAAAAAATTATTTACAAAGATACCTTTCACTATTATGGTGGAAAAGATATAAAAAAATGTATTGAGGGGCAATTGCGTCTTTAATTGAGTTAATACATGCATTGAAAGCATTGCATCGCTAATACCTAGAAATCCATGGTATTAGCAATACACACCTTAATTAATGCACAATAGAATGTATAACTAATGCATAGGTTGAAAAGTCCAAACAAGGTCCTAGAAATACAGGAGGCTAATGCATGCATTATTTTTTTAATGCACTCTACCAAACGACCCCAAAGTGTATTACACACACCACTAATGTATTCCTCAAACTAATAAATAATAGTTTATATGTAAAATTCACACTCACAATAGTTTTATTATGAAAGAAAAATAAACAGTTTAACTAGGTGCTTGGTCATACAATACCATATCACCATATGGTATCGTGAGATGGAATCAGCGTTTGGACATGCAATTTCACGCTGATTCCATCTCACGATTCCATATCATGAGATGTGATTCTATATTCTACAAAAACATGATATGGAATTACATTGAGATTCCATATCATGATTTGAGATATTTTAATACAAAAATTGATCTACAAGTTTATATTTTGTTAAAACAACCCTATATTTATATCTACTAACCATTTATTTCATATGTAAATAAAATTATAATCACATCATTACTTCGTAAAATTTATTATTCATACCAATATATAGTCACTTTAACACACACCAACCGATTGTTAAAGTGATGAAATAATTATGGTCTATAAACATGAAAGTATAGTTGCGGATGATATTAACTAACAAATGGATCAAAATAACAATGTTGGTTCGTCTTCTCAATAACATGATCGAGAAATGCAAGTTCAACTTGAGAAATTAAATTATTCGTACTATGTGGGACGATTATATTAAAAACTACTACACTACAATTTATGTTTAATCTTTTTATTAAATTAAAGCTAAATTACTTAAGTATAGAACAAATACTTTTATAATAATTTATTATGCGATTTTATAATTTTTTATTTGATAAGATTAAACAAACAATTGAGGCTATTTTAATAATTTTACAACTTGTGGGATTTTTATATTTATGAGGAAATATATAACACAAAAATTTCATATTGCATGTCAAAATTAAACTTCAATTTCATCTTATGATTCCATATCATGATATCATATCATGATTCTATATCATGATAGCATATCGCATAGCCAAACGAGCCCTAAATATTTTTGACATTTATCTCTTTCGATTTATCTTATTACATGTAGTAACTAATTAGCCATCTGGAAAGTGTATGGTTAAGAAAAAGTATTCGGGGCTAATTATAGAGCTACACCTACAACCTTAATGTAGATTATAGACCTACTTCTTTCGGTCATAATTTTGTATCAACCACCACTACTTGTACACCTCCATGAAAAATCTTGAAAATAGTCAACATAAGAGATATATAAAAAAATATTCGGAGAAAAAGCTACTTAATTTGTTAAGCAATACTTGGAATCTTGTATTTTTTTATATTCAACCACTATATTTTACTCTTCTATGATAATAATAATAATTACACTTGTATATATACAAACAAAATTTTTGTCAATCTTAATATGATTTCAAATAACGTGGTGGGTGAGAAAAATATTAATTCAATAAGGATTGAATATAAAAGGAAAAATAAACTTGCAGTGGTCCTGTTCAAATTTCAGTCGGCACATTTATAAATTAACGGAAGCGTTCAAAATCATAATGATTAATTATGCCAAGTAAAATTTTGCTCTAATTTTATTTTTTTTATATATATATATATAAAATAAGTATTTTTTCCGTTTAAAAAAAAATGATCTAATTTAATTTGGAACGGAATTTAAGAAAAAGAGATTTTTTAATCTTGTAATTCTAAATTAAAGTTATGTCAAATGTACTAAAATGCCTTTTAATCTTTTGGTCTTAAACATGCCACGTGGAAAGTTAAAGTTAAAGTGTTGCTAAAAAAGAAAAGGGGTTATTCTTTTTGAAACAAACTAAAAATGAAATATAGTCATTCTTTTTTAAACGAAGGGAGTATAGTAACCGCAACATAAGCTAAGTTGTAGTGCTCAACTAAACACGTGAAGATCCCAATACCCATTAATAAAAAATATACTACCAATTATTTCTCGGCTCAAATGATCAAGTTTAACACATATTCCAAAACCGATCTTTGTGAACCAACAGTTGACAGCAACAACAAAACTTATGGCCGCGTGGATTCTCTTGTAACTGCTCATTTATCTATATTCTCTCCTACTCATTTTAGTTGTCGTGATTATTCAAAATAACTCATTCAGACTAATTGTCATTTTTTTTAAAAATAGTCGATTTATGTGGAGTAAGATTAATTATGTGATAAACGATAATATATTAAAATAAAAAATACTTTAGTCACATTCTTTTGTTATTTGGCCAGTTCCTCCGTTGTTGGTACAAGAGAATCAAAAGTCAAACAAGTTAGGAACTTCATTTGTGCGACTTAGAAGATCTTCTCCATCAATAGAAGGCCATAGTATTACTATAATGTTAATCCCCTTCCCTTCGAACATTTATGATATCTCTGCCACTCAGTTATATATATTGATGCATAACTAAGTTTATAATATATTTTTTTATTATAATATTTTAAAGTCGTGCAAAAGAAAAACACATATCCACTGTAAATAGACCAGTGGCCAGTGGGTGTAGTCATTAACAACAACACTCAAATAAAAGTAGTACTAGTACTAGTAGAAAAAGAAAATAACAAAATCTTAAAAACTTTGCAATTACTTGCAAGCAATCTATTTCTTTTTTTTCAACTCTTTCTCTATCGTTTCTTTTTAATCTTTTTTGTCCAAGAATACAGGCAAGTTTAGTGTTATCTCATTTCAACACCCAGAAAAAGAATGGTTTTAGAAACCTCACAGAAGTGCAATAAAAAACACATTTGTCTTCTGACTATTATTTCTACTTTGGACCCACCAACGAGAATGCTATTGAACAATGTCGTATTTTTCTCCTCCATATTCTACGTATATACTGCCAAATGCCAATAGGATAAAAAGTCGGTCGATGAAATAAAATAATATTGGCAAAGTAAAGAAACCGGCCAACGTCCAACGTTAGGCATGATAGGACACGTTGTTTTCCCGTTAATTCCGCCTCTACCATGTAATTGCTAGTATTATTTTGTGTATTATCATAACATGAGGAATCTACAATAAATGTAATAGAATGTATCAAAATTAAAATAGCATGTTGAAATATCAATATACTCATCATGTGATGTAAATAATGAACATACCAAGAAAGATTTCTGATATAATGTAGTAGTTTGAACATTTCAAGAAGATTTGGTGCAGATATCCAATCTTCAAGATGTTAATTACATAAAAATTATGAAAAACCACTGCTCGTCCATCACATGGACAGAGTGCAACCTCTAGCATTAAAAAAAAAAAAAAGTAAAAGTATTTTAATCATACAAAAAAATATTTGGTGAACTCAATATGTGAATATTGAGTAAAAAAATAATCTGGATTGTGGACAAGGGAATGTTCACACTTGCAGAACTATCGTTCTCTTTGACGGTCATTGAACGATAGTCGAAAAACCCACTTGGAGAATGACTTCTTCTTTGAATTTGCGTTAGATTGTTGTTGATTCTGGTGATTAATTGCGTTGGGAGCAGTGGACTCCACAAAATCCTTTATACGTCCCATGGCTAAGTCTAACGTATCTTCGGACATGTTAGCGAAACATACACGGAACCAGCCTGGTTCGGTACAATGGCATGATGATCCAGGAGAAATGTTTAGGCCAACATCATACACTATTTTCTTCCATAAGTCCATTTCAGCGTCAAAATTATTGGAACTTAGTAGATGTCTCATGTCTACCCAACAAAACAGACCGGCATTGCTTTCAAGGCAGTTAATACCAGCACTTTTAAGACCTTTAACAAGCATTGCATGTCGTTTCTTCAGCCTCTTCTGATTTTCAGAGATATATTTCTTTGTGAATTTTTTGTCGGAGAGCATGCATGAAAGAAGGTACTGAGTTTGAGAAGAGACTAATCCGAAACTAGACATTTTTGTCGCCGCGGACACAACCATCTCATCATTGGAGTAAATTGCACCAATGCGAAAACCGGGGAGACCGAGATCTTTTGAGAGACTGTAAACAATGTGAACTCGTTCCCAAACTTGGGTTTTCATGTAGTTCTTTTCAATTAGAACTTCCATGACACTCACGAAGCCTGGTGAGTTAAAAACAGTCCCTGAATAGATCTCATCACTGATGAGGTGAATGCCTTTTTCGTCGATGAATGTAAGAAGAAGTTCAAGCTCGTTTCTGGTTAGTGTTGTGCCCAATGGATTTGAAGGGTTGGTCACTAGAACACCTTTCACTTTAAGGTTGCGCTTTTTAGCGTCTAGATAAGCTTCTTCAAGAGCAGATTCAGTAATTCTGAATCCGTTTGAACTTGAGCAGTGTATCGGTACAATCTCTGCCCCAGTTCTCCATTTGAGGTCTCTATCGAATCTGCATTACATAAATGCAATAAGAACATCAGTAATGAAAAAATAAATAAAAATTTAACGGTCAAATAGTATCACATAGATGAGAATTAACGTACCCAGGATAGTATGGGGTAGGAAGGAGAAAAGCATCGCCTTGGTTAGCTAGGCAAAACATAAGTGTCTCATTAGCGGAAGTTGCACCGGCTGTAAGAACGAGCTTGTTGGAATCAAAGCTTACTTTGTTTCCTCTGATTTCTGACATGAATTTTGTCATTGCCTGCATTATAAAAATAAACATAACAACGTAAGATAAATGATGTCACACATACGTAATATTTAATACAGTATAATACATGTGAAGAATATATTATTAAAAATACGTACATTTTTGAAAGCAGGAAGACCATGATAATCTTGAAACAGAGCAAGTTCTCTAAATATTGATTCTCCATTTCTCTTAAACCCAGCTGCGTCTGGATTTTGTGCTAGCCATGACTCTAATAAATCAAATGAAAGCTGCGTAACGAAAAAAATAAAAATTATTGTTAGTGCAAAGAATGTGAAAGCCGACAATCGGAGATGGGGATTCTTAAAAAAACAGAACAGGAAGTGTTTTTTCAAATTACCTGATTCTCTGCTAGACCCATCTGGATGATTCCTTTAGGATTTTGAATTTCATCGTATGGATTTTTCTCGTACTCCTGCCATCCTAAAAAGTATGAAGAATCTTGTCCATGAGAATTACACGTGGCTTTCTCTGACAATAGTTTCATCTTTTCTGGTGTTATGAATTTCTGGACTTTTATGTATATTTTGGGAAATAAATTTTATCTATTGATCGACTGGAATGTGCCAGCAAGAAAGAGTTGGATGTAATCGGATCACTTTGAATGTTTTTTATTTTGTTGTTTGATGAAAAGAAAGTTTGATTTGGAATGAATTGGAGATTGTAGTTTATAGAAGAGAGCTAGGGAGATGTTGTTGCCATTTGCTGGCATAATGTATGTCTATATATAGGAATTTGTCAATCAAAGAAACTACACGTCAGCCAAACTACTCATTTGACTCTTAAATTCCTTTTTAATTAAACAACTCTTTTTAAGTATACATCTAATTTAACGCGTTTAGCACCGTTTAATTTCAGTGTTTAATGTTATAGTAATGAAAGGACAATTAAAGTTCCTTGTTACCTAAGCGCACTAAAGACATTTACTTGGGATTTCAGCGTAGTACTTATGAGTTATGTCTACACTCTCCATCTAATTTGATATATATTTTTTAGTTATTTCTTTATCCTAATTTAATAGTATCACTTCAATTCCTCTCCTTATTGAGTAGGAGTAAGAATAAAACTTATTGGAGTAATGAATTAATTACTATGTTAATTCTCCAAAATGAAAATATTAGTGAAGGGAGCAATTTAGCATATGATTATTGTGAGATATGAATATAGTTGAATCATTTGTGGGGTGAGTTAAGAAAATCCAAAAAGACAACCATGGGTAGAAGTAGAAATAAGCCCATCCAAAAATTAGACCGACGATGACCGTGCCATGGTCCATTTGCTCCCTCCTACTGGCCCATCTCTTACTGTTGGTCGGCCACTTATCCCGGTCTACCCTCTCAAGTGGGGCTACAAAACCCAAAATTTGTTTTCTTAATTCTAAATACTTTTATTTTACTACGAAACATTAATTATTAAACTTTAATTCTCACCATAATTCTTTTTAATTAACTTTAAGACTAAATCACCTTTTTAGTATTACTTATTTTCTAATGTCAAACATGATAACACGTGACATTCAAGAATTAAAGTCAACCTCGACCGTCAAATACCTGCCTACTGTGAAAACATTTCTTACACACAGCTGTATGCACTAGTTCAATTTGGCTTTGCACATATCAAGCATTCACATACTTAATGCGTTTACAACTAATCTGACATCCGATGTTCACAATTTTTTTAAATGGCTCAATTATACTTTATTATTGGATTGATAGAATTCGAATTCAATTTTATTTACGTTTAGTATATATTTAATCACTGGAATTGTCGTGGTTTCTAGCAATCCGAAAGTTTATTGTAATAGGAAGGGGTAGAATTATTATATTCTGTTATCCTCCTGGAGCATTTTCGAATATGGTCTAAACGTAAAAGTAATGCCCCAACAAAATCTTTGTTTTGATATGGCAATGTAGATTAATGTAAGTACAGTAACATTTGAGGTGTCAACCACTAAAGCTCAGAAATTTACCATACAAGGTAAATAAATGAATTCCGCCACTAGTATTAGCCAACTGTTTGTTTCAAAATGGATTACGAATATTAGGAAAGGTGATGAGAGAATATTCAAAGAGCTTTGCAAATCATTTTTTACTTAAATTTTCGAGTTTCAACCACCACAAAAGATCATATAATATATTGCAAATGGTAAACAAATTTATTCCGCCAGTAGTATATATCAGCCAACTGATTTAAGAGTTTGCGTTATAATCACACATGGCCAGAATAGTTAGAAGGGTCTTATTTGGTGTAGTAAAAAGAAGTAAAGAGCAAAGGAGCTCAGAATATTTACCTTAACAAACATAGTAATAAATTTGTTGATATTAATATAGTACGTACTACAGTCTACATAGTAATAAATTTGTTGAGTCGAACATATAGATGTATTGAAGGGTTTGGTTGGTATGCTAGCTACCGAAAGGGCGCTCCCAGATTTGGATCTCTTTTTGTCTCCTAATTACAAATTTGAAAAATCTTGAAAAGTGATCCTTGCTGTAGCAATGTCCGATTATTTGCTTTATTGGACCACTACACTATGGAAAAATCAACTTCTATTTTGACCAAAGTAGAGGGAATACATGTACACTAGTTATACAGATTCTATACATGATTCTGTTTTTTTTCTTTGGCATAAAACAATGTTGGTGATTAATTCATAATACGGTTCTCAAACACTTTTTAGGAGTATTAAGAAGTTACTTTTAAGTGACCTAGGCACTCTAGATTACAAGAAAATTGAGAAGGGAAATACTACACTGAAATGTGAAATTGACGAAATTAATAAAGAAGTCCATCTATTTAAAAAATATTCATATTAATCCTTGCCGTGTTCAAGAAGTTAGATTGTGATTTGTGAATCGTTAATTTTATTATTATAGGTGTGGAAATGGGTAGAATTTGTAACAAGTTTCTAAAGTTTGCTCTGATTAAATTAAAACCTACGGAACATTAGTGGCCTGCATAAAGTCAACCGCTGGGTTTGATTAAAGGAAAATGACTTTCAAGTAGTTCTTTTGTTTAAAAAAGAATTATCTCTTTTTTTTTTAACATTTTAATTTTAACTATTCACCTGACATGTTTAAGGTCACAAGATTAAATGACAATTTTGTACATTCCACATAACTTTAATTTAGGATCACAAAATTCAAAAATCTTCTTTATTTTCTTAAACTTCGTGACAAGTCAAACCAGATTATTCTTTTCTAAGAGGGAGTAATTAATTAGGCAATGAGAAGTTGACATAATCAGTGACGCTACTTTTACATTATCAAGTAATTACATACACAATTAAACTTAGATTACCTGCTATATAACATATTGATATGACAAAAAAAAAATAACTTTGTCAAAGTTAAATCCAGAATTGATTTGTCGGGGAGGCTGATTATAGATGCCCATATCCAATTTAGTGAGTTTAAATTTGATTTAATAATTGACACCTAGAATACAAAAGATGGATACACTTATAACATGATACAGTTCTGCCCAACATTGAGGCCAGACTAATTGGTCTTACATATGGTAGTCTTGATTGACTGACTTAACATCTGGATAAGGTTAATTAAAGGACAAGAAATGACACCTTAGCTCTAAAAATGGCGTAGATTTTGTTTCCTAGGATTGACTGAAATTGTCTCGTTATGGATACAATTTTGGTATATATTTTATCGAAACAGCGGATCATGTCTCAAATTTTCTCCTTCATTTGTTTTGATTCTAACGAAAGAGTTTCATGTTTAATGAGGTAGATCACATGCATCATGGTTATAAGATTTGATACATATTTGTGAGTTGGAAATCTTAGTGGTCTAGCTAGTTTGGACTGTAACGGATGAATCTACACTTCTTGTATAGTTGTATAAACATACATTTCAAGTATATTTTAAGATTTCAAATAATGTATACTGTTAGAAATTATTTACACTATCATGTTATTAAAATGATAGATTGCTGATCTTAAAAATAAGACAAGTGTGACTTTTTTTTTTATACATAGACAACTATATAAGTTAAACTCATATGATTGTACTGATGAATATTTGTTAAATGCTTGAAATGCATACATTTTATAAAATGCTTTTATGTGATATTTAAACTTTCATGTACTCTACTATTTCTCACTTTTTTTGATTTATAATTACAAAAACCAGCTTCAAATTAATTTCATTTTACTAGAGCTAAAATTTGTTTTATTTGATAAGAGATGAATATTTTGGTGAGTGAAAAATAAAAGAGTGGGAGGGAGCATGAAACGATTGAATGAGGAAACATGTGGGTTTGTTACAAAGGATGGGTGATTAAGGCATGTGAAAACCCTGTTTAATTGCCCCCACATGAAGTTAGAATATGTAAGGGGCCATTGGAATAAACCTAAAATGTAACTATCCCATATAGGCTATTCTTAGTGACAAGTAACGTGACAAATCACATTTAGGTCCACCCTTCCCATTCCTTAGCGGACTTCCTAGGAGACATTACCCATACATGGACCATTTTTTTCCCTGTCTTTAGTAACGACTCCACACCTCCAGGGGGGCCTGCAACATACCCTCTATTCCATGTATGTCTTATACACAAATACTTAAAGTCAACGACTCTTCAAGTTAATAGTATTACTCTACTTACTAATCATTTTTAATACATTATCATGGTATAAAAATTAAATTCCAATTATATAGTCAAACGGGTTTTCTACACGAATCAAATTGTTTCAAGTAATTAAGCAGTCGTGCAAGTAATGTGGTTTACTTTCTTCGATTTCATCAGTTACGTCCGATTAGGTCATCTTATTAATTATCCATCACACTTTAACTCTATTTGTTTTTCTAGATTTTTATGATACTTGTGTTAACAAAGTGTCCAGAAATTGTAGTACCATCCGTTACATATATATTGACCGATGCAGGGGTACATCTAGAATATCGCATGTGGATTCTTGGTATATTTATTTGAAAAATTTATTAAATATTTAAGAAATAACAAAGTATATAATCACCTGGTAAGTGGTTTCTTTTCTCTTTTAGTTTGAAATTATTATGAATCTATAAATTTTAAATCTTGACTCTGCCTCTAGTCAGAGGATTTGAAATTATACATTCTTTTCGTTTACAAATTATATATGTTCTTTTTACGTATAACATTAACAAATGTGTTGACAGGAGAAAATAGTTGTTATTTGTAGGTTGCGGAACAATATCTGTGTGATCACGTTCAAATGAAATTCTGATAGTTGGATTTGAGTGCTAGGATAACATTGCATATGTGATAACATGGTACAAATTAAATGTAATAAAAAAATTCACACGCACGAAAGAAAGAAAATTTGGACTATTTTTGGTTGAACATGAACATGCTGCAATTTAAAACTCAAGTAAGTTCACAGTTCATCACCGTGCACATGTAGTTTATTATTTGTTAGATTTTCCCATGATTAATATTTTAGAGAACGATGCTTGGGTCCATTATGAAATATGGAGAGGTATGGGAAGCCATAATATGAAAACAACCGTTGTTTTGGAAGGGGCGGCAGGGAAAAATAAAATATCAACTGTCAATATGATATTGGATTATGTGCATATCTATTTTTATTTTATTTTTTTGCATGTTTGACAGTACTATCCATTTTAGGAGAAATTATGGGAGCTCATAAAAATATGATGAGTCATAGAAGTTTCGGCACATAATTAATCCGTTCATATATTAGCGTAGTCTGTTTAACTGGTCCAACTTATTTCATCAAAAAATTCATCTATTTTAGGCGATTACTGTTCAAATTATTCATTAAAAATTTTGTCAAAATATTTAATGAAAAAACTTTTATTTTTAATATAATATACAACTATTATATAGTTGGGAAGTTAGGTTATGATCCATTAATGAGCTGATCTTGATAGTGTCCAATCTAGAGGGTTAATTAACAACTCACCTATATATTAACACAACAGATCTAAATTCAGCTTAATCCGTTCACTTGCTTTGCTAACTTATTCTATTAGTGGCGCTTGGGAAGACTATTCAATTGATATTTGCATACGCAATTCCCAAAATTGTTGCCGTGTCTCATTTTCATTCCTCTGGAGACTTTACAACAACTTGTTCGTGCTTTCATTAGGCACGCAGCTTTGACAATTTAGATTGTCAAATAGACGAGATTTTGACAAAACATAACACCTAATTAAGATCGATCTTAATTAATTTTACCTACTGTATACTACCTACAAACTTGGACTATATATTAATGCTTATCGTACAATATTTGAAAAACCCATGCTATCTGGACTTAATTAAGCCTTGACCCCACTAGCTAGATAACTTAAGTTGACGCTATGTAACAGCTAGCACAACAGCCTGATTTTTAACGACAGTGACTCTAGCCATTTCTAAGATGTTAGATCGACGACAACTACAAGTCTTTACGTTGTTATCCTTAGTACGTACTACTGATAAACAATCCATATCTACAATTTATGTTTGTTCATATGACGTGTATTTAGAACATGACATAAAATCAAATAGTTACACGTTATTCATTTAAAAGATAATTACATGTTAACTAAAAGTGTGATATTATCAATTTGAAAATGAGACGAGTTGTTTGTTACAATAAATAAAAACATAATGATACAAGAAAACTATTATACATTGTCAACATACATAATCTAAATCCAATCAATTAAGAAGGTTCAAGTGGTTGTGTATTTATGATATTATGACCCATGACGAGTCTTAGTCCTACAACGTTTCTTTCAATTTATTTTTAAGATGATAGTTTGACTTGTTATTTTTTTATCATTTAAATGATAGTGAAAAAGTATTATAGTGTTGTTCAAAATCATACTTTTACTATAATGTCATCAAAAAATTTGAAATATTATGGAAAATAAAAAGAACATCGTAATTATAATAGTTGAATTGCGAAAAATTGATGTAGTGAAATTAAGCAGTAGGCCCAGCCCAGCTAGGCAGCATTTGGGCCGTTGAATTCACACTGCTGAGTCGGGAGAATTGGGGACTATTCCAGCTGAGCCTGAAAGCGATGAGCTTTTTGTTGGAATTCACTTCAATGCTAAGTTTGTCTTTGTTTATGTCAACACCTTGACCTTGCTGCCCTAATTTTTGCCCATCATCATACGCCCAAATTCCATCGACTTCATTGAGAGTAACCTTGTGGACGACTACTTTGTAAATCAGCACTAATTGATCTCTCACAACTTGCATTTCACTTCTCCTAAATAAAAAATATATATAATGATTAGTATCTAATTTCAACAACACTTCTGTTATGGGCTAGCCTGCCAAAAACTAAGTTATTTGTATTTGGGTTGGTCCTAAGTTATTAAAATATTTTTTTGTGGTTGGAGATGTAAGGGAGATATGGTTAAGAGTTTGGTAAACAAAGTATCATGGGACACTCAAATTGTTGGTGGAATAACATGAGAAAATGGTGAAAAATATTTGTATGACGGGCCCAAACAAATGTAATGATTAGAAAATCTAATAAGAAATAAAACCATGTGTCCAGAGGTGCCGCATCATGGGAGGCACGTTGGTAACTTGCTGTTCGCAGCTGGGTAGGCTACCACTGTTAGTAATGTCCATTGGGCTAACATGCTGAGCTAGCCATCAATTTGACAACTAAACTTACTTTGTAAGATTGAAACAAACATGGCCCAATTATAATATTCGAAGCCCAGAAACTGTCTAATGCCCATGTTCATATGCCTCGTTAGTCCCTTTGAAATGAACCATCGTAAGTCAGATGATTCAGAAACATCTCTGTACTGTGAGTCTATGACCATATATAATTAATTGGTTCCATCGTGTAGTAATTGCTTAAAAAGTTTGGAGGTGTAGTTGAATCTATACAAAAATCATCATTGGATCCCTTTGTGTTAGGCAGCCATTGTGCTTAGACTTGGAGAGTGTCTCTTGGATTGAACATTGACAATTTTGGTAGCATTATTTGGATCCCTATATGGGTAGCATTATGTTGTGAATTAGACAAGAAAAATATTTAACCTAAGATCCATGACAATTGACAAGTAATCCATCTTGTCGGACAATTGTTTAGGGGATTGGAGCATAATTTTTTTTACTTGTAAACCACAAAAGATCAAGTGTTGTTACCTGTATTTAATTTGTGCTAGATAGGAGTTAGGAACCATTGAAATTCAATCCATAAGAAAAGATCATTAATTAAACTATTGCGATGTACATCTATCGAAAGTGATAGAAGCAGATATCTGCACAAGTGTAATCCAACAAACTTTTAACACATTCCAATAAAATGAGAACATCAGAGTTGGAGACCTATATTTTAAGTGTTGGCATCAAAGTTGCAATTTTGCTATAGGAGTAGCTCTGGCACCTTATCGGTCAATAAATTCTCCTTTTCCAAAAACATTTAATCAAACATAATAGGGGTTTTATTTTCTAATTCTACGTTCTAAGAAAAAGAAAGTATAGATATCTTTCCTTTTAAAAGGGTGTTAATTAAGCAAAATCCAAAATTTGAAAGTTGATGTTAGATATAGCCGTCAACAAGGGCTAGAACGGCTTGCAACAACATAGGGTTGGGCGTGCAGATCACTTTAAGGCCCATCATCATGGGTGCAGCTCTATTCAGGATAAAGAAGAAGTGGTGTATGTAATGGGTATAGAAAAGTTCTGTTGTTCATTACGAATTTTTTGTGCTTATTATATGATGAGATGAACTAAAATGGTACTATTTGTATATACAGCTCATATTCACAAACTAGATGTACTGGCAAAGCCCTAAATATCCGTCTAATTTTTGTAAAACTCAATAACTGCAACCATAGAGCATTTAACTTTGAGATGCAGGGAGTCAAGGAACCTTCTTTCCATCTTTTTTTGCTATTAATTCGTTTTTCTACAAATCCTAATTAACACGAGTCTCTAAAGAAATTGTAAATAACAGCAGCATTTACCATTTAAAAGATTGTAGAATAGACAGGGGATATATATGTGGTTCAAGAGATTTAGATAAGATAGACAGAAAAGTGAAGCAGATTTTACCATACAGAGAAATTTAATGCTAGGTACAGCAACATCCTGATAATAAATAATACAGATGAAAATTCATACCAAATACTAAACCTGTTAACTACATGATCTGTTGGCTGTATGAAACCAAAGTTTTCAACTTTCAATTAATCTTCTTGTACATATTGAATACTCAAAATGATGCAGGATATTTTTCTTCATTCCTGCTTCTTTTCTTTGCCCTTTGGCTGTGAAAACGAAATTTATATAGACCTGCTAAAAAAATCACCAACAATGAAGAGATTGGTCTCTTGAATTGTGAGATGGTTTGATGTGTCAATGAAATGATTTAACATGGAAAATCTGACACCTAGACTTGTATCCATCGCTAGCTGCAGCCTGCTCAAACTTTTTGATTGCAGCATCGTTCTCTTGTAGGCTGGTCTGCACAAAGAAGCGTGCCCACCAAGAAGAACTCCGCATTTTTGCCTATACATGGAAAATCAAATTCTCATAGCTATAATTTCAGAGCAGAATGATAAAAGGACAAAAAGTGATACAGAGACCATGTCTTCATAAGATTAGAGAATCTATGCCTGAGAACAGTTTTCAAATTATCAAACGATCATCAACCTGGTGCTGTAGATAGTACTGCATATTGCAACATCAGTTCTCTAGTTTGTTTTTGTAATCTTAACACTTAATTTTTCAGCTTAGTTATTGGTTTAATGGTATAACATACCAAATCGGGAAGCTCTCTGTAACCACAGAATTGCAATTCAACTAATAAGCATTCAACCTATAATCGTCCCTCAGAACATGAAGAGAGATGTTTCTTAGATGCGTTCACTACCCTAGACGGGGGACGTTCATACTTCTGATTACTTTTTCCACCATCGATCACCCAAAATAGCGACACAAGACCTTTTATGTGGAATGTGGGACTAAACAGAAAAATTCCAGTCCACTTGTGAACTCAGCTTCATTAATATACGAAAGTATAACTCTTATGTTGGTACCTATATACATTAAATTGAAGTAATCTACTCTAGAAGGACGGGTGCACCACCACAGAGAGAAGCTCAAAGTGCATTTAACAGCCAGTCACAACCAATAATCAACTGACAACAATTACCAACCAAAACAAGTGATAACTGAATGATGAGACAACAACTTACAGGACGTCCAAACTTGGATAGCTCGGCGACTTTAGCTCTGGAGTGACCAGGGTAACCTGATAATTTAGAACAATAGAAAAAAGTTAACATACGATCAAGTTAAATGAACCACAAAGTACTTTCAATAACAACAGATATTCTCCTCACGGTACCTTGGAGGGAAAGATATTTGTCTCTCAAAAGCAAATATTCAATTAATCATGTGCCATGTACGGCAGTAACAGAGGTAGGCATTTAACTTAAATAGGAACTGTCTTGCAGATTTCTCTTTTTCCTTTTGGGTGTTGCACATGTGTGTTTGGGGTGGGGGTGGGGGGAGGAGGTCATAAGATACGAACTCTGGGAGGCAGATGCTTTCAACACCGCCTACCCAAACAAAAGAAGGCACTATCCACTGTTGACTTAATTAGAGTATTTATTTTCTCATAGGCAGATTAACTATATCTAATGAGGATGTTCTGCTCCAAATATAGACGTATTGAACATATTCTAAAACAAGAAGCCTTTTTTTCTGTTTGTTTTTTAATTGGTAAACTGCAACCCTCCAAATTCCCTCCCCTGTCAGGACTCAGGAGTCGAAAAGGATCCCTTTCCCACTTCGCTTCTTTACTGACTTGAACTCCCAACCTCTTGTTGGAAGTGGATCCCTCTTGTCACCGGAGCAATCTCGCTTGCTAATTCTAAAAATCAGGCTATTGTGAAGCAGAAGTATAATGATATGAATTCAATTTGTATATGAACTGTTCACTACAAGAGGCATCTTTAGTGAGTAATTATGAGAGTTAAATGTCAAGCATTTGTTAGCAGTTCTCCAGAAAAAGCAATTTTAACAGCGAAGAACTTTTCATGCAGTGTTCCTGAAGTTTAAAAAGTTACCTGTAACTATGACTAGACCATCAGCTGACACCCTTGCTAACTCTGGAATAGTCTTGTTTAGATATCTAGGAGATAAGTAATCTACTGCATCCGAAACGATAACAAGAGCAAATGATTTTGGCCTGTAGGGTAATGGGAATTTGATGTCTGCCACACGTACTATTCCTCTGCGGATAAGATTCTTGCAGTTCACATCAACATCCTCAACATCATAAGGTTCAACACCCCATGCTTCAGTTTCTTCTTCTTTTAATAGTTTGGATACCACGGAACAAGTATCAGGCCCCACGTGCAAAACTTTGCGCATGCTGTCACCATATGCCTTTTTTAAATAAGGTATAGCCTGGTGAACCTCCGAAGTGCAGGTAAATTCACCTACAACCATCGAAAGTGAGTTGCTCTTTTTGAACAAACTGAATTTGCAAATACAGTACAAACTCATAGGGGAACATTGCACCCTGAAATAAGATATGCACTCTCAACTTTGTTTAGTCTGATAAGAGATGCTAGCAGACATGCTTTCAGTCTTATTCCTGTATGAATCGTTTCAAGATGGAATAAAGGATCTTTGTAGTTCGTGATGAAGGCAAACTATTTGATGATGTCCAAAATATATGATTGACTAAGCTTTGACATATCCTTCTACAGGTTAGAATTACTCAAGAAATATACACTTGTCCCCTACGTAGCTTAAGACTAAGACTCTTTCCATGATCTCCTATGACATATTGATCAGTTATATGAAATAAAGAATGTGAATTGCTAGACAACAGATCTTACTAATCTGGAAAGATCCAACGGTTATAGCATGCAAGAAATGTGAGACTCTTCCCCACAAAGGATCCTGAAAAAGCTAACTGATTTATAGATTAAGGGTCCCTACTATGGGCATTTGAATTAGTGGTAAAACCTGAGAAATCTTTCCGCTGTTAATTATTGTATTAAGTCCAAGGTAAGAAGCTTTCAGATTTAAGGACTTCAACATTGATCACTTGTGTAATTATTTGTTTGAAATCCTGACCTCCCATATCCCCTAGCAATTCATCTTAAATTATCCTCTTGAAACAGCAAAAGTGTTATCCATTATTGAGGAATACCACAAACACAGAGATAATTTAATGGCATGATGCGACGGAAACTACCATTACTTAAGGGTGCTTACCTTCAAGCCTGCTGAGTGCTGAACTTCCAGATGTACCTATTACGGAAACATAACCAATCAGTCAACATATAGAAAGCCAATTACTATAAAGCAAAAAATACAACTGGCCATTGGGATCTTGTTACCACGGAGTAAAAATAAGATAATCTGAAGTATGCGTTGATTGGTGTAGGAAAGAAAAATATATCATCACAGATGCAGCCGGTGATCCCATAAAATTAGGAAGCAGACAACACTGAAATGATTGCTTATTTTAGACCCAAGGAAAAAATAAATACCTGAGCCTCGATAGAAATAGCCAATAACAAGGACAGCACCCTGAAATTAGTAGATAAAACAGTTAAGTGCATTTAACTGGAAACATAGCGCAAATTAGGAAACCAGATATTAAAACAAAGTGAATATGTATTGCTAGAATGAATCATACTTGATCACCAGTTATAGTGCCTTCAGATAAGTAATTACGGAACTTACAAGAATGAGTAGGACAGTAGGTAATAAAGGAGTAGGGCGCGATTTCGGATGAAAAAGGCCTCCGAGGCTTCCACCACCAGCAAAGCGCCGTGTGGGGTTTCCGGGCCTTCTAGACATAATTGCTTTTAGTGGAGTATTGCGTCCAGTATACTACACCTGGAACCAAATTAGAAAAAGAAATTTTTAACCAATGCTCCTCACTCCAACAATAGATATGAACATGTAGAAACAAAGTATTGTTGATCAATTGTTAACACAACCCAGGGCGGATCCACAATATGATATGTGGGTTCACAGGAAATCAGCAACTTTTGTTTAGATTAGGTAGATGTATCAAGAAATATAAATATTTATACATATTTAAATGTAAATCCAATCATTATTAGTATATTAACTTGAGGTCGTTGTAGGATCCCATAAACTTCATATCCTGAATCACATATGAACACGATCATGTTGTTTTTTACCACCTTTGGGTCACACACAGAGACTATTAAGAACCAGTATGGTAAGGATCCCCAAAATAAATATAATAAATGAGCTTAACTAAATACAGATGTGTAAAGTAACATAAAAATGGAAATCCACCCAACTTTCTTTTTATTCTACATATGGATTGTCACATACGAAACTACAGCCACTCTAATTTTAACAGAACAAAGAACTTCATTATGCGAAAATAACGACAGGATATTTTCTTGATCTTGAACGAGTTACCAATTATGGTTTTATCTTTCAACTAGAGAAAGTGACTAAATACGCAATTCTTGAAGAAATCAAATGAGCGGCCAAAAGGGACAATGTGGATCTGCTAAAGAAATAACAGCAAAATCAAGATTCAAGATTCAGACAAGTAGGGAATCGGTTTACAAGATTCAAAATTTAGACGAAGTAGGTAATGGGGTTTGACAGTATAATCAAGAAAAAGTATAAAAACAGAGAGATTAGATTTCAAGAAAATGAATATCGGAAACAGGGCAGAAATTAAAAGAGGCAAGGGAAACCAACCAAATCACGACGAGAGAAGCTTTAGAATTGGGAATTAAGGAAAAAAAGAATGTATTATTGGATCAAAGGTTGTCTGTTTGTTGCTAGATTTGGATCTGTTGTTGTGTTTTGCTTAGAAACATATGCATGCTCAGGTCAGATGGAACGCGTATTTTCTTGGGTGTAAGTAAGTGAAAACCAATCAAAAACTAGCCTAGCGGATGGGGGACCCTTAAAGACAGCAAATGTCAAACACGTAGGAATTAGAAATGGCCATCCTTTATTATAGAGAGCCATACTATATTATTTTGCCCCGTCGGTGATCCTACTTTATTAATCATATCAATAATACATACTCATTACACTTAACTTGAACTAATTATACTCTTTTTCTTTTAATTTCTTAAGGAAAATGATTTCAAACTTTTTTAAAGACTTTTACTTTATTTTTTGACCTCCCTAAAATCATATTTAATTGATTAATCACGAGTTCTAAATATATTTTCGTATGTGAACAATGAAATTGACGATGAGTTTATCTCTGATGCGTAAGGTTTACCCTTCGTACAATTTTAGGTTTTGTGCTCTGTACGTCGTCTAAAAAGGAATTGCTTATGAAAATGATAGGGCTGACAGCTAACAGAAATGGATAAATGAGCTTTCTGCTACGTACTTGGTTTTATCAGATTTCCCAAAGTGTGTCGGCAAGTACTGGTTGATAAGGAATATGGTGAAAAGCTACTTTCATAACTGAGAAATATACAACCACAAACTACTTCGGGCTTTGCTCTACAACTTGATAGTTTTGTCACACAAGCACTTAAACGTCTACTTCTACAACAACAAATGATATGTCACGGCTCATAAGTTATTCAAAGTACATGATGTAACATAATAAAGGAGATATCATCTATACACTATAGCCTGTGAACCCGTTACAATAGGCATTTTCGTAGTTTGATAGCACCTCTTAATATTCAGAGAATGAAATACCAGATATAGAATAACCTTATTCGTATTTAAAGTGGGAGTGAAGACCATCCCGAATAACTGATGACCACAGTCCAAAAGGCAGCTCCAATCCATGTTCGAATCTTCCATGTCAAGGGGATGCACGTACGTAGTTGTTAGTCATGAGTACTCCTATCTATGTTAAAGCTTCCACAGCTGCTATAAATAAATACTATTGCTCAACCGCTATTCTCGCATCTTCTGTGCGTGGTGGTCTCCATTTACGGTCAAATATATCCTTCTCTATGGTTTTCTGGGGCTTCAATTTTTCATCAAGAAGCTCCAGCAACTCTTGCAACCCAACACCTGTTAAGGCAGATGTCTTGACATGTGGAGCAGACTCGGATCCAAACTGATTTTCACTTCTAACGACCTCCCACTTGTTAGAGGGGTCGTTTTGCTGGACCTCTGCACTCCCACAGCCCACCAAGGAACCATTATAGTCAACCCAGGACTCTTGCTCATCACCTGAGACCAACTCGTCGGTGTAGTTACCTTGTTGATCATCTATGACCTCTCCAAGCTTGCCTGATTGCTCAAAGTCCTCATCTTCATAATCATCATATTCAAGGAGGTCCTCTTCACACAATTTATTGGATGCAACATCATTGTTTTCGCTAGGAACTTCATCCTCATTGCAATAACCATCTCCAACAAAATCCTCGCGAAGATCAATCTACATAAATTTCGAAATACTGAAGCAATGCATCTGGATCCATGTTTCAGAATTTTTGAATATCTGTCCGTTTTTAAATTTTAGGGAATGATAGTTATTTTACTTACCTTATTCCACACTTCAATCATATTCTGGAGCTTCTGCTCAGAGACTCCTATCTGCCCGAGAACTTGCAACACTGCTTCCCGCTGCTCATTTAGGTTTGGTGCACTTGAGTCCAGAACGTGCTGCAAGAATATGTAATCTATCAGATTAGAAACTTTATAGTTCAAGCAACTTTTCTTTAGCCAACAGATTTGCAATTCTGAGTTCAACATCATTTGGTGGAGCTTGGGAGCACATAATATGTTAACAACATTGAAAATGTAATTAGAGAAAGAAGATACCACAAGAAGGTCAGCTTCAACAACCTCTTCCAATGTTGCATGAAAGGCCTCTACTAGCTGCAAAAAATAAAAAAACATTTTTTGAAAAATCAAGTCCAAGTGATTGCTAAGGTCTCTGCTGCCATAACAAGAGGACCAGGTGGTGACACTATCCACTCACCTGTATAGGCAATTCTGATATGAATCCCACAGTATCACTGAGCAGCACTTTCCTTCTGAATATTAAGTATTTAATCCAATGACCAAAAAAAGGGGGTGAGCATCATTCTCGGCAAAAGGCATAAATCAAATTAGCTACTTCAATATTTTGTAAACCCAGTTACTAAGACATCCCATCTATGCAAGAAAAACTTAATGGACCTCCTTTCCACTTTGAGAAATATCATAAACATCTCTGTATAACAGGAGAAGTCTATTTGAATAGTCTGACCAAAATAGCTTCATTTTTTAAATTGATTGCTTAGGGAACTTCACTAACGTTTTTGCAACAAAAAAGTTTAATGGAAGTACGAAGCGAACTGCAATTCACTTCCAGTAAGAAGCTACAAAATAGAAAAAAAAATGTCAGATGTCTATTTCTTATTTTTCCTATCCATGTTTGGTAAGACATTGATATTGTATGGACAAATTGAAACAAAAACTTCAATTTATTACAGCATCATAGCTTTTAAGAGTACTAACAAACTGTAGTAGAGGTATGTGTAATGAAACATTAAACTTTCCAGATATTTCTCAAACTAAAAGGGAGGTCCTTCTAGTTTCTCTTCACTAGATGGAAGGTCTAACAAATTCATCCAATTCATATTACCCTGATGGGAGAACGACACTTCTTAACTTGGGGTCCACTGTGGCAAACAATCTGCACAATTAAGAGCCCAAATGTTGGATAATGTCATATAACTCAACTTGTCACAATTTCAAGCTTAACTGACATCCAGCATCAGAGTCAAACTACAGACTAGCAAGTTGTTTACCATACCGATCATCACAGTAGAGAAAGCTCTCTGATACTGCACTAACCAAAGTAGATTTCCCCTGTTAAGGAAACAATTTCATCCATAATAAGAGATTGCAGTAATATCACATTAATGGGATTTACGTGTTTCAGATCAACCTACAGCATTTGTGTAACCAACAACAGCAACTGTAGGAATTTCTTGACCATCTGATCCTCCATGCCTCTTGCGAGCAGCACGCTGCAATGCTCGCGTACGACGAACCTCTTTAATCTCAGATAACAATTGATTCCTTCGTTCTAAAATTCTGAAACCGAAAGCAGTAGAATTAGAAATATATCACATGTATACATGAGCGAGTGAAACACAATTGGATCATTAACAACTAACTGGAAACAGTGAGTACGGAATGTATTCAGTATATAGACAACCTCTACTATTGACTGAAAATAATTCACTAATCAAATACACGACAAATCCAAAAGGACAAATATATTTCCGCTGACAAACATTTCATGGTTAAACCATATATTATCACGGACTATTCTTCAAGTTACCACATTCATTTTCATTTTTCTTCTGTAGTTCTAGAGAACACACACATGATCACAAAAAATATGATGATATCATATAGCCCTTGAAAGCAGTAGTTGCTTACTGCTACACATTATTGAGTTATATTCATCCACTCAGCTTCATTTTGCATCTGAATCTCTAATAAAGTGAGGTTCATATTCCTTTGACTCTCAAATAATATTTCTTTAAACGAGATCCCTTGCATAAGTAGACTCATACACAGAGTTGTGTATGCAAAAACACGCACAATCAATTATTAGCCAGAAAGTTTGTATAATAAGAACAACTATGCCTCAACGGCAAGCTAGTTGGGCTGGGCGGCTGGATAAATGCATCCTCAATGTCTATTTCGCTCGATTTTGACCACGTTTCGTTCCTATATCAATAACTTAAGAGTTCTCTAGCATAAGAAGTTCTCTACATGTTCAAGTGACAGACTGAACCTTTCCAGCTTTATCTATCCACAAAAAACGTTTAACAAAATTATAGTACATCAAGGTCAGTAACAAACCTGCGCCGCTGAAGCTGCAATTCTGTCTCTCCAGCACCACTAATGAAACCACGTCCCCCACTTCCTCTCCTGCAAGTGAAAATGGCATACTTCAGAAACTCTAGCAGCAGCAACTGCAATTTCTTAAAATTTCAGCAATCATCTTGGTTACAGTAAACATATAACTGAAAAGTGGACAACTCTGCCAAGAAATCAATTCTTTGAACTTCCAAATGCATCCTTCAGTAGAGATAAAGCCAGTAAGCAATAATTTACCCTCTGGCACTAACTACTTCAGCTTCTCCACCTACACCAAAACCATAACGTCCACCAGGACCGCGCACACGAACAAGACGACTTTTTTTGTACATAAGTGCAGCCAACTCAGCCTGTAAGTTAATGGAAAGTCAGAGAGACTGCGACGGTCCAAGTATTCCTTCTTCATTAGGCATAAAAAACGATCATCTAAAAATACATTGAACACCATAGCAAGATAGAGAAGCAGGTCACCTGTAGCTTAGCTTCTTTCGTCTGAGCATGTGCATTGAAAATCTCTATTATCAGGCCTACACGGTCCAGAACAGGTTTACCCCAAGCCCGCTGCAGTTGAAGAACAAATCATAAAAATAAAAGTTAAGGGGAATACATAGAAACCTTGGCTGATGTAATTGTAGCTGTGAGATTAATTGATGTCTGCCTTCAGATTATGAATATAACTAACAAGACAGGAATTTAGCAACTTTTCCAATGGCTCAATCAGTTTCTTTTAGATCAGAAAATTAATAAACCAACAAGCACAATGACTTACTTCTAAATTTCGCTGCTGTATGCCCGTAAGAATTGCATTTACAAAAATGGCATCTATTCCTTCCTGCTAACAAAATGCCAGTGACCAATATCAGCCTGATTAACCGTTAACAGTTTCATAATGCTAGGAGAATTAATGAATTTATTAAATCACATTCATATAGTAAATCCACTACCTGAGTATCCAAAGAATTTACATCGCATTTCACTGTATCCACGGTTCCAGGTCCAAAAAATGTATCTGCCATAACAAGCACAATGCACAAATCATTTCAAGAATAGGCCACAGATCAAAAAACTTACCAAGAGTTGGCTATCCTTTCTACCAATAACTTCAGGAAGATTCACACTCTCCCCCTTAAACAACAAGTCAGTTCTTATATAAGGAAAGCATTTCGACGACCATATTCTATAAGGAAGAACCCCATTGCAAAGGCTGAGGTCTATCAGACAGTTTTCAACAGACAACCTTTAGCGTAGATGAAGGGGGAAATGTGAGCACAAATATCCAGTTCCAACAATAACTCTTCTGCTTCTTTCTATATCCCCTCTATAGAGAACACAGTCAACTTTGTTTTGATCTGAAGGTGATTAAAGTGAGTGAGAGAGAGAGAGAGAAAGTGGAATAGAAATTTTACTTTCCCTTAAGGAAGTGGTGTCTGCATAATCATTTACCAATAAGAATTTTGTACTCTTGCCAGCATGATAGTTTCATTAAACACATTTTCAAAGAAACAAAAATGAAACTTGATGAGGAAGTATTAGGATATGTCAAAATGACAGTGCGTCAAGCACTTAAAGTTATTGAATGAAGCCCTTAGTTTGTGACTTTGTTGCTTTATAAGTAGCACTATAACTGTCCAAGCCCATAGTTTGTTTCCCCTATTAAGTAGCACTATAGTTGTTCGAGGTAATGGGGGCATAAAAAAGAGCCTTCATATAGATTGATTATTTATAAATTTTTCATAAATTACCCAAGTTTCTTACTTCTTTCCCAAGGACAAGCAATATTGCAGAATGGAAGATATCAACTGGGAAAAAGCAGAGTTCAAAGTGCAAATATAACCATCAATGATCAAACCTGTTTAAGCTATTTTACTGTATCTTCCCAGTTTCAGATACTCTTTTACTAACTACATTCAATGTGACAGACATTACTCTAAGTTGACTGTCTTCACTCCCTGAAGAAATGAACCACCATAATGGAGAACCTTCTTGCTTATTTCAGAGCTATTGATAAGACAAAGCAATATCATACTTCACATTAATGACTTTAAGAAAAATTCATGCATTTGATTCAATGGGGAAGAGATCATAACCAGCTAAAATGCTTGAAAACATGTTAAGGAATTGTGTTCAATACATTCATGAAATCTCAAATTTCATACAGGTAAGGAAACCAGGTGACATATGAGAAAACCAGCACTTGGTAGCCTTATTTTATGTACCTTTTAGGGATGACATCGCGGCTGTAACGCAAAATGTATCAATAAGTTGAAGATAATAATCACTTCTGTTGAGCAAGCCTTTTTAAAATCTTATAAAAGTTAGACTGACTTTATATGTACAGTTTTATCTCAATGTGTAGATATCCGCCCACTAAATACACGTGAAGGAATGTTAAGAAAAATAAACAATTCTGGCTGCTGCATTGCTTAGATTCAGACGAACTACTTTCCGTGATTTTTTTCGTTAAAATAGGATGAGATTAGAGTTAGCAGTTTAGAGTAGAAAAGGCATTTTTCTTCACAACATACTCAAAGGTCAGTTATAACATAATTCTGAGGTTAGTTTTAACAAATTCAAAAGGGACTCGTCCATGAAGATAACAAGTTCTCCATCACTTTTTTTAGGTTGAAAGGGAATTTGGCATATTGTTCGCAGTAACTGTTGGTTATTTGGTTACCTGAAAAAAGAGCGGCAAAAAAACTAGAAAAAGAAAAAACAATGCTTTTGTTTCAGCAGTTGTCTGAAAAAGTTGATTACCCAGCCTATGAAAGAACATAAGAACATAAACCAGGACCTGTGATTTAATCTTGGAGGTCCTGGTTCTCAGTGTTACAATATGTTACGGTTACAAACATTGCTTGGATTTCTACAGAGAATTCATATACTACCCCTAACCCAATTTATGTGAGGATTCAAACAACTTTTCCTTTGATTACGATTTTCTCAAACTTCTTAGCTATGTTGCATTATAGCAGATTTCATGTTTATTTTCAAATATGTACATTAAATTTATTAAATATTTGATGAATCTATATCAAATTTCTTGATCAAAATTAAGTGTTCTGACACTCATACTGCGAATTGAAACAAAGAACGTAAGGAATCATTTAACACATTACGTGACCAGAGGAACAATGGTATGGAAAACGCACCAGCGCGAATTGATCGAGAAGCCGGGTTTTGGACGACAAGATGATGGGGCATTTGTTTATCAAGAAACTCAGTATCGTAGAACCCATCTCTTTGTTCTTCAAGGGAATTAGCCAGGTTCAGTGCCTCATTAAGTTTAGGCTTGAGAACCGAATCAGGCCGAAACCGAGGCTGAACAACAAATAGCCTTGGAGGACTCTTAGGGTCCGTGTTGAAGTCATCTCCTGACCCATCTTGATGCTTCTGTAGAAGAAGAGAGCTATAAGGTGATGATAGAGAATGGAATAAAGATGATTGAGTAGACGGTGATGGATTAACGAGCAAGTGGATTGATTGAGTTGGAGTAGGCGGTAGAGAGATTGAGAATTGAGAGAAGTGGCGTAGGGCTTGAGGAAGGCAAATCTTGGAGGTTAAAGAAGATCGCAAGTGAGAGATTGTTCTGAACATCGGAGACGACGGTGTTCATTAGGCGTTTCCGGCCGGTGACAACTGATATTACACGGCATATATATATGGGGTAACAGTCTCGGCGGTGGAGTTGGCATTGTGCATGTTGGGTTAGCCCAAAACCGATTTCGTTAAAAGTTAGACAGCCCAAGCCCAACCCTTATTGATAGGCCTAAATTAGGAAGTAAATGTATGCCAACTCTAATTTCAAAAAACACATGAGAACTTGTCCCAATTTTTTATATGAAAAAATAACGGAAATCTCACCTTCAAGTTCTCTTATTATCATTATTCTCTATTAGTTTTACAAATTTTTAAAATTTCTCATTTTCGCTTATTAGATTAATGTATCAGCGGCTCAGCGCATCAGATTAATGTATTTCGCGCATCAGATTAATGTATCTCGTGCATCATATTAATGTATCAGCGCATCAAATTAATGTATCTCGCGCATTAGATTAATGTATCTCGTGCATCAAATTAATGTATCAGCGCATTAAATTAATGTATCTCGCGCATTAGGTTAGTGTATCATGTATAAAATGTACATCAGATTAGTGTATCATGTATAAAATGTAATGTATCTTACTTGATGATTAATGTATCTTGCGCATCTGATTAATTTATCAGCGCTTATATTATTGTATCAGTTTGAGGGATTTCTGTATAAACTTATAAGGATCAAATGATAATTTTACATAGTTTACAAATATAAAAATTTCATTTTAAAAAAAAATGAAGATTTCATGAGCAAATTTTTATCAAACTTAAACTATTTAATTCTTGAAAAACGAAAAAATAGCAAAAAAATAAAATGAGTATTATTTACAACTTAAAGCGGATTATTGTCCTAATAGAATACAATTTTAGAATACAATTTGTCCTAATAGAATTGTCCGAGGTAACGTTTTCCTTATAAGTTTGGGATTACTTTGAGATGTATTTATAGGAGGAGAACTCTAAATAGTTGGGGATTTTAAAAAAGGGAACTGTACTGTTGTTCTTTTCTTTAAACCTGTCTAAACCAAAAATCAGAAACGTTATAAATCCCTCATATTAGATAGTGTAAATGGCATCGGGATGGTCGGAGCTTCCAAAGGATCTGTTGTGGTCAATAGCTACTTGTCTTGTTACATATACTGATCAAGTTCGGTTCGCGTGTGTTTGTACTTCATGGAGGTCTGTATTGCCAACTATTTCTAGTAGCGAGGTTTGCTCGCATCCGTGGTTGATACTACCTCGTAATAATGACACAAATAAAGAATATGAAAAGTTGTATAGTTTACACGAAAGAAAGGTTCACTACCTTGAGGTTCCAGATGATGTCCTCAGTAAAAAGTTTCGAGGATCTTCTCACAGTTGGTTAGTTTCTATTGAAGATTCTCCTAGAATCTCTCTCTTTAACCCATTCACTAGAGTTCAAATCGCCCTTCCACCGAGGCATAAGTTCCCTGATGTGAGAAAGTACTGTGCAAAGAAGCTTGACACTGAATATGCACTTGAACCCTATGATGGACAAAAAGACACTTACTTTGAAGCTGCATCTCATGTTCACAATAGTTTTTTAGACAAACTTATCCTATCTTCAAGTCCTACCTCAAGCAAAGCTAATTGTATGGTTGTTGCAATTTATGGTAGTCATTGTAACTTGGCCTACTGTAAAGTTGGAGATAAAAGGTGGACATGCATTGCCAAAGGTATGATGGGATATGATGATGCCATCTTTCATAACCAAAAGTTATATGCTGTGACATTTACAAGTTACGTGGAGGTGTTCGATTTGTCTGCTTCTCCAAAACTAGTTGATACTATAGAACCACCACAACAAGAAGGGTATCCGCAAAGACGCTACTTGGTTAAGACTTCAATTGGACTGCTCCAGGTTCAAAGGCATACGAAAAGCACAGGGGACGGCAAAACTTATCATTATCGAACAACTTTCTTCAACTTATATATGTATGAACCTAGCCGTCGAAGTTGGTGTAAGGTGGAAAACATCGGTGAAAATGTGTTGTTTTTGGGACTAAATACATCAATTTCAATAGCATCTTCTAATCTTCATGGATATAAGGGGAATCATATTTATTTCACAGATAATTTTCTCGATTTCCACACGTTTGGTGTTAAAGGAGGTTATGACATTGGTGTCTACGACTTGGATAGTAGAAGTGTAAAGTCCTTGCCATGCCATGATATTGAAAAACACTGGTTGTGGCCAACACCAATTTGGTACATACACAACCCTGAAGATTTCATTGAGCAGTAGTACTCCAGGACGAATTAAGATGGAACCACAAACCTTAATTAGGTTCATACAGTCTAGTTTTTCTGTGTGTTTTTCATTTCCTTTATGTATGGAAACAAATTTGTGACAGAAATCACATTCTAAATATCAATTTTTTTAATTTCTCTATCATATACCTTTTGAATCTCACTCTTTCCTGAACTGGACTTTGATAGACAACATAGAACCGGAAGGTTCTAAATAGGAATATATTAATGATGTCTTTCTTTAGTCAATTTTTTTTTTCTAAACTATGACTCAAATCTAGTGTACATCTTTATATTATCTAAGTAATCAAAAACCATCCTTATACTATCCAAAAAATAACAAGTATCATCATTCAGTCTATTTTTTTTAAGAAACTGATTAAACCAATAATTATTTTTTTTGAATTTGGTCATGTCTTAGCCACGACGAGAAGATCAAAGTTACCAAAAAAGATAAGGATATGGATAGAAAATGAATATTTTTTTCTCATATTTAAATTTTGTGAGTTGTTAGTTTATATGTTTTTGCATCTTCAAGAAGTTGACTAGCAACAATACATAAGTTTTGAATATTTATATAATAGGTTTGAATGGTTAGAAAGATTATGTAAAAATATTCATTTTAAAAATATTACATGCAATTATTTAGAAATTTCTTTAATAAAAAAACATATATAGTACATATATACTATATATACAATGTAATTCACATTTTATACATATACACAAATACTGGAAATTGTGTGAAATTATTTAGGTGTTTTGTTGTGAAAATTAAATAATAATTACTTTATTTGAAATTTTTGAAGTTAATTTTACTCTTAGCAACTCATACATTCCTAGCAAGATATTGGGAATGATTCGACCATATTTTTTATAAATAATATTTAAAATTAAATATATTTTGTCGGAATATGATTTAACCATCAATTTCTAAAAATGAAGAAAATCATCCAACTTGACTAGCTTAATCACGTGTACATATATTCATTCGACGTGACACATTTTTTTTGTTGGTGGCGTGACTTTCTTAAAAAAAAAATAGACATAAGCATGAATCTTGTAACTTTTGGAATAGTGCAAGGATGTTTTTCGTTCACTTATATAACATAAGGATGTACTTTAGATTTAGGTCATACTTTAGGTATGATTTTAGCCAAAAACTCTAAAAAATAATGCCAAAATTAACTAGGCAACAATTGGATTCATTTACTTATCGAGTAAACCAAGAGATTTAAGCATCGGATTGCTAGGCCAAAGCACGGTTGACCTTTCGCCTGTTCCAAATTAAAGTTTGGCCAATTCATCGTGTCACAAACCTTGTTTTGTAGGCGACTTTAAGATTTTAATTCAATAGCCATGGAGTTGTATTGCCTTCAATTTTTGTGACAATAGATTCGAAATCAATTTAAATAGTATCCTTAAAAAAAATTGCCTTGTTTGGTATCCGGATATATTATTATGGCAAAAAGATATTCCACTAATTTTTCATGGGATTTCTCGCCCAAAACTAGCTATTTTCATTTGTATTAATCTTTCAAGCATATTCATAAAGAGAACTACATTTCATTAAGAGGACACAAACAATACAGGGGGAAATTAGGAAGGAAGAAACTAAAATGGGACACACGTACTTGAAATGTTGCAATACAGAGTTCTTCATCTATATTGCAGCAGTTGTGTTTCTAGTCTTGTGTGCTGGTCTCATGTCTGGCCTCACGTTAGGCCTCATGTCTATGAGCGTCATTGATCTTGAAGTTCATGCAAAATCTGGAACGCCCAAAGATCGTCTCCATGCTTGTATGTGATTTCCACATATATTTATTTATTTACTATATTTCAGAAACGTGCGTTGCACGTTTGTCCCTTAATATTAAATTTATATATACTAAAAAATTTTGAGTTATAAAATAGGAAATGCTGAAATTAACAATAGTAGTTTTACCATTCATAGTTTGTTCACTAAATGATAAAAAAAATATACTATGAAAAAGAACGTTAAATAGATGATATACTCGAGAAGCTCGAGTATACTCGAGCATTTTTGGTTATCCTTCATTTGCAGTTTCTCATTCTCTTTTCTTCTCATGTTGAATTGTGCACATAACATAAATCTTTGTAAATTGGTTCTTTAAAAGCGTATTGAAATTTTAATTCTGAAAGGTTTTAACATAATAGTGGAGAAAATCTTTATGTTTAACTTTCAATTTAAATTTTTTTATGGGTATGAGTAATAATTTATATTCAATAATCAGGCAGAAGAATATCACATTCTCTTAAATAAAATAATATTTCTAAGGCAAAATGTATCTGAAGATTGGAGTTTGATAATTTTTCAGTCATAATTTAAATTTTACATCAACAATAAATAGTTTCTCATCACAGTACATACAAGTTTGATGCATACAATTTATAAGTTCTAATTAAAAGACCTCATCAATTTGATATATATGCAAATGATATAAACACATGATATATTACGAAACATACTTGCAGATATCATCATAATTTTTATGTTAATTATTTTTATTATTGTATCACATATACATCTTCTTTTTAACCTTAGAGAAATATTGTACATATAATTTATGAAGAGAAAAGAATAATACTCTTTTTTTCATAAAATTTCTCTTTGAATAATTAGTATAAATGGAGCAACACAAACTTTTCAAAATGACTTATTGTAGATATATGGTGAATTTGAAGGATGAATGTTTCCACAAATAAATAATAGACTAATAAAATTAATATTTTAGTTATTCCTCTCACTACTTATAAATAATAATTTCGAAAATATATTTATACTAAAGTAAAACACTTTATCGAGAGTCGCATATCAAATTAACTGTTTAATCTTTCATTATGAATTTCTTCAATAATTAAGAAATACAGTAGAACATGAATTGTATATCACTAATTTTCATGTAGGATACAAGATATTACAATAGAAAAACAAAATCATAAAAAAGTATATCGATCATAATATTAAAAAAGGACATACTAAATACTTAGGCTGGACAAGGAGGAGTGAATAAAAGCAAAAGGAAATTACTGTAATTAAAAATGATGAACAAGATTAATTTTTTTGCTTGATAATCTCTCATCCTCCTCTTATCATTTACATGAAGAGCATGCTAGGTATTTTATAGCAGTAGCGAGGATCGACTTTTGAGTAGGTAAAATTAATTTACATTAAATTAGTTCAATAATTTTAGTCCATATCAAATTTAATTTAAAAAAAAACTCTTCAAATACTCTTGATTTTTACAACAAAAGAGAAATTAATTGTCCATGTGAATTTGATTCATTCACTGATTTAACTGGGTTATTTATTAAATATTTATTTATAGTTTATAACATTTATATTAATTATTTTAATATAAGGGTAAAATGATAATTCAATTTTGAGCTTTGAATCTTTCCGCTTATAATAATATATGATATGATATATGATATATGATATGATATATTCTTGCTCCATTTCCAATTATAGAGTTTACAAATGAAATTTTCAACATATTTTTCTTCTTCTTTTGACAAGATTGAAGAGTTGATTTTTGAGTTGTGGATCAACATGTTTAAGTTTAACTGCTACTTTTCTGATAACTTCAGCAAAGATCTTGCCCATTGTGAAGCAACAACATCTATTGCTATGTACGCTTCTGATTAGCAACGCTGCTGCTATGGAGGTAAGCACTGCTGCTATAAAAGAAGCCGTAACATTTATAATTAATTCAACTGCAATTGATAGGAATACAATTATTTCTCAGGCACTTCCTGTTTTTCTCGACGAATTAGTACCAGATTGGGGAGCAATACTTCTTTCAGTAACATTGATACTTCTCTTTGGTGAGGTTGGTTCTCGAATTTTGCAAATTAAACGCCTTAGCATGTGCAAAAAGGATTTTTTAAGATATTTTTTCTGCTCAAGTATAAAGTTCCAATGAAGTAACATTTTGGGATGCAGATTATACCACAATCTCTCTGTACAAGGTATGGGTTAGCCATTGGTGCTACTGTTGCTCCACTTGTTCGACTTCTTATTTGGTTTTGGTTTCCAATAGCCTATCCAATAAGTAAGGTGCGAATACATCTTATGTGTGTTTTTCCAACAACAACAGAAAAAATAAATTGATGAATTTACTTAATCCATCATGAAAAGAATAGTATGTGTAGTTTTGCCTTCTTATGTTCTTAATCACCAGATCTTAGACTACCTGTTGGGGAAAAGGCATAAGGCTCTATTTCGGAGAGCTGAATTGATGACATTAGTTGACATGCACGGTAATAAGGTATTTACCTATCACTCTCTGCTGAAAGACTGTTGTTCTGTCCCTCTTTTAGTTTCAAGGATGAAAAATGTTTGGTGTTTTCAGAATTAAAAGGCAAATCCTGAATTTAGACACTATGAGTTTTGGAATGTATATTTAACGCTAGCTATACTTGTTTTTTTGCACATATATAGGGTTCAAACACATAACTGTGTTCTGCTAAACATATGAACCTATGGTTGGACGGACCACTACACAGAATCTACCTTTCCTCCTCCTTGACCTAATCCTAATTTGATGCAAATTGTACATCTACTTGCCAATCCCGGCAACTTGACTGTTATATAGTCGTGAACCCTTTTGAGGCTTCTTAGACACTGCGGAGATGTCATATGTATTAACTTCTCACTTTGTTGCTAATTAGGCTGGAAAAGGAGGAGAATTATCACTTCATGAGACAAATATAATTGCGGGAGCACTTGAGCTCACTGAGAAGACTGCAAGGGATGCCATGACTCCTATATCTGAAACTTTTGCTATTGATGTCAATGCCAATCTTGACAGGTACATTTCACTAGAGTTTACATGACCACTACCAAAATAGATAGGAATTTATAATGCCTACAATAATTTATTAGGCTTACCTAATAATGATGTCTTTCAGCAGGGTTCTGATAAACTTAATCTTGGAGAAGGGACATAGCAGGGTTCCAGTGTACAACGAACATCGAACAAACATAATTGGACTTGTCCTGGTAATTATTTCCTGCTGTCTCAGTAATGCACATCAGAATGTGTCACTGAGATGTACTTACCGTTCCGATAAAATATATATGATATAAGTTGTTCATGCTAAGTTTCAAAATAGATGAACTTATACATATCCCTGTAAATTGTGCTGACCTTCTTACTAGAATTAAGCTGGGAAGTGCTGGTGTCCCATGAGCAAAATCTTTCATCTTAGCTCCAATAAAATAATATGATGGCTATCCATGGACCATGGAGAATTAAATAGCAAAGAAGTATGAAGAGTTACAGTACCCACAAAAAGAGGAAAAAGAAACAAAGGGTTTAAAGGAATAAAAATTTCTTAGATTTTCCAAGAGACTACAATAGTCCAAAGAGAACCGATAACCAGAAGTTTCTTGTCAAAGCATTCACTTTAGGATGTGAGAAAGTGGTTTTATAAACCGCCTGAATCTTTATTGATTCAAACTGGATCATGATTCAGAATCGAGCTTTTCTTTGAGTTAAAATAGTTGTCTCATGTAGATGCCTGATTCTGTTGATGTATGCTTAATTACTAATTATGGTGATAACATCCTAAGAATTTATTTTTCTGTTTAACAGGTGAAGAATTTGGTGACAATTAATCCAAGTGATAATGTGCCCGTGAAGTATGTAACTATACGGCGTATCCCAAGGTAGTTCAGATGGAAACAAAATATCCAAATTGCCTCATAGCGTGGTCTTGCACTGAGAAAACTGTCTCTTGGATATTATCTGCATAATAGTCACTATCACGAATTCCAATTTCTTATTTGACTTCAGTTCTAATACCTAACAGACTGCTGTAATATTTTCTTAGCTTAGTTAATCATAGTCCCTGACATCGTTTGCATAACATGCTAGAGTTTCAGCAACAATGCCATTGTATGACATACTAAATGAATTCCAGAAAGGTCTCAGCCACATGGCTGCTGTTGTGAAAAAGCCAGATGGCACAATCGAGAAAGGAAGCGCCAATCTATCCACTGGTGGTACGGAAGAACTTAGAGTTCTATATATTTTCTTGTCATTTTACTGTAATCTAGCATATCTATTCCTCTGGCTTTCCGTCTTAGTTTTCTGTGGTAATTTCTACATGTGAAATGCTATATCAGTAAGAGAAGTGAGATTGAACATTCCTGGAGAAATGGTTTATCAAAGGAAAAGCTCGAGGGCCAGACGATCATTGAGGAAGTCAAAGAGATTCAGTGCAAGTATTTCGCGAAGGGAGTTGTCGAAAAGCAGAAGGTGGTCAGAGGAAGTTCACCCTGAGATCCTGCCAATTAAGGAAAAATCACTTTCAGCTCTTTCTTCGGAAGAAGTAATTGGGATCATTACCATGGAAGATGTCATTGAGGAGCTTCTAAAAGTAAAGAAAATGTTTCCTCCTGTAAGTAAGTTTATTTTTATTTCTGTCACACCTGAAATTGGTACTAATTTCTTGGTGTAGGAGGAGATTTATGATGAGACAGATCATGTTCATGTCAATTTCATGTCGAGACTCTCCCGCGCATCAGCATAGACATGTCACACGGGGTAATGTACTCATGAAGCCTCAAATTCGACATTATTCATGTCATTTGAACAACCTGATGGAAGAAGTAATTTGGAAATGGATTGATTTATTCATCATCTATGCAACATGTCAATCCCTGATCCCCTCTTAGTTTTGACTTCTAGCACAAGTATCCTCCCTCCGTTACAAAATAAGAATGTTATCTCAGCAAAAATCACATCCGTTAAAAATCAATAAATATAAAATTTATACTTTATTAACTTAACCTCGTAAGAGTATACTTGGAATGATTTTTGTCTTGAATTCCTATTTCCTAAGATCTCACTTATTTCGAGACAATTCTTTTTTATTAAAATGATACTCAACCAATTCGCCCAAACATTAATATTTTTAAGTCATAAGGGTGCACAATTAAATATATAATTATTTATTCACTATATATATATATGATTATTTTTTAAAAATTGTCGGGTGTCCTCATGGATGTATGTGGGTCCGCCCCTGTGCATCTGGCAAGTGTACGACTCTATATATTTATTAAAAAGAATAAAATAACTTTGAAGAGATTGGTAGGCACGACTAATCACATAGGCATGTACTCTTAAATTTTAATGAGTGATTGTAAATTATTTGAGTTCTTAGGTATAGGCACTTATTAATTAGAGAGGTACGGCTTTGGATAATGAATCAATCGGAGTATAACATGTAGCCTACCTAATTGATTCAGATTTCAAAGCAAAGTGCATTAGAATATTAGATCAAATGAACTTAGATGAATGGAAAATTAGGATAAGCAAGAAAATAATGGGTTCTATTAGTCAACATAGTTGTGCGGTTGTGACGATAGATGTCGAAGGTATTCCGCCATTAGTTAATATTGGCACAATCATTTTAAAAGGTCGTAAAGTTAGTTTTGATAGAGAAAATATCATGTTAAAATTTAATATTTGTAATTTAAATTCTTAAAAAAAAAGTTGTTTAACTTATGTCATATATAAAAATGAAGCGGAGTTAAAAATATGAACATGATATAGTGGGAAAATTAACATATGATCAAATCATGAAATAATTTTAATTTAGAAAAAGATTAATTTAATTTGTCATGTTATTTAATAATTTATTTAATAGAGGTATAATACATATATATTTTTTAGCTTGCATTGGTATTACTAAGCAATTAAATATCTTCTTATGAATGCACATTTAAATATTTCAACTCATTTTTTCTAAAATATTTAAATAATTATTTTGTAAGTTTGAATATCCAAAACGCCAAATAACACAATAGAAATAAATTGAGTTATGAAGATATAAATTTTCAAAATTATAATATTAATTGTGATTTAACAAAATTATATTTGGGATTTAAAATTAATGTGGGTCCTAGGAAACGCCGTTTGAAGAAAGGACAACGGATTCAAGAATGTGGGAGGAGAAAAGAGAGGGCAGGGCCCACTAATATTATGACGCATGTCACTTTGACCATCCTACTTCTTTTTTTTACTCTCTTCTTATTTATCTCAGGTTACTTTCGGTGGAGAAGTTGAATATTTGTCTTCTGGGGCCCATCCAATCTTTTTATTCCACCAAAAGGTACATCATTCATTCCCTTTTACTAACATTATTAACTTCAAATTTGCATTAGATATAAACTCACGCTCTCTCGGTATGAAATTCAAAAAAAAAAAATAGTTTTAGTGTGTTAAAATATTGTTATTCAATTGCTTTATAGATGTAATTATTCTTACTTGAATATTTTTTTATAACTTTTATTATCAATATGTTACTCTATTATACAATAATTTCATCATAATATTTTTGTATTTGTCAATCATTTTTATGCCAGAATCACCATTGTTGTTGATTAAAACACTATTCTGATACAAAGTTTTACATACAAATTTAAAATTGAAACACTTCAATAAAATTGTATATATCAAATGTTTGGGAAGTTTCATAAAAAAATGTCCATTCATAATGGATGGATATAGTACTATTATTACATATAGAAATTGCAAGATCTCTATATTTAAAACATTTCAAAATGTGGTGTTCAATGATTGAAAAACTTAGAAAGAGGGTATGCTTTTAGCTTTTTTTAATAATGTAGATAAAATTAATTCTCTCTCTAGTCTAGTTACAGAAGTGGGATCAAATCAGCAATTATAAGCCGCATCCTTCATGCGTTTTGAAAAAGACTTTTAGTCACGCTTTGCAACAAGGCGGAAACAGAGATACGTACAAAATATCTTTATAAAACATCTTGTTTAAATTTTTGTCATAGCCACTATTTTGCTACAGGTATTATAAGATTTTTAAGTAGAAAAATTAATAAAATTATTTAAAATCATCAAGAAAAGAAGAAGCAAAATCATTTCGCTGACAGACAGGCTAAATCAAAGTAAATAATGATGCCAACCACTTTAATCCACTACAGTCAATTATACCACAAATAGCTGAAATTTGAACATTAAACAAGCTTTTAATTATGCTCATTCGAAAAAGATAGTAATTGGCAACTTATTGTGTTTGGTGACAATTCGATATCCACTAAACAATGCCAATATTAGAATCGTTGATGTTTAAAGCTGCGTTTCTGAGAGAAAGTGTTTTACTGTTGTTAGAAAGGAATTGAACTCATAACATATATCTTAATATTAATATTAATATCAAACGAAATAATTTAGTTTAATTAATATAAATAGTTAAATACAACATATTTATTAAGTAAATTAATTTGGTATTAGTGCCCAGGCGTAGTCTTTTTCTTACTTTTAGCACTACTCTCGTATTGGATATTCAAAGTTAAAAGTAACGGGAAATTTTTAATACACCGTTCCAAATTTTTAATTTTTTGAAAAAATTAAAGATATTTCAATTAAAGAGATTTTACCGCAAAAAGGAAGAGAAAGAAGGAGGTACTTTTAAACTAGAGGCACGCATAAATTATTCTTGAATTTTTTTTAGTAAAACACATTCTCTTTTAGTTTATGTAATATGTTTGAATCAAAGAGAATATGGAGATCGAAAATTAAGGATAATTGTGTGATATAATTTATATTGACACGAAGAATATGAAGATTGAAATTAGGAGTTAGTAGATAGTCGAACAATGTTTTAATTTATTTAATACTTTTTACAGGCAAGAAGAAAAGTTCAACCATCCTAAAACTTCTATTTTAAAATTATATTAAATATTTTATTGTAATTTAATCAATACAGAATTCAATAAAATAAAATAAGAATTATTAAATTAAATATGACATTATATTTGTATAACGAATAAGCTTTTCAAGATTATGATCTTCTCAATCACGCCATTATATATATATATATATATATATATATATATATATATATATATATATATATATATATATATATATATATATATATATATATATACTCATGCAGACTTCTCGGGTGAATTTAGGAATAATTCATTTTTTATATATATTTTTTAAACAAATTAAAACACATAGGAACAGAGGAAGTAGACCGAGTGACTACGAAAATAAAAAGGGTAATCTTACCATTTCATATTTTACAAATTGTGTGAAAATTGATTATTATTTGTCCATTTGCACATCAAGAGAAAAACATTTTTTTCTATTTTATCCTTAAATTTTACTACTCATTTCAGTTATTTCTTTAAGCCCATAAAACCAATAAACCAATAAATATGAATTTTTTCTATTTTATCCTTAAATTTTACTACTCATTTCAAATTATTTCTTTAAGCCCATAAAACCAATAAACCAATAAATATGAATATTATAATAAAATATGAGTAAATTTTAGGTTTAGCAAATATAAAAATAATATTTGTATGTTATAGCTATAGTTTGCATAATTGCGTTTAATAACAAATTTTATATTTGCTATAGGGCTATTAATCAGTGTATTTCGATATTCATTCCAATTGCACAAATGCGAGAAGGAGAGACAAAAAAAACTGGTTAAGGAAAAATTTGTATTGTATAATTATAAGGAAGTGTATAAGAGGAAGAGATATGTATTTGTATATACAACTTTCTCTCGTTTTATACAAACACAAACACAATCTATACATTTGTGTTAGCATAAAGCAAAAGAGGTGAGAGAGTAGCGAACGAGATTTCTAAGAGTGGCGAGTGAAATTTCTGAAAAGAGACACGAATGACAATATTTGCTACAAATTAAAATTAAATAAAATTATAATTTTAACATTTATTTTTAATTAATAATTTATTATTTCATACCATTTCCCCACAAAATATTTACTTCAGGTATTATTTCTCAAAGAGTGCAAAGTCCATTGAGAATTAGGCAAAAGCAATCGGATGGAGTAGAAATTAAGCACCTGTTTTAAGCAGAAACCTAAAATCAGGGGCAATAACGAGTAAAAAAAGAAGGAAGATCCATAAAGTTTCTATTCAAATCAGATCTTCTTTTTTACAAATTAAACGCCACAAAAAGTGTATACACGGTATCTCTATTTACTTATTCATTTTGATCTTGACAAACATATATTAAAAATTTTTTTTTTATTATTTTAGCTCTAATTTTCTAAACAAATTGAGAATATAATAAATAAAAAACATTATTTTTTTATTTGTCAAAAATTAGAAGTAAGTAGGTGATTTGTCAAAAATAACAAGTAAACAGGACAATTAAAAAATCAAAATTAACAAGTAAAAAAGAATTAGAAGGAGTATTTATTATAGAATCCAAACAAACATTGTTGGTAGAATACATATTCCGGATTTTGCTGGCTTTTTTGTTGAGCAAAATTTGTAGACCAGTACTCCCTCATTATAACAACGCGTAAACAAACGTGATTGTACCAAACAAGGCGCCACAAATATATTTTTACTTATACGTTGGCAACAACCTAACATTTGAATTCCCCTAACTATGTATTTTTATTAAATATCCTTTTGCCGAATTGTAGCGTATACATATGTTAAATATTCAAAATCTCATTTTAATGAAATTTCTGAATTCGTAATTAAAACCGATCATCAATTGGATGCATAAGACAACAAATAGTAAAAGTGAAAAGTAAAACCCATGGCTTCTTAGTCATCAAATGGTTGGGTTTGGGTACCAAAACCATCTTGGGTGCTTCTGTGATTGTTCAAAAAACAAAAAACTAAACTACAAATAACAAGTCGTGGTGTTGGAATAGAGCTGTACATTTTTCTATGATTTGCTACTAAAATATACGCACGATTTGCCTTATTTTTTTAATATTAGGATAAGTACGATCTCCACGTATAATTTGTACAACCTGGAGTGGACACAAGCCAACCCACTGCCCAGGCATCAAATTAGAATACAGATTAATGCTCAAAGTAATTATGTACTACAAACTCAATTCCAAATTTCTTCAATTCTTTACATATTGGGGTCAAATGTTAGAAAACGAAAAGAAAAATAATGATCTAAAAAATAAAAAGCCAAAAACTAGGAAATGGGTAAAATTTAATTCCTCAATAGAAAAGGAAAATTTAAACCCAAATTAAAAAGAAAAGGGGCAAAAAAACAAAGCAGCCTCATAAAGAATTTAAGATACCTGTAATCTGAAAAGTATGATTTTGTGTTTCTTCAATAATCAGGCATCAGATGACTGATTTTTCCTTCTTCAGCATCCAATTTTTGCTCAGTAACTCTCAACCATATGCAAACAGCAGTAAAACTTAGCACCAAACTCAAGAACCCACTTCCTAATCCGATCCCTACAATTGCCAAAACTGATAACCCATTACTCTTTTTGGGTGGCAATGGGTACCCGTAAAGATCCTTATTCCCATCAAACGAACTGGCATTGAATCGGGGCAAATTTCCGCTCCGGTTACCCAGTGACGCTGGTATCGGACCCGATAATCTATTGTTGGATACGTCGAAAACTGATAGCCGTACAAGGAGGCCTAGTTGCTGGGGGATAAGCCCATTAAGCTGATTATCATGAAGATCGATGACGTTGAGGTAAGCGCAAATGGCGAGCTGTTCAGGAATTGGGCCTGAAAGTTGATTAGCTGAGAGGTTGAGAACAGCCAGATTGACTAGGAATTGGAGTTCTAGAGGTATTGGGCCGGAGATTGCGTTGGAGGAGAGGTCAAGAGCTTGTAGATTGGTGCAATTAGAGAGATAAGGAGAAATGGTACCTTTAAGGGAGAGATTCGAAAGGGATAATTTGTAGATTCGGCCATTGTTACAAGTTGCCCCTTGTAGATATGAAGTGAACCCATCACAAGGTTTAGCGAAAGAGGATTTAGTCCAGTTTTGAAGATTCTTCAAAGGGTCTTGTAAAGATTGACTGAGATGAGTCAAGCACATCTCATCGTTTGGATCTGATGTACAAAAAGGGAAAATAACAAGGAGCACAAGTAGGTTGCTCCAAATACCCATTGAGCTAAAGTGAAATGAGAAACGAGAAAAGACTGTTTGCCCAAGGGTGAAGAGTGTGAGAGAAAATCAAGAATATTGTAGGAGGTGGTCGCTCTCTTTTTTACTCTTTCTGAAATTTGTGTAGTGTTGTCAGCAAACAACGTTAGCAGCGGCAGAGGCAGAGCCGCAGAAAGAGAAATAAAGGGCAAAAAAAAAAAGAGAAAGGAGGTTTGTGTTCTCGCTTTTTTCTTTTCTTTTTTGTTGGAGAGAAGAAACAACAAAAAAAAAAAAAAAAAAAGAAGGATTTCTGTTATTTCATTCTATGACTGTACCAATTAATTTATAGTAATAGAAAAAAGGGGAGGGGGTAGAGAATTAATAAAAACTAAAAAGTGTCGTGTTGGTTTAGGCTGTTGGTGTGCTGCTGAGAATGAGTTTATTTCATTCATTTATTTAAGTCATACTTTATGTAATGGTTTGAGGCCAAATAGATGTGATTTTGGGGCCAGGCAGCAGAGCACTCATTCTACAATGGCAAATCACCAAAGAAATATTAAAGAATTGGAAGAGTGTTAGGTGAAAGTAAAATGAGAAGGGGAAAATAGAGGCACGAGAGAGAGTGCGCATTGAGTTATTCATTTTTTGTATTGTGGAGCACACTGAACGCTTATGAAAAAGACTATTCCATTTTTTATCCTCTAAACACTTGATGCTACATAACCTTTTCTTTTGTTTCTCTAAGGATTTTGCATTTAACTTTTATTCAATTTTAAAAGCTAGACATCTTCGCGCTCTTTTCTTATTCTTTCATGTAATTACTATTATTTTTTGGAACTCACAATATTTCACTATAATCACAAAATAATTGCGAGCTTTCAAGTAAAATTAATGTTGTCGCTCATAGGGAAAACAAGGAAAAAAGACGGGAGTGCCGTAGCATTTAGTTAAATTTACCCTAAATTCTTCAAGCCAAGAGATCTTAAATGGATACAAGCGATCGTATACCAATATGGGCGTACATTATTTTGGTTGAATGCTTTAATTCATATGAGAAAAATTAAACAAACTAACAAGTGTGCCAATAAGGTTGGAGCTGTAAATAATTGAACGAGATAGACCGAAGCAAAATTTGTTAACAATTAAATAACATAAATTTATCTTGTCAATGTAGCATGTTTCATGAACAATTTTTTTTGAAAAATATAAAATTATACCTCAAGTCATATCCTGTCCACTATAAGAAAAACACAAATTGTGATGGAATATTTGTGACGGACTAATTCATCACAATACAATTTATAAAAAAATTCATCACTTTGAGCAAATCTGTGATGCATAAAAAATAAAAAATTACACTTGAATTAATTGACTCACCCAACATAATTTGTGAAAACATAATTTTCATTCTTTTGAATGTGTGATAGTGATTCTTGTAAATCTAAAGAAGAAGTCACACAAATAAATAAGTAAATAACCTAGTACTCAATTGAGACTCATGATTATAATTCACATGATTAAATAAGTACTACTTGATGTTTGCAGATCTAAAGAAAAAAACATACAAAAAAAGAAAGAAAGAAAAAAGAGGGGGAAGCATATAAAATTTTATGTTATCCATTAAACACAATTAAATGATATGCCTTATAAGAAGAAAGGTAAATTTTTTTTGCTTAATTTAGATACTACTGAATAAATTTTTTCCAGAAGAAAATGGTGCCCAAAATAAGAAAGAGAGGAGTTATAACTGAATTATCTCACACCATACCTTTTTTTAATGCTTTATTACATTTCTTGTGTATACATTCTTAAATTAATGATACCGTTTTCTTTTGAAGAGTCTCTTTTCCAATTTCTTAGTTCTTTTGAAAAATATATTTAGTAGAAATTAAATGATTAAACTAACTGGTGTACCTAATACCCTACTAGTTGCTTAAATGCTCAACCATTGTCTCAGTAGCGCTCACATGTATTGCATGTGACTATAGTTAAATAACAGTAATAATTAATTAGAATGGTCAAAAAGAAAAGAAAAAATAATGAATCAAGCAAAAAAAAAAAAACTTCTGACATTTGTTCCTTCATGCCTCAGTGGAATGTGGCTAACCTTAAACTAATCCAAATTATTTACTAGTGTAACTCTCACAAAAGATTTGATGTGTTCCGTTTTAACTATGTCTTCTTTTCTCAAGCGAGACGAGATTCCTCAAAATAGTATAAAATTTCATTTTAAAAAAATAACATTTATTTCTATTCCCCTCCCCACCTCTCCTCTTCTGGAATCTCATGTTTAATTCTTCGTTTGTTTTAGTATTGGAATTTCATTTCTATAAGTTAATTTGTGTTTCCTACAATTGTCAACTCGGAATTATCTGTCCCAAGTTTTACTGTAAAACTAAATGCATTTTTTGTTTTGTTTTTCGGTTAAGGTGAAATATTGAGACATTCCACCCATGATAGCCCAATCAAGTTAGCCCATCTCAATCGATTCTCCTAATCAGCCCATACCATCTAACCCAATTACCAGTCCTTAAAGAAAAGTTACATCAAATACGTAAGTCATTGTATAACCACTAGACACCATTGTAAATGGTTTGAGCTAGAGGCAAATTTGTTTTCCCTTGTATAAATAATAAGAATAGCCTAAAAATCACAAAATATAAAAAAAATATATATACATAGAAAAATAAAATGAGTAAAATTCAAAATTATAGGTATTATGTGATGTTACAAGAATTGAGCATTAGCTTCTACAAAAGAAACACACTGTTGGGGTGTGGGTCGAAACTTGAAAAATGATGGATCAATATTGATGGGTCAACTAGGACAGACTGAAAAAGTTTAGGGACCTACCATTCATGGAAGAGGATTAAATCAGATATTATCGTTTTCTCAAAATTTCACATCAAATTATATGAAATTGCGTAACACACTGGTTGTTTAAAGTTCCTTTCCCTTATAGCTGTTTTTATATTTGTATTTTTGATTTTTCTCAAACACTCTTATTAAAAATTATATAAGGTACCTTATAATGGCAGATCTCGGACTCAAACTTAACCTTGATAGTACTGAATTCATTGTACTTCCAAAATTATAAGTTAAGAAATTATTTTTGGTAGTTTTCATAAATACATTTATGTGTATGGGGTTCAATTGGATATGTAACCAAAACACTCTTAACTGCCCTAGAAACAAGGGAAGACATACCCGATTATGGTGTGCATTTGACACAATCCAATAGTTTAAGTTAAAACTCAATTTTTGTCTTAAAAATCCATTTTAAAACAAAAAATCTTTAAATTTTAGACTTCAATTAGAATTTATAATACATAAACTTCAAATTTTAATTTCGTAGTTAGGAAAGAGGCCCATGGAATATTTTGTGGGCGTAAAATGTGGGCCTATATATGGCTTCTTGGAATTTGTTAGGCCCTTGCTTTTATTGTCATGTGGAGTCTCCAATAAATGAACAAAGTGCAGTAGTAGTACCCTCCAGGCACCTGGTCCCTCAGACAACAAATATCCATTTCCTTGGTCAATAACATCTTCATTCTCCCTTTGTCACTTCAATTGCTACCACCTTACCAAGTTTTATTGGAATATGCTAGACAATGTCATTTTTTCTGCATGCATGTGTGAGAGAGATTGAATATTACTTGTGTTCTTTGTCTGTTGTAATAGGAACATTGCTAAAAAATATCTATTGAATTAATTGACACCACGTATTAGCCCATTTTCATCCGTGGAAATTTGAGGATCTAGAGTCAATGTATAAAATTAGATTTTTCTATAACAACAAAGTTTTCTTTGGAATCAATTTTCATTTGTTTGTTCTCTGTCGAACAAATGACGTTGTTATAAAAAAGAATGGATCGTACATGAAATATTTTAAAGATCCACTTGTGACTTTGATCCAGTGATTGAAGATGCGTGTGAAGAAGAGTACAAAGGTGAATGCAACTTGACATATAGTAAAGTTAGGTACATACATGTGCTCTCGGTAAAATTGGTCAGCTGGTATAACAAGTTCATTCAATGTCGTATGTACTAAGTAACAGGGCTTATATATATGGAGCACCATTGATAACGACATTCATGGTGGATCTATCTCAAGGGTGTAATAAGTAGTACTATTCAATCTTTCCATTATTTGGTCTGTATATTTTCCACTTGTATCGTACCATGGACAAATAATTGGAAATGGTGGATCTCCACTTATTTTAAGTGCCTTACATTATTGGTCATCACTATGTTTCTTATTCTCTTTTCTTTTGAAGTCATATATGGGAATTATTAGAAAAGGTGTCCTTGTTTGATCACCTATTGTAATTATTAATTGAACTTGTTATTACACTTCACATTGCTTTAAAAAAAAAAAAAAACTCAACTTCAAAATTCGTCTTTCTTTTTTTTCACCCTTGCTCCTATCTTCTTCGCTCGCTTGGTGACTAAAATCTGCAAATTTAAGGTCAGAGAAGTAGAGCGCTCAGTGGCGAAGCCAAATTTTTTATTAAGGGTGTCCAAGAATAAAAGTGTGTGATTCTCAAAATAATAAAAAAAATAGTGTTATTTGAGGTTCAAACCTGAAACTCCTTCATTTAAATGAAACTCATTGCCACTGCGGCAAAGACATATATTTTGTCAAGGGTGTCCAACTTTAAATATAGAATTTGACATATATATATATAACGTAATTTTCCAATGAACCTGGGGTGACAATGGCTACGCCACTGAGAGTGCTTACAATCTGAGTAACCCTCTTGTCTGCCTTCATATTCCTAGTTATGTTAATTAAATTTGTATTCGTAGTGGGTGCTATTTAGCACTCTTGTAACTAATGTTCCAATTAGGTTAGAGAAGAAGACAATTGTGTCAAAATCTTCTAGAAATACTTGGTATGACAAAGTTCAAACTTGCGGCAACCTCATAGATCATTGATGTGGAGAGATTGTTGTCTGGTTAGATATTATGGTCGACAAAACTTTTTATCCAGAATTTGGTCCCGATGGTGATTTACCAACTCTGGGGAAGCACACGTAACAACTTTTTTCTTTTCTTTTCTATTATTAGGCTGATCTGAAAAAGATGATAGGAAACGTATCAATAATAATGACTTGTTGTGCTACTTATTATGAGTCTCCACCTTTCTTTTAGTACCACCAATCGTTTGCCATTTATTGATTTGTTTTTCTGATATTCAAGATTTTGTTAGTTGGCCAATAAGCTTGTGGGACTAATTCTATTGCTGGCAACAGTTGTGACCAATGCTAGTAATAGATTTGTTTTTCTTTTCCTACATTTCTATTTAAATTGTGACCTCTTAACTAATGAAACATCGTGAGACTATGAAATGGTCTTTTAATAATGACTTGATTAATCTAAACTATACATTTCGTTACTTCAAGTCACAGTAGTACTGAATAAGAATAATTCCTTGTTTTATTTTGACTTAAGACTGTCATTTCCAAATATGGCTCAATATCATTTTGTGTAGCTACAAAAGATGTTTTACAACTTGGAGCAGTTTTTCGATTTTGGGCTAGCGAAAGTTAATTTTGAAGTGACTAAACTTCAATGGGGTTCTGAAATCAGCAATTCGTGCACTTACACCTTGATTATCGATATGAAATTAAAAAGTTAGCTAGAAATTGATTTTGATGCATTTCAAGTCTTAGCCTAGGAGGAAATCGACCAACAGTTAGCACATCAAACATCAAACATGTATGCGTCCAGTTTACAGGCTTAACAGAACTTGGGCCCATTATATTGGGCCGTTCTCGATGTTAAGCCCATGCAATTTTCGTGTCCAGCAAAGAATGGTCACACTATTATAACCTGCACTGCATTGTTCATCTATGAATTATAAATTTTTGAAGTTCTTAATAGATTTGGTTTGATGTGACTATATTCTGTATTTGCTAGATCATAAGACATTTGAACATAGCATGTTCATGTATCTGTGCTTGCCCCTTCACACTTTCAAGACTTTTAACCAATTAAACAGAATAACTCTATGGTAAAATTATTTAGACCTTAATAAACTTATATAACAAATCTAGAATATTAGATGTAGCTAAGTAAACAGAGAGCCCCTAGCTGTTTGACTCAATTTTTGAAAAGATTATTCAAATGGTATCATTTACATAATTGAGCCTAATAATGAAGAAACACTAGTGTGTTTGTAAGGTCAACATGAGACTAAAAATATGATGATTACTTTCTTAGATGAAATGACAATATATATTTGGGTTGTGTATGCATGCCGACAGGACATCATAATAAGATTCTCAATAATGCACACGGGAGGTTAATATTACAGTACCATGAAAGGACTACGTTGTTGGTAACATTTCCCTATAGTATTAAAGACACATTGATTACCCTCACCCTGTTTATTTCACCTACATCTTGGTGTACTTGTGATGCTAGATATCTTAAAGTTATACTCAAACCATATTTAGCTGTTGAGATTTGAGAATCGAGTACAATTGCGTCTGGAAATTAATAACCACAGAGTACTAGTGCTTACTTTATTTACCATGACAATCAAAATTCTCAAATTAACAACTTATCAGGAGTTCTTCACAACCTTGATAGAGAAATGATGGGGAAAAAAAAGAAAATTGGTGCATAAGCTAATCAGCTGGTCATGTACGGACGGATCTACAAATGCATGATATTAGAAAAATTGTGTCATTTTTTTAACATATGAATGCAAATTCAATGTCTCAATTATTCGACAATCAAATCTTCGCTTTGACTTTAAAAATTCTTCCTTTACTAGTTTCTTTTTCTTTAGTACCAGCTGTTAAGTGATGTCTTATTTTAGTATCCAAACCCTTTTTCATCGTGTGAAATATTCCATTTGTAACTGGACGGAACGTTTTATTCCAAATCCTTTACTTTTTTTGGTTATGCTTTATTTAGATAAGAGTAAATTTAGACTTTTAGCTACTTTGATTTCCTCTTTACCAGCATATTTAATTAGTCCAATTTGAAACAATACAAAAGCAAATTGAAATGATGAATAAAAAATTATATAACACCCTATTCTTCCGCTTGACTAACAGAGATAAAATTAATACATATAAAAAATTTGCTCTCTCAATTCAACATTATATTAAAAGGGCAAAACTTTTTATGTTTTCATATTCATAGTCTATGACCGGATTAAATTTAAAATGAAACGACTGACAAATAAACAGAAGAAGGTGTGCAATATTAAATGTTTTAATTTGTGTGACTTGTTTTTTTGTGTGTGTGTGTCTGTTTGAAATATGATACTTGTCTTCTTTTTTTTTTTTTTTTTTATGACTTACTCTTTTTTTTTGTCTGTTTGAAATATGATACTTGTCTTTTTTTTTTTTTTTTTTACAATTCTTTAATTTTAGTTGTAGGGAGGATTTTTACTTTACAAAACAAGGGGTCCCCAAAAATTTATTAGCAATATGGAATGAGATTAGGAACTAGAGAAAGAAGATGCAGCAAATTAATTAGAAGCTAAAGTCAATTAATAAGCCAGCAAAGATCTTAATTGGCAATCTATTTTGCTCCTTTTTTTGAAAAATAGGCTGGCACGTTCATAACCTTTAGAGAAAGTTGATGAAATAAAGAAATCTTGTAATGATGTTTTAAGAGGAAAAAAAATGGAATTACATAGGAGAAAAGACAGCATTAATTCCTGTTATGGTCAAGGCCTTAAAAGTTAAAGCTAAAGATCACATCTTTGCATTATTGGTAACATATTGAGCTGTTTTTGTACTTAATATAGGTCCGCAAATAGAATAACACTAATAATAAATTGGATTTTTCTAAATAGTCAACCATTTCGTACAATTTTAACTCATCCATTCATAGATAGAAGTTGGCAAATTGTGCTTTTTGGAACTATCATCAACTTGCATTTAGAAAACAAATAAAAGAAAAAAAAAAGATACTGAAATTTAGGATGATTAAGCATCTGTCCATGCAGCAAAAACAGGGACGTTAGGCCTTAACTGAGCTGATGAGATCCAAGTGGTGATATTAGCTGCTGGACTAGAGATTAGCTTTGGTGCAGATTGAGGCATTGCGAAATTATGCATCAAATGGCCATTGTTTTTGGCAGGGCTGACTTCTCGCGAGCTGCCAAGGCTAGTTACTAGTGAAGAATCATTTGATAAGTGAGTGTTAATTCGCGCAGATTCATCCATCTGACCTTGTAGCATAGTAGAGCTCATTGAGTTTGTGTCGATTCCAGGAGAGGAAGACTGATAAAGTGACATTGTCCATTCTACTGCATTTCCATTTTCCTCTTTATTTTGGATATTAACTTCACCCTGATGGCTAGCATTTGCAATAAGGTTTTGATTACAGATTTCTTTGCTTGTTTCTGTTTCTTTTTTTCTCCTAGCTAAGTCCCCAGCAAGAAGGGTGTTACTAGCCATAATACGCTCCACATCGTACCTTGATATATCAAAGTTTGTCACAGCATTTACACCGCGAAATTTAATTGCAGCAATGTCATAGGCCTCAGCAGCTTCTTCTTGGGTGCCTGCAGTATTGATCTAAGGTTTAACTTGTATACACTGACAATATAAAAGGATCATGTTTCATCACCTAAAAGATAACTACAATTAATAGTTGTTAAAAGTTAGATTAAATTATTGATTCAATGAGATTGAATCAGAGAAAGCATTGCTGAAAAGGCAGGCAAAGTATATGCAGGAGCAGTTTTCATTCAGAGAAGTGTATAACAAAACAAAAACAATGAGGGGAAAAGAGCAAAAAGAGTGAGAACCATATTTAGACTTACATTAGGCAGTAAAAAGTGAAAGATTCCCATAAAAGAAAGACAGCCTTATGAGTAAAATCCAGCCTTGCTGACATAAAGTTTTCTACATACTCTTATTGGTTCTTGATCAGCCTTACTACCAACTTTAAGACTTGGCATTTTTACTAACAAATAAAGATTTACTACCTATAAAACTGCCTTTATAATATACAACACTCCTTATTAACAGGTTAAGCTGAACTTATCTGTAATAATAAGAAAAAGTAGTATCAAAGAGCATGGTAATGGTAAAATGTACTCACTAAATGTCCCCAAATAGAGGTCCTTGTTCCCGGCCACTCGGCCTATACGAGCTTGCCATCTTCCGTGCTGATGGTGTCTGCTAAAGCCAAAATGAGAAAAGAGCGATTTTCAATTTTTGTATCAAAAAAACTTTTTCCATAACAAAATTGCCGACTTAAATTGTAGTGAGTATCAAACCTTGTCACTCCTCTATACATTGAAGCTCCTCTTGAAAATCCACTACTCTTTCTGCAGAAATTTGGACAAATGAAAATGAATACTGATTAAGTACAGAAAAAAGATAGTATAACGATAGATTATAAGACAATACATTTAAGCAGATAAAGACCTAACCTTCTCAAGTGAGCTACATATTCTTGCCTTGTCATATTCTTCATTTCTTCAAGCTCTTGTTGATAACTTTCCAACTGCATTCAACATTTAAAAAGAAAATTAGAGTAATAAATAACAGCATAAACAAAAAAAAGAATTACATTAGTAAATGATCAATTTTTTTAACCCTCCCAACTTACACAACCTTAGGGCTAGTGGTGAAGATAGAGTGTTTACTATCTGAGCAATCTAATAGTACCACTTACCGGGAAATTAATGTGTGTGGAGGGTCCCCAGTACTTCAGTGCTGCTAAATCATATGACCTTGCAGCTTTATCTTCCATGTCATATCCACCTAAATTATATGATCATTTGATTAATAACAAGATATATACACACTCATGGCTCAATCATTTCAAAGAGAAATATAAATCAACATTTACCTAGATAGACTGAAAGAACCGACATGCATCCACAACAATAATCATGAAAAAGTAGAAAAATGAATCATTTTTATATCAGTAAAGAGAATAATTAATCAAAAAAATTAAAAATATAGTAATATGTTTGATATGAACCTTGTCTTCCTTTCCTGCTCTGTCCTTCTTTCTTACAACTGTTGTCCCATAGATGAGCTTCGTATCTACCAGTCCATCTATGCCTAAATTAATTCAGATGTATATTTAGTACGGTAATCAGATAAAATATGAAGAGAGTACTTCGAAATAAGAGTAATTAATTACCTGGTGACGCCCCGGTACTGTGAGGTTCTTTGTCCAAATGTATCAATTGACTTTCTATGAACAATTTGCTTTTGATTATTTGCCCTCTCAGACCCTCTTTTCTTTGTTTCAATGGCAATACAGTCTGTGAGAGTTGGAGAGACTTGTTGTGTTTGTGTTCCAGTGACGCAGCTTGATTGTGAGCCAGGGCTCATTGATAAGCTAAGGGACTTAAAATCTCCATATGTCATTGCACCAACAGAGCCAGATTCTGCACCATTATCAGCCATGCAGCCTATCATATTCTGCTCCAATGCATGTCCTGTTGGATTTTGATAGTTTCTTGACACCCAGTTATTCATACCAGACATTTCATCACCTGTCATTGTTGGAACCTGAAGATTGCTGCACTCTGTTTTCCCCTGTTCTGTTGAGTGATACACTTCATGTCCTCTAAATACTGAGAAATCAGGGTAGTTCTGTTGCTGCTGCTGCTGCTGATGTCTAGTGTTTTCTTGAATATGGTTCAAGAAATCTTGGCTATTGGTGGTCTCATTTTCTTGATGTTGGTTATAGTAAATGTTGTGTAAACTGTGAGCCATACCTCCTCTATTACAACCTTCATAGTGATGAGACCCCATTGCTGCATCACCAAAGAAGTCTTCCAGTTTAGGTGTTGAACTTACCATACCTTCAAAAATAAAGTCAAAGAAGATTTTCTATAAATAAGCAAGAATCCCAAAGTTCAAAAAAGAAAAAGGAAGCCCATTTAAAGAAGGCAAGGTTTGAGTAGAAACCTTGTGGTTGTTGTGACCTGTTGAAACCTTTCATAATGCATAATGAACCATCAGACTTGAGAGGCATAGCTGATAAAGAAGAGAAAAGGGTTGCATTGTCACCTTCATAGTACATAGCTGGATAGTTGAGATGAGTTGGAGAAAATCTAATTGGGACTGAACTTTGAACATCACTTGATGAACCAGGTTGAGTACTGTGATGGTGATCCGTAAGAGGACCCTCTAAGCTGTTTATGTGAGGGGAAAGTGAAAAACCAAGCCAGTTGTTGTTGTTGTTGTTGCTATTGTCATCATTACCCAAAGACTTCATCTTTGTTACTATGAAATTGAAAAAAAAAATCCTGACAGTTTTAAAGAGATTCAGAGCAAGTTCTTCATGGAGCAAATCAAGTCAATCATTGGGAGACAAATAGACTAATCATACTCACAGCCTTTCTTTTGTTCCCCACCACACCATTTTCAAACTCATTTTCTATTTTTGTTTTCTAGCTGTGGACTCACTAAACACTAGTTGGGCTATATATGTGTGTGAGAGTATATATATAGATCCCACTAAAAAGATTTTCAAAGAGATGAAAGCAAGTCCCTTTAAACTAGTAAACAAAAAGAATGAGCTCCAGCAAGAAATGCCGGGCATCCTTCCTGCATTCCATTGGGATCTGTGTTTGAGAAAGACATCTATCTTCTTTTGCTTTTTCTTACGCTCCACTCTGCATCCTTTTGCTTTTCTCCCTTTTGCTTTCTATACATGTACTACTACTACTTAAGAAACACTGTTGATTAGAATCGAACCTCTTCGATTAGTGTTTCTACTGTGTATTATGAGAAAGAAGCAACAAATTAATGTGTCTGCAAACTTATTAGAAAGAAAAGAAGAGCAGGCGTTGTATGAAATAAACTGTGCAATTAAAGTACGCACCAGCCTCACTAGTTTAATTGTGTATGTTGAACAAAATTAAAATCAAACTCCATATTGTATCTGTTGGAATTTAATGAGTAACAAGTGAAATCATTAATGGTGATCTTAGTAAACGTGTCAGAGGAAAAAGAGTGGAGCCATAAAACTACAAAGATAGTATTAATAAGACATGATATAAAAATCAATTAGCTGTGGCCTATTGCCTTTTACAGCCATCCAACTGCATCACCGAAGCGAAGCTATAGATTTTCAACATATGCAGAAATACATACTGTCCATCTGGTCACTTAACAGCCTGCATATACACTACTCTACTTTATTCGTTTTTTTTTCCAATTAGTTTGGTGGGTTCACATATTAAAACTGCACATAGCACGGGCAAATTTTTCAAGAAAATCATCTTTTGCTACTTTTATTAATTTAGTATTCTACCAGGCATTAGTCCATTGCAAATTGTGACTATGGGTTTGTTTCTTTGTGGCATAATTAACGTTAAGTCCTTTATATGGAGTCGCCTATGTGAGAGAACATTTGTTTTACCCAAGGGAAAATTTAATGGCGCGAAGATAAATTAAGTCAATACCAATGTGATGACCGGATAATGAATGAAAAACAAAAAAAATAAGGTGATGTACCAGTCAAATCACTTTTACTAAGCATTTTTTTTTTTTTGGAGAATTATGCTAGGTGCAGTAATATAGAGGTGAATTTCTGAATGTATCAAGTGAAAAATTTTGCACTGGGTTGACTATTCCTAGATATTGCATGCAATTTTGCATGAAATATTCCACGGAGACAAATTTTCCAGTGAGAATGATTTTGCCGATACACTAAGTAAAGATAGAGAATGGAATGTGAGAGAGGTGACCATTTTTTGATTGAAGTAATGATGAGTAACTCCACCAAATACACAACGGGCCAATAACAATTTGACTAAAGTGCATGGCCTAACAATTTATTTATTTTTAAAAAAAGGTACAGTACCTCTTTGCTACCCCAACAAATATTGCCTTCTTAAATTTTCATTTTCAAGTCCATTTGGCTGTTGAAACAGATGGGTAATGGAATGTGGAATCTGTCTTCTTTGAATAGGCCCTGTCAAATAACCTTTTTTGGATAATGTGGTTTACCTGTATATAAAGGGTTCCACATCCTTTATTACTATGAAGACCATTTGTGCCCAGCAAATTTGAGACAACAGTGTGTTATACTACTTGTAGCTGTAATGATATTACACATGACCTATTATTAACTTGGTCTCCAAAGAGAAGGGCTTAAGAATTAAACTATATAGGGCTTTATAAGGAGTACTCGTTTCGGTGCTCATGGTAGTATGAGTCCGGTGTCACTTTAAAACACTCAACATATATCTAGGTTATTGTAGTTGAGAGACATTTTCAATCAATATTTTCAACGACAATTCCCCAATCACAACAAACAACTAATTTGGACGTATCTATTTTTTCTTTCTTAAACTATTATTCAAGGGAGAAGAATATAGTTGTAGGATATGATCATCACTTCATTAGATTAAAAGGCATGTATAAATAACACTGATCATGATGAGTTAAAAAATTATTATTACACCTTAATGACCTTGCGATTCAACTTGAATCTAGTTGATAAGAACAAATCTCTAGCCCAAAGAGGGGACCAAGAAAGTAAAGAAAAAAGTCCAATCATATGCCCAAATTCAATCACCTTTGGTGGTTTTGGACTCAACACCTTCTTTGCTACATGTCTAGCAAAACTGATGCATCAGTCGCTTTACTCCCTTGAGAAGCCTTTGCACGCTCAATTATAGCTTCTTTAAAATCCTTGTAAAGTTTCCACTCATAGCTCTGCAATCTTTCCACACTATTATTCCCAAAACTTGATCTTATAGCACCTGGGACCACAATAATTACATCTATATTAAACGGACTTAACTCAATCCTCAAAGTGTGAGACATAGAAAAAACCGCAGCTTTACTAGCACAATAAGACCCTGCCCAAGGGGTGGACACTTTTCCCACAACACTCCCTACATTCACTACACTTCCACTGCGCCGCGATGCCATGTGAGGGACTACTCGTTGAACCATCCTTAATTGCCCCAATGCATTAATTTCATAAGCTTTTCGGATCTCATCCAAAGGCAATTCAGCTAAAGGACCCGTGCTGCCTATTCCAGCATTGTTGATCAAGATATCTATATGCCCACATTTGGATATTATTGAATTCACTGCAGATTCTACGCTTTCGTCCGACGCAACATCTAGCTCAAGTGTCTCAATTTTATCTGATTGTAGATCTATCATATCAGACATTCGTGGAGCTACATCAGATGCAAAAACTCGACAGTTTTGCTCAGCAAATGCCTTGCAATATTCGTAACCAATGCCACCCTTGGCACAACCAGTGACTAGAACAACTTTTTGGTCACCCATAATTTATTGTTCAACGTCTAATTCATTTCTCTAGTAACTTTTATAATGTTAATATATTTCTCTGTGTTCTCCGCCGGTACCTAGGAATGTACTAGCATTAAAGAATATGCTGAACCATATTCGTCAACATATATTAAAGTGGCCGGCCAGAGAAGGCAAAATTATGCACCTATTTTATTTGTTACGCTGCCAATTGAGTTCGTACTTCGTAGGAAATAATAACCATAAAAAGTTCTTATTTGGATTAGCGACGCATGTTTTAGGTAAGTTTATAATGAGAAAGGAGCTGTTACTTAGGTGACTCGAGTTAGTTATAACAAACTAACAGTTAGGAAAATCTGTTAGATTAGTTAGTTGTTAATATTTTAATTAATTGCTAGTTGTCCATATGGTAAAAGTTGTAGAGTCTATATAAAGTAGAATATTAGTTAGTATATTCAATTCATTGTATTCTTTTTCAGTTGGAGAAAATTGAAGATGATTTCTTCTAGAATTTTCCTCATTCTATTCAAGCATTCAATTCAATTGTTTCAACATGGTATCAGAGCTATCAGCCATTAATATGGTCTGAATCGAAGCTTAAGGTGAAATTGAAGCTATTGTTGAGTTCAACAATGGCTGTTGCAGTTGACAATGAATTGCCAGAGAAACTTAGTCACAATCACTCTCTTTTTTTGAGTACTGCAGACACATCTGGAGTTGTATTGATCTCTATTCAGCTTACAGGTTCTGAGAACTATTCTGTATGGAGCAGGTCGATGAGAATAGCCATACTTGGAAGAAACAAGTTGGGGCTAATTGATGGAAAGTGCAGGAAGGATGGATTCGATCCTAATCTGGCTGATTTATGGGAGAGATGCAATGCAATTGTTCTTTCATGGATCATGAATTGTGTTTCCAAGGAGTTATTGGGTGGAATTGTTTACTCTACAGATGCATGCTCTGTTTGGCGAGATCTCAAGGAGAGATTTGACAAAACGGATGGGTCACAGATCTTTCAATTGCATAGGGAAATCGTCACTTTGGTGCAGGGTACAAGTACTATAGCAGAGTATTTTACAAAATTGAGATTGTGCTGGGCAGAATTTGATTGCATCGCGCCTTTTCCTGGTTGTAATTGCACAGAATCGCGAGGTTTTGCAGAATTTATGAAGCAGCAGAAGTTGTTGCAGTTTTTACTGGGTCTTAATGAAACTTATGAGCAGGCCCGAAGTCAGATCTTGATGTTAGTTCCTCTTCCTTCCGTCAATCAGGCTTATTCAATGATGATTGAAAGAGAAAACCAACGAATCATAGCAAATTCAGCTAGCACTGTTGCAAATCTAGAAATTGCAGCTCTTATGACTGCTCGTCAAGTTCCTAACAAGTTCAAGAGGGATTGGAATGCTCAATGTGATCATTGCAAAATAATGGGTCATACTAAAGCCAACTGTTATCGCTTGATTGGATATCCTCCTAACTTTAGGTTCAAGAAGAAGGTTGGGCAGCCAAATGGTCCTTATGAAAAGGAAGGAGAGAATCGAAGTCATGCACACATTGTGAGGGATGAGGAAAGTCGACCACACAATGATAGAGCACAAGCTCGAGCTGCTCACGTGAATTTTCGTAATGATCCAGGTTACAGTAACTACTCTAGAGCTGACAATCTTCATGCTGATTGTAATAGATACTCAGGATCACACATTCCTTCACATCAACACCTTCAGATGATGCAACAATATGATAACACATCACACCTAAATCAGTCCAACATGGGAACACACAAGGTTGATGATGTACCAGAATCTTCTTCTTCAAATATGTGCAGATTATCTGATTCAGTGAACATGGGAGGTAATTTTTCTGTTTCGCCTTTGTATGAGAGTGCCTTCACAAATAAAGTATTTGCCTCCTATGCATGTAATGATGAAAAGGAATGGATAATAGACACTGGTGCATCCAACCATATGATCTCTCATAAAAAGATGTTAAATTTTAAGAAACCTGTTACTGCTTATAATAAACAGGTATATTTGCCAAATGGAGGGACTGTAGAGGTATCACATATTGGTAGTTGTGAATTGATGGATGAAAGATCTGTGAAAAATGTCTTATACATTCCAGATTTTAGATATAATCTACTTTCAGTATCTCAGATCACTAAGGAGCTTCAATGCTCAGTTCAATTTTTCCCTGACTATTGTGTGTTCCAGGACCTCTCAAGTGGGAAGGTACTGGAGATTGGTGAAGAAAAGGATGGCCTCTACTTGATGAGTCACAAAGGGAGTGGTATTGACTGCTCACCAAAAGGGATGGTTGCTTCAAAGAATAAGCTGGACATTCTTCTTTGGCATAGAAGGTTGGGTCATGCCTCTGTAGGAACTATGACTCATTTTTTTAATATTGATCCTAATGAATGCAAAAGTGTTTTAGACAGGTGTGATGTATGTCCACTAGCTCGACAAACAAGATTACCTTTTCCTAATAGTGAGAATCGATCTTCTTGTATTTTTGATTTGTTGCACCTGGATGTATGGGGACCATTTCATGTTTCTACCTTTGATGGTTATAAAATGTTTCTGACTATTGTGGATGATCATTCTCGTATGACTTGGATTTTTTTGTTGAAATTAAAGAGTGATGTGGTGGTAGTATTGAGAAATTTCTTTCAGCTAGTCAGTACACAATTTGAAAAAGAGTCAAAGTATTGAGATCAGATAATGGCAGTGAATTTGTCAATTCTAATTGTCATGCTTTGTTCACATCTCTTGGTATTATACATAAAAAAAACCTGTGTTTACACACCACAACAAAATGGGGTGGTAGAGAGAAAACACAGGTACATTTTAGAACTGGCCAGGGCTATCAGATTCCAGGGTTCTATACCTATCAAATACTGGGGTCATTGTGTGCTTGGGGCTGTTTACATGATGAATAGGTTGCCATCTACAACACTCAACAACAAGTCTCCTTTTGAAGTTTTCCATGGTGTTAAAGGGTCCTTAACACACCTCAGAACAATGGGTTGTTTATGTTATGCTAAGTGTTTACCTCCTGGTGATAAGTTTGAAGCCAAAGCTGTTCCTGCAGTACATATGGGTTATTCTGAAGTTACAAAGGGCTATGTGTTGTATAATCTAGTTACTCACAATTTTTTTATATCTAGGGATGTTAGTTTTAGAGAGGATTCTTTTCCTTTCCAGACTATATCCTCCTCTCCTACTGTTTTCCTCGACATATCTGCAGATTTTTTTGATGATCCTTCAATTAACGACCCACATTTGCCTCTTCAACATGATGTTGTTCCTGATATCCCCGACATTATTCCTGATATTGTGCCTGGTGATGTTGATATTCCAGTGATGCCTGTTGATATTGAACCTAGGCCTTTGAGGCAGTCTCACAGAGCTAGGAAGCAACCTACATGGATGACTGATTTTGTTACACATGCTGCTTCTACCTCATCACTTCATCCTTTATCTCATTGTTTGCATTATGCTAATCTCTCCTCACAATACCAGTCCTATTTGTGTGCTTTCTCTAGTGTCACTGAGCCTCAGTCCTACAAGGAAGCATGCTTAGATCCTAAATGGATTTCAGCTATGCAAGAAGAGATCCAAGCACTTGAGGCAAATAAAACATGGCTTATAGTACCCTTACCTTCTCACAAGAAACCTATTGGCTGTAAATGGGTTTATAAGATAAAATTTAAGGCTGATGGTACAGTGGAGAGATATAAGGCTAGATTGGTTGCCAAAGGTTACAATCAAAGGGAAGGTCTTGATTATCAAGATACATTCTCACCTGTTGTGAAGATGGTCACAGTGAGAAGTGTTTTGTCAATTGCTGCAGCCTCTCATTGGCATATACATCAGATGGATGTGTATAATGCTTTTTTACAAGGTGATTTGAATGAAGAAGTTTACATGTCTTTGCCTGAAGGTTTTTCTAGCCAGGGGGAGACTTCAGGGATGGTATGTAGGCTAGTAAAATCATTATATGGATTGAAACAGGCAAGTAGGCAATGGAACGTTAAATTGACTGATGCATTGGTTGACCTTGGTTTTAATCAGAGCAGCCTAGATCATTCATTATTCATAAAGAGACATCATACACAAATTGTAGTGATTTTGGTATATGTAGATGATATGTTGGTAGCTGGTAATGATTTGGTGTTAATAGAGCAGACCAAACAAGAGTTACATGCTAGATTCAAGATTAAGGATCTTGGAATTTTGAGATATTTCCTTGGCATAGAGTTCAGTAGATCAGATAAAGGTATACTAATGAACCAAAGGAAATATGCTTTGGAATTGATAGAGAAGATGGGATTGACTGGAGCTAAACCATCTTGGACACCACTGGACATCAACTTGAAGTTAACAAACACATTGCTAGATGAAGCTATGAATGTTACAGATGATCATGTGTTGGCAGACAAGGGTCCATACCAAAGATTGATTGGAAGATTATTATATTTGACACTAACTAGGCCTGACATTGGGTTTGCAGTACAAACTTTAAGTCAGTTTTTGCAATGTCCAAAGAAATCACATATGAAAGCAGCCCTCAAGGTGGTGAGATACATAAAGAGAGAACCTGCAATGGGAGTTTTGATGAGCAGCAAGAAAGATAGGGAATTGATGGCCTTCTGTGATGCAGATTGGGCAGCATGTCCAAATACAAGAAGATCAGTGACAGGGTTCTTAATCAAACATGGAGAATCTTTGATTTCTTGGAAGTCAAAGAAACAAACGACTGTATCAAGGAGTTCAGCTGAATCGGAGTATAGAAGCATGGCTTCTACTATATCAGAATTGGTTTGGATCATTGCATTATACAAAGAGTTAGGGGAAGAAATACATCTGCCTGTAAAGCTCTTCTGTGATAGCAAAGCAGCCTTGCAGATTGCAGCAAATCCAGTTTACCACGAAAGAACAAAACATATTGAAATTGACTGCCATTTCATCAGAGAAAAGATACAAATGGGGTTGATTCAGACACTATATCTGAGAACACAAGATCAGCAAGCAGACATTATGACAAAGGGGTTGGCAAGAGCACAACATGAACATTTGGTCTCCAAGCTGGGAGTTTTGAATGTATTCACACCCACCAGCTTGAGGGGGAGTAATGAGAAAGGAGTTGTTACTTAGGTGACTCGAGTTAGTTATAACAAACTAACAGTTAGGAAAATCTGTTAGATTAGTTAGTTGTTAATATTTTAATTAATTGCTAGTTGTCCATATGGTAAAAGTTGTAGAGTCTATATAAAGTAGAATATTAGTTAGTATATTCAATTCATTGTATTCTTTTTCAGTTGGAGAAAATTGAAGATGATCTTCTTCTAGAATTTTCCTCATTCTATTCAAGCATTCTATTCAAGCATTCAATTCAATTGTTTCAACAGTTTAAATCACTAAGATTTAATATTTAACTACATGATATATTTAATTTTAAAAATTATCGTACATATAGGAAAAAATATTTTTTTTACACCTAGGATGTTTTTTTATTTTCTTTTTGAATTAATATTTTAATTGCATTTAGGAGGAAATAGGAGAGAAGAAGTGAAATAAAATAGGAGAAATACCCTGAAATAAATGGGATTATGATATTTTTAAAATCAAATTTATAATGTATTTATTAACTAATTCATGATTAGAGATTTTCTTTTGGACTATTAAATCTTAGTCATTTTATTTTTTTTAACTCGCAATCTCCAACTCTTTGATCTGGTCATTTAATTTTATTTTGTGTCATGGTATCATTAATCCAGATAGGAGGAAAGAGAGAATAGAAATGATTTTGTGCCTATTTTTTTGCTGTACTTTCTAAATAATACATATGTATTATTATTTGCGTTTATTCAATGAAATTGGTATGAATTATTGACGATATATAGGAGTAATAATTACCTTAAGTAGTAACACTTATCTAAATTATATATTAAAATATTATATGCTTTTTTTATTCAAATGCGAGGTCTACCGTTAGTGGACCTCGATGGTACTCTTTTCAATAATATATTCCAATACAAGCTGAGTTAATTCTCAATCGTACATGACCAAATTACATACTTCAATAAAGGAAAACTTTGGATTCTTTCAACAACAAAAATAAATAGAGAAAAAAAAATATATATATCATTAGAAAGGGAAGTTGAAAAAAATGGAAAAGAAATATCCCATTTTTCTCATCTAATATTTGTCAAAGTCGAATTAAATTCATACCAATACAAAGAAAAGAAAGATAACTTTTTTCATCGAGAGCAATAAATAGCTGAGGTTGATTCTGAAGTGAATGCATATAACGGCTGAATTGTATTCATTTTGAATTCCATGAATAACACGTAATCTTAAAGTTACTTGATCAAATTTCGTTTTTAAAAAATATTTTAGATAACTTTTTCTTTCATTTGGTATCAATACAAATACTCAATGAAATAGTGAAAATACGTATATATTGATCTAAACAAAAAGTTGAAGTGTGGTGGAGGGATATGTTAAAGGATTGGTCCAGTGAATTCAGGTGGGTACAGAAAATCCAAGCAAAATCTAAATTAAGATGAGAGGAATGGCAAATGAGGAGTCAACAGAAACAGTAAAAGGTATACAGCAACTTAACTGAGAACGACCATATATATAACGCTGCAGTGGCCTACCCCTATCCTTTAAATCAAAAGTTATTTCATCTACTTACCTTTTTTAGTGAGTGAGACTTATCCTTCCTCCTCCCTAATTGAAGTCCCTTCACTTCTCATTCACAAATAAACCTCCTTCATCTTTGGCTGAATACATAACACCTACCCTTTCAATTTTTTGGAAAATAAATTTCACTTATAAACTCAAACTACATGTTATTTCGATCGAGTATCTAAATATATTAAAGTATTTTTCATTTAATAGGAACAAGTCATAATTCAAATGTGAAAGTTGTTTTTGTAAGGGAGACTTTTATTTCCCAACATGAATAATGTCTTTAATGGGGTACATGATACTAGATGAAAAATATATATAAAAAAAAAACATAAAATCTAAATGTCTAATTGAAGATTATTATTAACAAATGTAAAAGGTATAATTACATACTCCCTCCAATTCAATTAAAGAGTATCTCTTTATATATATTTAGTAAAAGTATTCAAATTTCGATATTTTACGTGACATGTTTAGAATCATTGCTATATAATTTTAAAAAGAGTATACATTATAAATTAAAGGGAAAAGGTTCAAATATGCCATTAAAGTTTTAGAAAATATTCATTTATGCCATCAGTTAAAAGTTTGGCTTATTTATGTAGGCTCATTCATGCCATTATTTTTTAACGGTGGTTTTGTAAAATAATTTTTGACACGTGACCAATTATAATTCGGCAACGTCATCAATTTTTTAATTAAAAAAAACATCAATTTTTATTCAGAATTTTGATTTTTTTATTTAAAAATTGATGACGTGGCCAATTATAATTTGGCCACGTCATGAATTTATTTGATTTTAAAAAAAATCATTTTTTTTTCAAAATTATGATTTTTTTTATTAAAAAAAATGATGACGTGACCGAATTATAATTGGTCACATGTCAAAAATGGTTTTGCAAAACCACCGTTAAAAATTAATGGCATGAATGAGTCTTTTATTTAACGATAATGAAATAAATAAGTTAAACTTTTAACTAATAGCATAAATAACCTTTTCTGAAAGTTCGATGTCATATTTAAGCTTTTTTCGTAGGTTAAAATCATAAAATTTGTAGTTATGATGGACAAACGTATACGGTACACTTACGTATCTTTGTGTGTGTGAGATGTCATAGTCGAAGGCATGTGTGTCATGTCATATTCAGCTAAGATTCTCTCTATCTAGACCCACTATGCTCATTGGCTTCAGTCCTCCTTTAGATTTTTCAATTGCTGATGACAATATTACAAAAATAGACTTCTCAATTCTTCCTATAGGCATGCAATGCAGCATGCTAGCTATTGCTGCCATTTTACTTATCAACCAAAAGTCCAAATCAATTTTTGGAGTATTATTTCACTACTCACTAGTTAATTGAAGAAAAGTTGGGTAGTTTTAATTGATTAGGGTTGCAGAAGGGCCAGTTCACCCTAGATATTCAATCACAAAAAGAGAAAAGCTCCAAGAAACCACAAATGGAGTAGCATGTTCAAAGGTATCCTCATCAAGGACATTAACATGAACGCCTAGGATCCAGCCAAAATACACATTTTTTAAAAAAATAAATAAATAAATTTGTTGTTTTTCTAGAGCAACAAAAATATTAAAAGTGATTGAAATTGTCTTTCAATATTTTATTACATGTGAGATTTATAGATATCTCATTTGAAAACATAATTTGCAGAAAATCTATATAACAAAAATTAAAATATCTCAACGAACTATCTCTCTTTTGTCCGGTTTTAATTGTTCAATTTTGACTTTTACTTTTCATTTTTGACAAATCAAGAAAAAAATAATATTATTTACCTACCATACCCTCAATGTTTTTTAGAGATTTAATGTTTTTTTAAAAATATAGAACCTCTTTAACAAGTAATTGATTTTGAAATTCTATCAATTATTAGGGGTAAAATAGTAAACTCATTATGTCAATTATTATTTTCTTAATAGTTCTGTCAAATAAAAAACAACAAGTAAATACGGACAGATGGAGTAAAAAATTAGTAACAAAAATTTAAAATTGCAAATTCTTCCTAAAATCAAGTAATTTATTTTGCTAAAAAATACATCACTAACTAAAAGTAATTTTCAACGCTTCAGTTATTGTAACCTATATGTCATATATTCAAGATGTGAAATCAATTATGCCTACAATACATGCAGTCTTTCCTCTAATTTTGTAGAAAATGTTTGGTGCATTAAATTATTTTTTACATAAAGCCAGTAGATAAAAAGAATATCCAAAAATTCTAGTTCATGTTTATTGTTGGGTACAAGGGGTGCCTTTAATTTAATGTCTGCCACAATCTGCCTTTCACTATTCGATCGTCATGTAGCTACTTTAGCTTTTCTTTTGCTTTTTCGTGGCAAACGGATTATAGAAAACTTTATAATTAGTTTGCATATAGCATAAGGAATAAACAAAAGTAACAACTATTTTTACGTATAAGATTAGTTAAAGCTGGAAGGCAAAAAAGTCTGTATTTGCTCAGAATGTCATGAAAAATAGTACCAAAACTCATGCAATTGCTTCTTTTTTTTTCAAAGTCGTAATAAACGTGCTTTTATTTAATGCGTTACTATTTATTATTATACAGAAGAAGACAAATACACATCAATTGATCATGGCGTGCTTAAAAAATGAAATGAAGTCAAGAGAAAAAAAGAGAAACAATTTACTTCTTCTTTTTTTTCAAACTGTGGAGAGATGAGTCAAAAGAAGAGAATCGTAGAAGCACGAGAGAATCAAAACATCGCTTATTCCCCACTCTTATTTTTATTCTTTTATCTTCTTTTTTCATTTATACGTACCAAATGTAGAAATTAAATTAAGTCATTATATGGGAAATTTAATTCAAAAATTATTAGTGTTAAAATGCTTGACAAAATGGATATTTAATTTGAATTAAAATATTTTTACATAATGCCCAACATTCAGTTCCTCTAAGCGTAAATTCAATTGTTGAAAGGCCAAAAATAAAACTTATTTTAAGTGAAATAAAAACAATTTAAATACAATTTGTGCAATTTCAGCGAAACAAATATAATCTTGTGCAAGTGGGATGGGCACATCCCAAGTTAGCCCATTTAAACGTCGAACTAACTATGTAATCCAACTCGTAAGAAAATTTATCAAAATATATTTTATTTTAAAAAAGATATTATATATATATATATATATATATATATATAAACACATATATATATATATATATATATAACCACAATGTTACTTCTATAGTTCTATTAGTTTTGTATATACTTCATTTCATAATAAATTAAACTGAAAAAAATTTATTCGCACCGAATATTTATACTAAGTCATTACAATTTTTTCATTATTAAGAGTTAGAAAGGTTAATGATTCACTATTATTCAACTCATCTGGCCCAAATAATCTTATATTGATGATTCAACTAAATTTTGACTTGTCCTAATTAAAATTTAATCAAATCCATTCTTTCAATACTTCCCAATTCCCACCATGGGAACTTTAAGTGCCCAATCTCTGAATTTTTTCTCTCCCACCATCTCCTCAATCCCACAACAAACCAGGATGTCAAAGTCCCTCTTATAATGTTCAACTTTTTCCTTTCCCCCTTATTATTGTTATTATTCTAAAATGATTATGATATAGTCAAACTTTAAATCTAGTCCTCGATATGACTATTTTTTAAGTGGCATTTTATTTATAATTTATCTAAATATCGTAGTATAGAAAACTAATTATATTATTTCCCTACTCTTTTAAAAATTACAAAATTCTCTTAAGATTTATGGATTTCGAAAACATCATTGCACTTCCGGATACGTTAGCAGACATCTGGATACATCACTGGACTTCCGAATACATAGGTGAGGGATCTACCCGAGAGGGGAGGGATGTGCGATAAGGAGACTGATGTATCCGGAGATTTTTGATTTTTTTATTAAAAAAAATGTTAAGAAATTTTAGAAATTATGGTGAAATAAGATGGGTATTATTTCCTATTTCATCAGACCTTATTAAAGCTACAGAGGAGTGAACTCAAAAGATTTTCTTGGGCTGTTAAAATTAGACGGATAGATTTTTGGGCCGCTCAAATTTTCTAGTCCAAATATGATCACTAGTGCCGAGAAGGGCAGACACAGCAACAAAAGGGCTTCGGTCCGGTCCTAGTAAAGGCCAGCCCAAAAAACGACCTTTTTACTAGAGGCCCAAGACATCAGAAATCCTAAAGGCCCACTTATAATGTTGCTGTCTATGCCCTTTTCTTCACTTTATTTATTGATTTACCTTTTTGTAAAATTAATTTCTCACAGTAGGATTGTATTTCAGCAATTAAATATTAGTCTCTACGAGTGAAGTTAAACATGTTTATTACTAAATCATTATTTCATTGGCATTTTCTAATTGTTAGCAATCCAAAGTATTAAAAGATTCAATCAACAAAGAATGGATTGAACTCCGCCACTACGAAATAGTTAAAAAGGCGTGTTTTGGTAGGGAGGAAAACTTTATTCAATTTTCTTATATCTGATTAGTTAAAATATTTGAAAATCTTTTTTATCGAGAAAAATAAGTTATTTAAAAATAAAGAAAATGATTTTTTAATTCTTTTTAAATAAAAGCAGAAAAAAAAGTTTCATAAGTGACATTTCAAATTCATTGTCTCCTTTAGTTCTTCTCACTCATTTAGTGCCCACAAGCACACACCTTTAGGGACGATTTTGCTAGAATTACATATCAATCACGATACGAATCCGTTGTTTATTATTATTATTATTATTATTATTATTTATTAAATACTAATATTCACTTGTTTTCGAGATAATAGTTTCCTTTCCTCTAAACACACGCTAGCATAATATCAATTGAAACAATTTTAATAAGTATGAACTAAAAATTAGAGTAACAAGTTTGCTTCTTCTTAATGTCTATGTTATGATTTGTATTTTGTTGGTTGTGCAGCGACAATCATTGCTTGTATTTCTCTTATAAGCATTTAATAGCAATACATACAACACAATTTTTGAAAGACTTCATTTCTAAGTTAAATAAACTAATCAATGAGAAAACAAAATAAAAGGAAGACTTTAAATATATGTAACCCAATTAAATAATTTGACTTTTATAAAATTGACCTGAGAAAATATATATTACGAGAGAGTAAATGAGTAAATTAAAAGGTAAGTCACCGAATTTGGTTTGTTACTTATCCAAGAAGTTAAATTTCCAGAATTAAAGAAAAACAGTGGAGAAAAAAAAAACAATCAATATGATCCACTATACATACTAATATACCTAAAAAAGCAAAATTATACGATCCACTACACATATAAATATACCTAGATGTTCTTGCTTACAAAGTAACTCTCATCAATTTGCACTAATTTGATATCAACCTTTAAGCATAATTCATCAAATTAGTTCACTCAATAATAACATAATTCTTTATTTAATACATTAATCTAATATACATAAAAATTCATCTGTGCCATGCACAATTTCAATCTACTTAAAATTGATATATCTATATATCATGCTACAGACCTAAGAGTTTTTTCCTTTATTCTCTAATCGATTAGAAGCCATCCATTTTTTAATAGCTGAGGAAGATCCATGTAGACGATACATCAATTTCTCGAACATATCCTATAAATCTATTCGCAAATTTTAAGTTATAAACACGTACAATTAAACCTATTTATATTTATATTACTCTCATTGGTGAATTTTAGGATGTACATTCACTGCTTTAAGAGAAAATATTCCATTATATTTGACCTGATTGCTAGCGGAACTAATTAAATGCCAAATATTTTACCTATTTGCATATATATAATAGAAACCTCAGCCCCAAAAGTTTTGGACAAATAAAGAATGAGTGTTTTGTCATAAATCCCCTTGTGATTTTGTTTGTTGACAGACAATAGGTAGATACAAATTTCTTCATACTACATACAAACAGACTATTAAACCATCGAATAATCAGTTCCAGCCATGCCGGTATAATAGTATTGAGAATAATCATTGTGGTCCACTCTACCTAGTGATGACTAATACTTACATGGGGTAGTCAAGAATACTAATTATGTTATTTTAAATTATAAATGTATTTAGTTTTGCTGTAAGCTACTTATTCACCTGGCTAAGTTTATAAGGGCAAGTTGAAATGTGAATAAATGCGATAACATGGGTAGAAGATGAAATGGAATGGGGTGTGTTGTGTGCAGAAAAAAACAAAGATTGGCATATGTTGGGTGGATGGGAGCAATATACAGAATCTGCTTAGAATGTAAGCTTTTTAATGTATTTGAAGGTGGGTACGTTGAATATAGCACTAAACTCGAAATTCATCAAGTGGTCCTACTCTATGAGATATGGCAACGAAATTGTTTCCCAAACTTCAGAATGTCTAACGCACAATTCGACACTGTGACAGAGCCAGAAGTTTTTCAAAGAGTATAAAAAAAAACTTAAACACTGCAACAAATGAGATTTAAACTTGCGATCACCTTAAGCTTGAACTTTTCAGGTGTGCCAAAACCACAAGGCAATAACACTTCATTATTTCAAGAATGTTCAAAATATGTTATTTAACTGTTTAGCATATTATTTTGAATAATTTTTCGACGAAGGATGTTGATCCAATGAGTGCGCAAAATGGTGCTCTGTCGGCTACTATGGGTCTTCAAAAGCAACCGTAGCTACGCCACTGATTCTAATTTTTACCATGGCCAATTATCTAAGCGCTATAAAAATTCACCATTTTGCTTGGAAAAAGATTCTTCCAGTACATGCACGACCGATTATTTTGACGATACACCCCAAAAACCTTTTAAGCTGCAAAACCCCAAAACCTGAGTTATTAGAGGTTATTGACTCCTGTGATAACAAATAAACAAATAAATATGTTGAAATTGTTTTGAGAAAATTAAGTGTAAAAAGATTTACAATTTTATATGTTAATGTTATTATGAATAATATGTTTAATTACATCAAATATGATTTGATAATTTAAAAAGTTATGCAATCTCAGTGGATTGAATATTAATTTCATGTATATTACTCTGCACTAATTAATTGAAGGTCTACAATATCACACCCATGCGCACAGAGATATGAAAATATATATATGTCACACCCACAGGCCACATCCAAATAAATATGTGAAACACTCCTCCAAATAAATCAGTCCCTTGATTTGATCAGTTTACATGTATTTAATTTGTCGAATACCTATATTTAAACATGAAATTTCATAATCCTTCGCCAAGTTTACTGAGCACCAAACCATGATGGCAATAAAGATACTCCCTTAATCAATGTATTTTACAGCCCTATTGCTATTAGATGATGTTTAACATTAAATCTTGAAAAATAAATACTTAAATATTAAGAATAAAACATAAAAAAAATACATTTGATGACCTACTATTCCTGTATAAAGAATGTTTAATATTAAAAATAAAACATAAAAAAAAATACATTCGACGATCTACTAATCCTATACATACTCTAATATTGGACCACCACACACTTGTAGGTCATGTGTCCTCTTGAGAATATCTCTCATTTATTTCCCCACCAACTTGTTGTGGCCTTGTAGAACGTAATAATAGAGGGTGGGTTGGTTAGCTATCTTGATGAAAAACGGACACTTCATTTTGAGTAAGTTAATGTAAACCTGCAAAACATTTAATAATGTCAAAAAGTGATGGAGTTGCACTTAATGACGCTAGCTCTTTATATTACGTTTTTCGAAAATTAATTTATATAAATTTTAAAGTTAAATTAGATTATTTAATTTTATATTTTAAATAAAAAATTTAAATATTTAAAAATTATATGAAAAGTATTATGAATTACATTTTTTTTACATATTATATAATGAAAAAAATATATTTAAAATATTAATAAATATTTTTTATAATTTAATTTTAAAAATAAAAATCATGACAATTAACCGTGGACAGACGAAGTATTAGATTTAGACATTTTTGAAAGTGATGGAGCATGGAACGTTACCTAGGTGATATGCTTTGGGTTTTGATCCGCACATCCTCTCTATATGTTATGTTGGATTCACATGCTTTACGTATAAATTACTCTTACCACTGCATAAACAAAAAGAAGGAAAAAAAAAAAGAGTTTTGAATCTTCTCGTCTTAGCATTTGATCAGTTCAATAATTTGCTTAATTAATATATATTGGATTGTTTTTTATTTTCAAATCTTGGGCTTTAATTAGAGTTTGATATCTTAATTGAAGGCACAATTTTCAATTACACAAAACAATTATTTTATCAAATATAGAGGCCAGAGGGTAACTTTCTAAGTAAAGAAAATCACATTTTTAGTTATATGATAATATATATACATATAAATTTTATCATGGATGGAGAGATATTTTAATTACTTAAAAAACTTGGCTTGTACAATTATAAATTTTTAAAGAAGAGATAGAAGAGTTTTTGGCTAAAATTATCCCTCAATTATAAATCTAAAGTATATTCTTATATTATAAAAGTAAATAAAAAATATTATTGTACTACTCAAAAAGTTGCAAGTTTTTTTTTTTTTTTTAAGAAACTCAAGTCATCAACATAAAATGTGTCAAGTCGAATAAATATATGTACACACGATTAAGCTAGTCAAGTTGAGTGATTTTTTATTTTAGAAATTGAGGATTAAAATATTCTCACAAGATATATTTAAATTCTAAAAATTCTTTGTAAAAAACTATCCAAATACAACTCCATTTTCAAAAAATTCAAATAAATTAATTATTATTTAATTTTCTCAACAAAATGCCTACATAATTTCACTAAATTAACAGTATTTTATATATTGTATATTGTCTACATAGTATATACGTACCATATATTTTTTTTATTAAAGAGAATTGCTAAATAGTGGCACATAATATTTTTAAAATAATTTTTTTTTGCATAAATCATTGGATTCTATTGTATAAATATTTCAAAATTTATGTATTGTTGCAAGTTAATTTACTTGTTTATGTAAAAAAAATATTTGTTTTTTATTCATATCCTTATTTTTTGTGGGTAACATTGATCTTCTCGATGTAGCTAAGATATGACCAAATTTTAAAAAATATTTCTTTATTTGTTCAATTAGTTTCTTAATAAAAATAAATTGTAGGATGATTCTTGTTATTTTTTTAGATAGTATAAATATATTTTACCTCACTAGATAATATAAGAATGTATATTAGATTTGAGTTATAATTGAGGGATTATTTTAGCCAAAAACTGTTGAGAAGAAATTTAAAATGTTTAGTGAGAATTAAGGGCGTTACACAGCAGAAGTAGAATTGTCGTTGATCTGCATGTTTGCCACGCGGCAGTTGGATTCGGCATATTTATCACCTAATCTGCGGCATGAGCCTCAACCCACGAGGAAAGTAACGCATTATTTTTCCTAAAAATGACAATTTTTTTGCATCTTTTATTTATAGTATATGTCGTATAGCTAACTGATTAGCAACAAACAAATTACTTATCATGACTCTTCTATCAACTATTTTGTCCATTCGTCATATTAATACACTTTTATCTCATTTCAAAATAAAGACAAATTATATTCCTTACTCCTTAATAGGAATAGCTAGCTACTTATAGTATTTATCTACATTTTTTTAATCGCTTTTTTTCTTTTAATTTCATCATATTCTTATTGCATTCATGCTATGATTCTTTAAATAAACGTTGTTTTACCTATATTAATACATGACGTAAGACACCGCAGTTTAAAGAGAAAAGTATGTCGGTTTTAATATTTTAATGTACAAAATTTCTAAGTAATAAAAAATTTGAAGAAAATTGTTGGGCAACAACATACTATAGAAATTATGGCCAAAGAATTGCACAGTATTTAAAGAAAATATGGGCCGATTCAATACGTAAAACGAGCCTGAAGTAAATACTATACGTTATAGATATTAGTCTTTTAAGAAGTTTAATAATCTTATTTGCATCAAATAATTTAAGAACTTCTAAAAGTAAATATATCAAGTAGAATGTCATAAAGACGTTAGCCGTTCAAGAAATTTTATAGATATGTTATTTAATTTGCTTTATGTATATTCTATGCATTGATTTCTCGATGCTTAGATGATTTGTTTGATAATGTCAAGATATATAATTAATTTTGAGTTCAACGTAATTTATTTTATAATATTTTTTTTGTTATATTTTTAAAATATTAATAATATGTGAAATACTTTTTAGTACTTAATATTTTAATTGTGTAATTTCATTAAGCTAATGTAAGGTTTTGCTGGAAAAGTTCTCTTGAGAAATTCAAATTAAACAACTTGGATAATTCTTAATTTTGTGTTCTTAAAATGTTCTAGTACGGAGTACAAAGAAACATCATGGACCTATGTAACTCACAAGTCACAATGGGGTCAAAATAAAAAAACACGTCACTTTCTTTCTAATTCTGGGAGATGTAAATGAAAGTGAAGGCAAGTTTGGCCAATACTTTTAACAAAACTATAATTTTAATTAATTTAGTGAAACTTCATATTATCTTTCTACTACTTTTATACTAATATAGTTATTTAACACACTTAGTATAGCACTAAAAACAGTACTATAAGAAAAAACTCTTTCTATTTCATTTTTTTTATTGCATTTTTATAAATTAAAATTATAAAATTTTTTACTAACGTTTTTAACTCGTGAGTACAAAACTGAGCTTCTTATTGGGAAACAAAACTATATATATATATATATATGTATATATATATATATATATGTGTTTACAGTAGCTGAAATGTAGAAGATGGTTTTTGCCCCTTGTACTCCTTTTGTCCTTTCTCTCTATCTATCAATCTCTTAAGCAAACTCCAAATACTTAAAACAACCATTGTTTCACTTCTCTGCTTATTTTTTCCGCCTACTGTATTTTCTCTCAGAAATTTCCCCTATATAAACTCATGCTCTGTGCAGCTTTCATACAGTGGTGTTTTCTAAGTAATGGATTTTGGAGGGTTGATGACAATGGAAGCCATTACTTCAACTGCCCAACAATCTGAGACTAGTAATGGATCTGGGCAACTGAAACAACAGAGATCTGGGCCTTGTGATGACAACATTTGGAGGCCTTCTAAAGTCCCTAAACCTGCAGATGACTTGTCTGCTTTTTGTAAACAGCAAGGCCCTACTTCTACTTTGTTTATGAGATCTGATTCCCCAAATGATGGACGTGGTCACTCTACTATGCTCAGTTTTTCATCTAATAAGTCTGAAGAAATCCCTTTTCTTTGTACTAATAATGTTTCTGCTCAGGACTCATCTAGGAATCTTCCTTTTCCATTGTTTGATTCTGGATCCTACAACACCAGAGCTGCTTCAGGTAAAACAACTATTCTTATCTGCTTAATTTTTAAATTTTTATTTGGGCGGTGCATTTTGTGTATTTAGATGTTATTGACGTCGATTTGCAGAAGATATGTTTTAATCATGTTTAGCTGTTTAATTTATTTTCCTGTATAACGGATAGAGATGGGTCTCTTGAAAGAAAAACTGTAGATTCTGATTGTCTTGTCAATAAAAGAAAAAGCCATTTAACCCCAAAAAGGAAAAAAATTGAACTGGTGAAGAATCTTAGTTAATTATATATCCTATATTGGGTGGAAAATTTGGTGTTTTTTTTTTTCCATCTTGGGTAAATCTTGCACATCATTTAAGAGAAAAAAAGAGTAAATGTAGCAATAAAGTAGGTGCAGGAAGGAAATAAGAGAGAGAAAAGGAAAGAAAAAATTGAAACTTTTATCATATCTGAGTCTCAGGTATTTATGAAGTTCAATCAACCTTATATGTCTTGGTTAATTGATCTTACTGTTTGTTCACTTTTTTTATTTGGAGTTAAGCATACTATTCAAGTTCTGATTAGAAAAATTAACAATTCGATTCTATTTTCTTAGCTAGTGTTTTTTTCTTGGTTCAGCTTATGCTTCTGGAGGGTCAAATGAAAGCACGCCTGGCTCTTTCTCCAGGTTCAGAGGTCCATTCACTCCTTCACAATGGATGGAGCTGGAACATCAGGCTTTGATCTACAAGCATTTCGTGGCAAATATCCCGGTCCCTCACCAGTTGCTTATTCCTATTAAGAAGTCTGTGAACCCATATGCATTTTCTGGCTTGTCAGCTGATCCCTATGCCTCAAATTGTAAGATTTTTCACTTCCCCTATCAAGTATTGACATCGATTATGCCAAAATAGAATATGCTTTTGATCTTATCCATTTGTGTGGTGGTTGTATATGAATTTATCATTGTACGGCATTGGATCTTCAGTATACGACAACATTGTATTTTTTATCAGCGCGTTGATTAAGGGCATCCATTTTACCATTTAGGTCAAGGGTTTGTATCCCAACTTTAGTGTTTAGAAGTTTTTGAGCTTTCTTCTGACAAAAAGTTATTTTTTCGCCACCAGGTTTTGGTTATTTCATTCTGCCCCAAAATGGAGTAGCTAAACCAAATGGACCAGCACATGTAATGCTGGTTTTACTATTTAATTTAACTCTTTACCTATTACCTAATAGGGAAGAGCTTTCTCAACGGTGAAGTTAATTAAGACCAACTTACTGAATCTAGTGGATAATAAGGTTTTGAGTGGTTGTTTGGTGTATTATATAGAAAATAAAGTTTCTATTATAGGTACATTTAAAAAAATGAGAACTTGTCGAGGAGAGTTGTAATTACTATGGAATACATTTTAAAAAATGAGAACTTGTCGAAGAGAGTTGTAATATTATACTTGAATTGTCTTAAAGATGCTGCTGTTAGAGTGATTTGTTCATTTATCCACTTCCTTAAATGTTGACACCACTTACAGTAGATCCCTTATATGCCACTTATTGCTTCATAACAAGGCCGTGAATGGAACAACTCCAAAGAGTCTTACACCTTGTTGCTTATCTGTCTCAGTTACTTTGTAGGGAAATGCCTATTGTCTCTTAGACAATTGGAACCTTATATTGGATTCTAAAGATTTTGGTTCAGTGCTAATCCAGTTCCATTTCTTAAATCCTATATATCTTCTTAGAAGTATCTCCTAGCTGAATTTGTGATTTCTCATGTTATATTCTGGGGCGTCCTTTCACATATAGGATTTCCTAATAGCATACTCTTATTCTGTGATCGTATATACATTTGTTTTAGGAAGCATGAAAAATATTGTTAAAAAAGTCATTTCCTATCTATACTTTCTGCTTTTCTTTTTAATCTTTAAGAATCAATCTTATGACTTATGATTTGAAAGTAGTATACTTCTGCATACAGTTCAGAAGTTATTTTATCTCTTAAAAATTTGCGTATTTCTGGACTTCGTCTTGTACTTCAGTTCTCTTAACATTTGGGATATTTGTTCAACGTCTCACATTTTAGATGAGGTACAGAATGTTCATAACTAATTTACATCGGACCTTTTAATTTTCGAATGGTTAGAGGACATTTGCGTAGTTTTTTACTTTTGTGCCATAAAATTGTTTACCAATGATATATTAGTCTCCTATATTTTTTTGCTTTTCTGTGTTCGTTTTTTTTTTTTTTTTTTGCTTTTTTGTTTGTTTGTTCATCTTTTGTCTACTTTGTGGTACATGTAGGGGGATGGGGTACTTTCCATCTTGGTTTCGCTGGCAACACTGATCCTGAGCCTGGTAGGTGTCGTCGAACAGATGGAAAGAAATGGCGGTGCTCTCGAGAAGCTGTCCCTGATCAGAAGTACTGTGAAAGACACATAAATAGAGGCCGTCATCGTTCAAGAAAGCATGTGGAAGTACAGAATGGTCATGCTGTCTCTGGATCCACCACTTCAAAGGTGGCATCGGTTGCAGCCTCTTCATCAGCGACGGTGATATCCAGCAGCGGCACCCTCCTCATTAACAACGGCGCATCCAACAGCCTTGGTACTGTTCAGCAGCAATTCAATAGCTTGCAGCCCAGCGCTGCCAATCCTTCCACTGAGCAGCTTGTTAACAGGTATGAAATATCGAAGTCCTGACAGCTGATTGATATGCCCATTTTAATGCTTTCATGTCCTTGTCAATCTTGAAATGGATGCCTTTATTTCTTGTTAAGTGTTAAACAGAAACTTGAAAATATTTATTTGGGAAGATTTTGATTATGAAAAGGATTGTCAACAACATTAGGTTTTACTATTTTACCATCGGAAAACCTGCTGGGAATAAAAGGAAAAAGTAACTGTATATTCATTACATATTTATTATTCTTTGGCCCTAATTAATTAGTCTGCATATCACATAATCCTTATAGAAAAGTTATGTATATGGCAGAATGCTAGGTCATAGAGGTGCCTCTGTGATATCTCCAACAATTTGTGTGAAGCCCAAGGACTCAGCTATTTCAGTTCAAAAGCAACATAATGGAGTTGAACTATCCTCGCAGACCGATTTTGGACTAGTCTCATCGGATTCCCTTCTTAATCCTTCGCAAAGAAATTCCTTTGTAAATTCTAAGAATCCTATTACTTTCCTAAATTTCAATGACCAAGAACGAAGTGAACAACATCCAGTTCACCATTTCATTGATGGATGGGCCAAGGAACAGTCGTCCCGGGCCTCTACATCTTGGCCAGATCAACTAAAAGACTGGACTCAACTGTCCATGTCCATTCCCATGACTGCCTCTGATTTCTCATCATCTTCAAGTTCTCCTCGGCAAGAGAAGCTCACGCTTTCCCCTTTAAGGGTATCTTGTGACGTTGATCCCATCCAAATGGGCTTAGGAATGACAAGTAGCTGTTGCGAACCTATGCAAAAGACAGCTAGTTGGGTACCAGTATGCTGGGAAAATTCCCTTGGTGGTCCATTAGGAGAAGTCCTGAAGAGTACTGCAGGTAATTCCGGAGATGGCAAAAGTGTGTCAGCTTTGAACCTGGGAACCGAGGTTTGGGATAACAGTCCTTCATTTGGATCATCTCCCACAGGTGTCCTGCAGAAGACAACCTTTGTTTCACTTTCAAACAGCAGTTCGGGGAGTAGTCCACGAGGCGACAGCAAGAAGGTTCATGATGGTATTGGCATGTGTGATGAGGTGATCGGTTCAACTGTGGCGAGTTCTTTGTGTATTCCTTCAATGGAAGTCTCGTGTTTGATTAAGAACAAACACTAGTAGTGTGTTCTCGCCAGGTCCAGAACAGTAGAAGTTACCTTGTTGACTACCTCCTTATTTTTACTTTCCCCTTTGCTCAGACTTTCGACAGGTATGGTCTAGTTGTTGTAACTTAAGACAGACATTTGAGGTTAGCTTATCCGTCCAGAGAACTGAAAAGTAATTGTGATTGTTACCACCTTGTTTTTTTTCCCTGTAACATTAATGTGGAACTCTCGTTTTCTAAGAGTTTTCTTATCGGAGGTTTTTATATAAATGAAGAAGTTATTTTGCAAAATGGGAATTATAGTTAGAGACTTTTTGTATGTAATTAGCTTGCTGTTTAGGGCTTTGTAATTAAGTTTACACAGCGTAGTGACCAAGGAATTGACAATTGCTCAACAATTCTTGTCCTTTCGAACTTGTCCAAACCTGGAGTTGCCATAGACCGTGCTTTACCCGTAATTTACCAGAAAGTTTTCTTCAACAAAAAGAAGGATGGTACTAAAAGTGTAGGGTTTAATTTACCAGAAAGTTTTCTTCAACAAAAAGAAGGATGTTACTAAAAGTGTAGGGTAGATTTTGTAAACGAAAATGTTCAAATATACCATAGTTCTAATAGTATAGGGTAGATAATTTATTCGAAAAAGTTTAAACATACCATTAAATTTTGAACAAGAACAATGATTTAAATTAGTGATCCGCTGCTTTGATTGCCAAATGTATTTTGGCTGCAAAGTCTTAATAGTCTCCAAGATACGATTCTATTCTTGACAGTCTCTTTTAACATAACTTTTCTGATTATTGCTCGTCAATACATTATAAACAATAGAGGCATGGCGTTTAATTAATACCACCATAATTGATTTTTATTCGTTGTACTTGATTAAGGTTGACGTGCTACATGTTTTTTTCAAGTATTATAATGTCAATAAAATAGTACTTCATCCATAAAGATGAAAATATATAAATACAATCTTCATGATGTAGTTAATCATTCATTACATATAATGTGGAAACTCTTAAAATTCAATATAGCAGTCCTTAACAGATCTGCTACCAATGTAAATATACTCAGAAATGAAAATATTATATTAAATCCAGAACCAATCCATGCATTGGCTATCAAAATATCAACGCTAGGTCACAAGAAAGAACATTAGAGCATCAATTTGAGTCCGCACTTGTGTAATTGAGAAATTGTCCTTGAGCCAAAGAGTGTCCACATTAGTTTGTTGGCTGTTAACACAAATTTTTGTGATCCTCTATTAGATTCTGTCGAGATGGTTAGTATTGTAACAAATAAATGGGGGAAAAATCAAACATAAATAATACAACACGAACGAAATAATTATTCAATGTAAGATAAATGATACTAGAATAAATTAGTAGCAAAAGCAGATGTATCATCGTTTACTGAACCATTCCATCATGAATGAAGTCAAGTGGTTCACCCAATAACAATGCAATTTTTGGTGTCCCTGAAGTTTACGAGAGATCAATTCACTAAAGGCAATCCATCCCTGCTTTTTTCATCAGGTTTGACAAACATTTTCTCAATTATTTAATTCATAAGAATAGGGTTGATACTTAAATTTTGTTCTAGTAAAACTATAATGTATCATCGTTTACTGAACCATTCCGTCATGAATAAAGTCAAGTGGTTCACCCAATAACAATGCAATTTTTGATGTCCCTGAAGTTTACGAGAGACCCATTCACATAAAAAGGCAATAGGTCCCTGCTTTTTTCATCAGGTTTTGTAACAAACAAATAAAGCTCAGAAGCCAAGCGTAACAAGAAAATTTCATCGAAGATCCAAGCTGATCCAAGCTTAAAATAGATCTCCTTACATGTTAGCTATCTCATCACTGCATCATATAATTTGGCTACTATTAATTTGAAGGAATGTTGGAGAGAAACAACAACATCCTCCAATCGTGATAAGTAGCATTATATAGGCACCGTGCAAAAGGCAATTTCTCATTGAAATAAGAAGAAAATACCCGTTGTCTGAGATATGCCCTTAAAAGAAGAATAATGTATAAATATATCCAAGAAATTGTGTCAAAAGAGTACAACAAACTCGAATGGATCTTCATCTTGGATACATTTAGGCTTCATGCGGCAGACGGGTTACCATTAACCGGCACCTGCTGCAGACTCTTATTGTGAAGCCATTATTAACACAACCTTCTAACTGAAACCAAAGGAACTCATTGTTTTTACTATGATATTATGTCCTCCCTGCCATAGATCAGTTACAGCAAAAAGCAAAATTGATGAAAGCTAAAACAAACAAAGGCTCAGACACGCACAAATAGGTCATCAAAAAAGTATATAACTTTGATAAAGTTATATATCAGCATCGAGAAATGATTGATTTCTTCATGGCCTCTTCAGAAGAAAAAAAAATACTAACAATAATGATAAGAAAGCAAAGAAGATGGGCTCAGACGACACGCACAGGAGTCATCAAATTGATGAAAATTGTAGCATTACAATTATCTCAGGAATGCATTTTTTGTCTTCACTGCCTCTAACTACCATGTGAAATAGAAGAACACTTTATACACAGAGAAAACCCTAGCCTCCAAATCTAAGAAGGTGGACTGTGTTTTGGGCTTCAACATGACATAAGATTTTATCAGTTGGGCTCAAGTGCAACGCCGATGCTTTGGACCAGATACAAAGTTGTAAACTTGGTCTACTCGTGAGAAAATATCAAAAATAGTGCCTCAACTATAAGGGTAAGCCTAAATAGCCCCTTAACTTTATTTTTGTGGTTTTTAGTTATTTAATTATTCAAAATCAGATTTTGGTTCTTCAACATATACATTTGTAGTTTTAGTCTCTTAATTTTATATTTATCGACTCTAGTCCTTCAAGTATTTTAAAAATTCATCAGTTTCATTCTTTGTCCATTCTTATTCAAATTACTTAGGTTTGTATTAACAGAATTGATGTCTCCAAAGTTAAATCCTTAAGTCTTTTTTTCAGTTATTTTTTTCCAAACGATTCAAAATAAAATTCATGAGAAAAAATAAGTCAAATCTTTATTCGATAAAATGAAGCATATTATTATTACTAATAACTTGAATATGCAAACTTGTTTTGTTGAATTAAAAAAATTATTATTTGTTGAATTAAAAAAAATGACTTTATTGACATAAATTTGTTTAATTTTTTCAGCCGTTGTAATTTATAAAATGGTAGATATGTAACTTTTTTTTAGTTTTTTTTAAAAAATAGATAGATTTTATTATTTCTATCATTCTATTTTACGTAGAAAAAATTGAGTAATAAGATTAATCTATTATTTTATTTTGTATGAAAAATAAAATTTAATAATATTGCATTGATTAGGAGTCGTTTGTCAAAGTAGGGGATACATCATATTCAAGTCTTCAGTAATAATTATATGCTTCAATTTATCCTCTAGTCAATAAAATTGGGACTTATATATTATTTTCTCGTTAGTTTTATATCGAATGGTTGATGTTGTTAATATTTTTAAAGAGTAATTTAAAAAAAAAAAGTGGGAATAGAGAAACAACTTAGAAATGGATTATAATTTTAATTTCATGAAGAGAGTTTTGTTCATATACATCCAAACTATTTGTAAAAAAATTGGACAAAGATCAACCTTAATAAGTTTTTAAATATTTAAAAGATTAAAATCTATAAAAATATATAATTAACGGATCAAAGCTGAATAAGTTCATGAATACTTAAAGAACTAAAAATGGTAAATGTATACTTGAAAAATCAAATTGGTAAGCTTTAAATAATTAAAGAATTAAATTTAATAAAAATATAATTAAAGAATTATTTTAGACCTACTCCGATTAAGACACTATTTATACCCTTTGTCTTTCTTTTTTTTTTCTTTGGTTAAACCCTTTGTCTCTTTACGCCCATATTTGCCTGAAGAGGGATGAGACGAGAGAGTATTAAATTGAAGTTCGAAATAATTTTTTTTTTTTATGTTTGTTTGTATATAGATTTTGCTTGGAAAGAAAAATAGGAAAACTATCACTACATTGTAATATTCTTACAATCCTCTATAGTTTATTTTTATTTTGAAAAAAATAATAAAAAATTGTACTAACAAGTATTGAATATTATTATATCCAAAATAGAGAGGATGAAGAAGCAATTTGGTAGGATACATTAAAAAAAATTCAAACTCATTGGTGGCCCTCTAAAGTTGGCAACAAGTTTCACTTAGATACCATAACTAAGCAATGTTCATTTTGGATACCTCATGTAAGGTTCCGTTATATTATTTTGATACTTTTCTTACAATAAATAAAAAACTAAAAGAGAGTGTAATACACTCGTTGATGACAAGGCAAACAATCAATTAAATAATACATGTATTATTTTCAGTTAAAAATAATTATAAAATCTATTTTGTAAATAAACTTAAAATATTATTCTAAGAAAATCTCTTATTTCATTACACTCAAAAACTCTTTTGTGCTTTATTAAAAAAATATTCTTTGCTTTTACTATTTTTATATTTATTCTTCTTCTTTCTTTTCACTGTTGTTTTTTGAAAAGAAAAGAGGGAGATGAAGAAAGAATGAGAAAATAAATATGAAATATGGGTGTTGGTATTCATTTTTCCGGCAAAAAATGGAGGGAGGTGACGATAGATATGACTTAAAATGAATTTGAATAAAAAATTTGACCTCAATTGAAGGAGCTTAAACTTGAGAAAAAGATGGGGGGGGGGGGGCTTGAAAAATGGAGAAAAAGAAGAGAAAATAATATTAAAAATGGCTAAATTAAATCTTTCACGCTCTATTGTTGAGTGTATCACACTCACTTTTACATGTCAGTATAAAATGTCAAAATGACAATAAAACTCTACATGGGGTGTCTAAAATGAATATCACCTAATTGAGATATCTAAATGAAATTGATATCAAATTTAGAGGGCAATCGATAAGTTTAGCCTAAGAATAATAATACATACATTAGTTTATGTATTACTAATACTTTAGTTAGACACTTTTTCATTAGTGTATTAACTAATAAATACATTATTTTTATATGGAATCTATTTGATATTATGATATATAAATAAATAACACTAATAAATGACAAATCATAGTATAACCTTTTAAGCATTTAGAAACTGAGGGTGCAAATTAATAACTTGAACGGAAAATTTAAAAAGTTTAATTTTGTGCGCTGCATATATTCCATGCATCTCCTCCAATATAATGTGCAAACCACAATTAATCTTTAAGTTTTGATCGGGGCGAACCCACGGGGATTTAGGGTTCATCTAAGTTTTCTTGGTAAAAACTACACAATATATATTAGATATTTTTTTTATATTTTTATAGATATATATATTTTGAACTTCTTTAATGACAAAGAGAAATTAATAGCGTAATGATAAGTTTCTTTTGAAATTTAGCTTCACGTCACCAATTTGAGAATTTCCAAGATAGCGCTTCTTTTTTTTTTTTTTTTTTTTTTTTTCAGTTCTGGTGTTTTTTTGTTTTTTTTTTAACTTAAAAAACGTGATAAAAATGTGATTTTTCAATTCCAAAAAAATACAAGGATTCCCTTGTAGAATTGTCAAGGAAGTATGGAGAAATCAAGGATATATTGATGATTATAATGTTGAGTTACAAGCTCATTATATAGGAGAAGAGTCGTATTCTAGTTATACAATATTACATGAGTAGTATAATACAATATTACATGAGTAGTATAATTTTACAAGTCAAATACCTTATCCTAGTCGACTCCTATAATATTATAATATTAAGTAGCTTAGTCGTACATAATTTAGGATTTAGTAGTCGAATCCTAGTATGACTTAAACTCTATTACTATGTTTGGATCATTGGTAACAATGAAAATCCCTATTTTATGGAAGAACCAATGTGGTATGTTCTCATTGTTACTTAATTTCTTTTTTCAATTATATCTTTACATAATATTTTAAAATACTATTTTACCCTTTACCTTAATTATTTAAATCTAGTCAAACCTCTTACCTAGAATAATTAAGGATATTTTAGTAAATTTATAAATTACAATACAATACAATACGATACAATCAAACCAAACAACTAAAATATTATTAAACAACAAACAATACAATACATTATGAAACAATGGGTAATAATGATCCAAACAAAGGTCAGCCTACTTCAATGAATCTGTTCCTTCGTCGTGTTTCATCAGTCGTTAGACTTCCTTCAACACCCCTGAACAATTTTTTTAAATCTGCCATTGATTTTGATCATTGATAGTGAAAAAAGTCTTCTCATTAATTTGTCCATATTTTCTCCTATAAATTCATTGAGGAAAAAGCCGCGTTCGTGATTTATATTAAGAAATTTACTGAATGTATATAAATTATTTATTTAGAATACTACACTACTTTACTTTTTAATATAAAAATTCATAAATTTTAAATTTTAAACACGTGAGAATAACAGTGTGTCATAAAGCTCTTTATTGATTAAAAAAGTGGCATGCAGGATATTTTGTTTCATGGTGGTACCAAAACTTATTTTACGGACCAACTTAATATCTTCGATTAATTGGTACCTCCAACCAACCTGCTTGCTTATGGCGCAATTTAACGTACGATTGTCAGTTTAACCATCGCCTTTCACATACATGTTTTTATTTCTATATAATGATTTCACTACTGGAGTAGTTGTTACCAAACCTTATCTTTAAGAAAATCACAAAAGTAGTTATAATGTTAGCTGATAAAAAACAAACAATTCACAAACTCTAGTGAAGCCTCAACTCTAAAGAACTAAAGATTCTCTAATTAAATTAACTAGATGATGTCAATTAAGAAGGTAAAATATGCTCTCTGTTTTATTGTAAAAGAGATTGATCATAAATCAACAATTTTTACTTTTTATATTTAATTCCTTATCATTTAATAAAGATCTTGAGTTAAAGCTTTTGGTATGAAAAACTTGACTTTTATTTTTAATTAACCTTTCCTATACAAGCTTAAATTAATTGAGCTAACATTTTTTTTGGTATCAAATGCTTAAACAAAAAGAAAAAATGTAAGGATATGTGATTGAAATAACAAACATCCAATAGTCCCTCTCTCGCATTTTACATCATGTTTTTTGTTCAAGCATCAGATAATTTTTCATTCCATTACTTGTAACCCTTCCATTTTATTTGACGGATTTATCAGTCGAAGAGTCAAAGAGGTTTGTACAGATCACAGTTTTCTTTTGATATGCTTCAAAATATGTTCTCTGTTTTTTTGTAAAAGAGCTTGATCACAAATCAACTCTTTTGATTCATAGTATTTTTATATATAGTTTTCGAATATATTAATTTGATTTTTAAAAGTTCAAAAACTACATGTTCTAATTCAAACAAATAGAGGGAGTAATACTTCTGTTCATAGTATTATGTTAGATTTTTACTGAAAATTAAGTTGATATGTTTCGAGAACTTGTTCGGAGTACTCGTTCTGTTTTTAGACCATAAGAGTAGTTTAAAGTACAGTAACTATTATTACAAGAACATTTGAATGAAGAACATCATCCATCTTACCAAAAGATGTCTTGATCAAAAGTGATCATACATATCGGAGAAACAAAAAAAAGATGGTGACGTTTTACCTTGATCTGTTTCTTTGGATGCAGATCATGTTGTTAATAAGTAATTATTGAACGATATAGCGATGGTCCATGTCAAAAAATATAATACTCTCTCCGTTTCAAAAAAAAATATATTAGTTTGATTTGATATGATTTTTTTTATAAATCTTGTGATTCTAAATTAAATTTACTTCAAATCATAAATATACTAAAATACACTTTAATCTTGTGACCTTAAACATGTTATATTGAAAATAAATCATTTTTTTAAAATAAACTAAAAAGAAAACCAAACTATTCTTTTAAAAAAATGAAGGGAGCACTGTACACTGCACAACTACATTTGACCAAAAAAAATCATTTTCTCATTATTTCAAAATTTTGACCATGAATTAAAACATAGAAACTTTAGATTTTTTAAAAATTAAATTTATATATTTGAAAATTTAAAGAGCACTATAAATAGCAATAACATATAATTTAAAATAATTAGTAAAAGATGTATAAATGTATTTCGATTAAAAAATCTTAATCGATTCTTAAAATTCTAACTACGTCGTATAAATTGGGATGGAGGAGAGTTTAATTTAAGACTCCTTTCTTGATAATAAGGGGTATTAAGTCAAAGTAAAGCAAATAACGAAGGGAAGTAAGGCTACAAATTAACCTCTTAAATTCGTCTGCAAGCAAAATAGTCTCTTTTTTTTTTCTCTTGACGTCGTTTCAATTGCTGGCCGTGACAAGGATCTCGATCTTAGTGTAATAGTTAAGCTATACTGCTGAATATAAATGAACAAATGAATGCTAAAATTAAAAGCAAAGATGATCAGTTAATGCCAAACACACAGAAAAAATGAGTCCTCGAATGGTTGATATACGAAGAAATAGTAGTATAGCATTTTCATGGGAAGATTCACCTGGCGTATCTAAATATTTCATGCGGCACCAAAATTTCTCTTCCTCTAATTGTCATTTCAACGGTGAAAAGATTCCGCCGCCTCCTCCGTGTGCAGCCTTTCGACCTCCAATAATTGGGAAAAGCTCTTCGCTACGCGATGACCCTTTTATTACAGCGTTAATTGAGTGCACATTAACGCTCTGTATGATCTTTTCGTGCAAGCAATCTTTAGATGAAGTGAAAGTTGGTAACTTTGTGAAAATATCAAATCTTCCTCCTATTCCTGGTCCTAGATCTAGAGGGAGATACAGAGCTCTGAGTACCGTGGATGACAATTAATTTCTTTATTAAAATTATATTGTATCCTAAATTATATGTGATCATCTTATAATTTCAGCTCTATATGCATGTAATTAGATTTATGATGAATTATGTTGTAGTCGTTATGTCCATTTTGCTGATTAATTCTTAGTATATGCATTATTTATTTTACATTATGGTATATGTGTAATCGACATCTAGTGTATTATTTCTTTTCGCTGCATAATACAACAACCTAACTGAGCCAAGAGGAATTTTATGAGAGGAAATCATTTCTTTTTCTATTTTATTTTAGAAAAGCAAAAACATTAGTAACACATAAATACAGGGACCAAAATGCAATAACATTTAAGCACAATATTTGCGAATCACCCTCTCTCTCGTGGAGTGCCTCGTGAAATGTTCAGCTTGCGTCAACGAGATGGCCTGTTTCCTTCGCCATTCCTCCTCTCCAAAAGACCAAAACCCTAATTTTTTAACTATCCTGGATTTTCTTGTTGCCCTATAGTTGGTGGCGCCGCTCAAGTCCAATGGCTACTGCAATAGCCACTCCGGCGGCTATTGTTTGTTCCAGCCGCCGTAAGGATCAAATATTCAGTTACTCAGCATCAATCACCAGGGCTACGTTTTCTTTGGCTTTTGTTCCCTTTAATAAGTCGTCTTCTTCTGTAAACCTCTGTTCTTTTCTCCGCAATTTCCATCAGACCAGCGATGTGAGTTTTTTCCCCTTCCAATTCCAATCAGACATTTATACCTGTTATATTTTACACTACCAGTTATGTCTAATTTCTAGATGTTTAATTGTCTATGAATATATTGTATCGTTATCTTCTAATTGTTGAATCCCTGGTTGTAAACTCAATTTTGAAGTGGGAATACTCAAGGTTGAAACAGCAATTTCCACTCTGTGCGATGTAAGAAATAGCTCCAAGCCTCCAAGTCTGGCTTTACATTTTGCTCAACTTTAGTGCTTTCTTCAATTATAATATAATGCATATTGCTTGGATTTAGGATCTCCCTTGAGACTAATGTTATTCCAATGACTTACGCCATAGCGCTTTAACATGGAATGTTGCATTGCTCTTTATTTTAGCTAGTAGGATTTTTACAAGCTTACCAAATGTTGGAGGCACAACATTGACTAGACATAGATCACTAGAAGTAAAGAGTTGTTCTGGTTCGGGCCATGAGAGCACTCAATCTTTATGGCTTAGTTTCCCGAGATAAAAGAGAATCATCATGTTCTTAATGTTAAAATAACTAAAAAAAAAGGAACATAATAATGATATAACCTTCAAATATCGAGAACGATAAAGCAACTGGGAATCATCATTGCATAAAACCATAATATGTCACTAGTTAAAGTTCATTTGTTCATTTATTTGTTTCCTTCTTCAAATGAGAAACAATTTACGGTTATTCTTGCTCAACTCAAATAGCTTATGTTTGTCCCGAGGAGAATTGCTTAAAGAATTGGGTATCATTCAGCAACTCTTTTTCCATGATCATAATATTTCTATTCATGTGGTCAATTATATTGAGCTCAAATAACTACCTATCTTTCATGTCATCTCCTCTGTTTTTGATGTGTTCTCTGTGTTGAATTTAGCTATGCTCTTAATTTTCCATGGTGCTCACTATACGAATCTTCAAAATTATTGACCTTGTCTTTTGAAAGTATCATCAGAAATGTGTTTGGACTCGGCACTTTTGACAAAAGGGAAGATCAAAGTTTTGTTATTCGTCAAAAAATGAGTCTGCTGCATGTCTTGGACAATTCTTTTCTTCCTTTTTGGATGATCACCTAGAAATGTCCCTTTTCCCCTCAACTTGCTTTCCCCTTCACTAATTATTGACATTCTCATCCTTTCATAAATCATCAGAGCAACAATACATATATCCTATAGTATGAGTCAAGCTTAGAAAGTGATTTGAAATCGAGAAAGGATGAGAAGAGTAGCTATCACTATTAACTTCTATCTCCTGTTTATATCAGGAGAAAGCAAAATTTACAATTTTGAGGTTTAAAAGGCTTGCTTTGACAATTGATTGTTTAAAGGACATCTGCTTCTGTGCGTTATTGACTTTACAAGTGGGATTTACCCAATATTGTCCAAAATGGCATGATTATTATATCGGGGATTACTATATATTTTTGACATGTATGTCTATGTGGAATACTTTCTATCCAAGATAATGTGTTGTTTGGGCAGACATTTTGCTTAGATGTTTGGTAATGGAGTTTGCATTATGCCGAAGTCCTAATTAATGCAGTACTGAGTCACTGTGAAGTGCATGCGGTGAATGATGTCCTAGTTTTTCATTTTTCAAATGCGAACTTCTGTTGTAAAAATGTTTATTGAAGTTTTTGGTACTCCTATGTGAGTTTCTGTTAAAAAAGTGTTTATTGGAGTTCTTTTACTCCCTTTGTTTCGTTTATATTATAGTGTTGGACTTGAGAAAATGTTGAAGATGATAACTTGACTTCTATAATATATTAGTCTTCGTAAAAAAATTATATTCAGATAATGGTTGAAAAGTTAATTTTATGGGAAAAAACACTACATCAAAGACAAGATTGGATACCAAAATGAGTTTTGTTTATTGAATGTTCTGACAGTTGTGTAGATTAATATTTTTAATTGAATGTTTTTAAACATTTTGGGACGTCCCATTACAGAGAAAGTGTCATCTACGTTGAGACGGATGAAGTATGATTTTTTGTTGATTGATTTCTGAAATTCAAAAAAGGCTTATCCTCAGATGTAGGTTTATGCCCCACTTCCTTTATATATTTTGGTTTGGGTGGAGCTGGTGGATCTAAAATGTGGTTCTCATTAAGTTTATTTAGAGGTCTTCACTATCATAGTTTGATCATCTAGTGTGCATTGTTAAATTAGATGTCGATTAGCATATATCCTTAATTTATTTATTTTTTAATTCTCCTTAGTTTACTCCTGTTGTTGCATTACATGAATAAGATACTTCAAGGCTTTTCAAATTGAGTATTTGCGAATTCTAAACATGCATAGTCGTCTATAAGGAAATGAGACTAGGTGCTTGAAGGTTATTGAGATTTCTTTCATGATTTGTGTGGCCCTTCCCTCTTTTTTACCAAAGGTAACAAATAAAGGCAAACTGCACATGGAAAATAATGTTGCTACAAATAGTTTTTGCTGATGGAAATGGCCTTTGATCTATGTTATTCAATCCCTCATATTAATGTTGCCAGCATCGCTTTCAAGGACTAGAAAACAGGTTTACTTTCCAGCATCAGTTGCATTATAAGGAAAATTGGTTTTCTGATCCTGTTTTTATATCAGGAAATGTTGACAAGTGCTAGAGGTTCTCAGTTTCTGTGTCCTGTATTTTGTGAAGTTGACGGTCGCAAAGAGGGAGATGCCAAGAAACAAAGGGTAGCATATGCCATTACAGTGAAATCGGATGAATCAACCAATAGGCATGTATTAGATATCCAAAATTCAGTCTCATCTGAACGGAAGAAGATGTTGAAAATGGAAAGAAATCCCAAGCGTCTCAACATTAGTGCGTCACAGAGGAACAAAATTGAATATTACCAGGTCATCCAATATCCTCTGAAAACTGAGTCTACTATGGGGAATATATTACGTCATAATACTTTGGTTTTTGTTGTTCACAAAGATGCTGACAAGAAGAGCATAAGGGATGCTGTAAAGAAACTGTTTAAGATTGAAATGAAGAAAGTAAATACATCTATCATGCCTGACGGGACGAAGAAAGCATATGTTATGCTGACATCAAACCATAGTGCACTAGATGTGGCAAAAAAAATCAAAGCCATTTAAAAGTTGATTCTCCGTCTTCCTTTCCTTTCCATGACAATCTGGTGGCTATATAAGGTTCTGGAGTTAGAAACTAAAAGCTCATGATTTATATTTGTATGCAGGTGATCTTTTGCTGCAATTTTCTCTAGTGTTTATAGGTACAATTTTGTAGTTTCAGCTTAACTTTGACCGCTCTCTGGAAGTAAGTGTTCAATCATTGTGGTTTTTGGCTAAATGCTCCTGTATGAATGTACGTTTTGGTTCAAAGCCACCGTCATTCCCCCCCCCCCCCCCAAATATTGGAAAAAACTTGTAATCTGTGTGAAATCATTATGCTTTCAAGCTTTACATTGAAATACTTGATAACAGGAGGATCGGCTTATAATCATTTCCCAATTAATGTTTGTGCTGTAGGTTTGTAAAGTTGACGACATGGAGCCATTTAGCTCTTGGTTCTCAATTGGACTGATGTTCTTTTTTTTAATTCACAGCAAATGCAATAATGCAGAGAATGTTGGGAGAAAATAGTGACATTTTGCAGACATTTCCTAGTTCCTACCAACTACCGACAAAAGTGCAAGGCACAGTAAGTCCTTTGGCTCCTTATCCTTATTTTATCATTTTCCCAAAGGACTCTTACAGTATTCTCACCGACTTTGCTTTATTAAAAATGATCATCCCTGGGGCCTGGTGGATATAGCTTGGATGATAGCCCTCTTAGCAAGGGTACAAAACAATTCTTCCCTCTGATTTTTTTTGTTTTCATTTTTCCTGCTGAATAAGGGAAAAGAAGAACAAGTGGAGCCCTAGCTTTTGATACTCTGTTTCCTTATAAATCTATAACCAGCACTACCAGCTACATATAAAGATGAGCATTAATTTCTAACAAACCCTTGGTTTTGCAAAAGTGGTACGTAATCCTATGAGTGGAGTTTGAGGAGGGTGGTGGGTTCGCAGCCTTACTCCAACCATATGAAGGTAGAAATGTTGTAATCACATCTAATCATTAAAAATGTTTAACGATAATTTTGGAATATTATAGAACATGATTATATCAACCCAATCTTGTTAAAAAAACAAAAACAAAAACAAAAGTAAAGAATATTTCAAATTACAAAAGAAGGTAATATTACAAAACGAAGTATAATTAAGAGTACTTTATGGAAGTTATTTTCAGCATATACGCGGATATTATTAGGTTCTCTCTTGTTTGCACGTTTTATATGGATGATTAGTTACTCAAATCTAATCTTAATAGCGTTCTTCATAAACTAATATCTTCCCAAATTTGATAACTACTTCCACTTGCAAACTCAATATTCTTGAGTGGAAAGTTGGATGCCAGACTTATCTACGTACTTCTCAAAATATTAATATGATGTGACTCCTCTCTGGTTGGAAAAATAAAGCTAACCATGAAATATAGTAAGTATGAATTACAAATACTTGTGCCTTTCTCTCATCTTAATTAACTTAGAGGTGAAGAAAGGAAGCAAACACGTTCTTTTTATTAAAAAAAAAAACATGCACACTTCGAAACCCTTAATTGGTACTCTTACATTATTTTCTTTATGAGGAAGTGACCTACCAGTTACTTTAAATTAATTAAATTAAATAGACAAGACCACCCTAAAATCTTTGACAACATAGTATTTTAAATAATGTAATTAAACTTCTCAATATCACGATCTTTGGTTGTTCACCTGTCTATTCTATTTGCATCAATTGATTTCGACAATAATTACTTTACTTTACTAATAATCCTACCCCACCAAGAGTGAATTAACAGAAGGATGTTAACAAAAAAAATAAAAAAGAATTTGGTGGCAAATAAACTAGTAGGAAAAACTAGTAAGGTGTTCTAGAAATATGTCCGCATTTTCATCAGCGGGGAAATTTATTATTTACACTTGTTAGTAATAATTTGCAATTATTTTGGTTGACCAAAATAAGTTTACAGCCACTTAATTGTGACAAAAGCAGTAGTTTAGGTAAATGTAAGTTAGTCAATTCTAATTTTATGAAATTTCATGAATAGATTAAATTTAATAAGTTTCCTTAGCTACAGTTTGCCTAGTTAGTTTTCATAGCTATAATTTCTTTTGCTATGAATATTTCTGTTTATATAATCACTTGTCAATATATAAACATGGTAAGTATATACAAATTTTGTATTTATACATTTAAGAATTTTTCAGAACTTATACAGATCAAATGTTTCAGCATGATAATTAATTATATACAAGCTAGGTTAAGCATATATAAATTTTGAATTTATACAACTAGAATAAAATTATACAAATTCTGAATTTATTCAATTAGGAGCGAATTATACAAATTCTGAACGTGGTCCTTGTAAATATAGTTATAAAGTAATTTCTTCAAACTATAGATATGTTAGCATAATTATGACATAATGATGTTAAAAATATACATACTAGGATACGTCATTTATATATACCCTGGATATATATATCAACCTTGCAAATTATCAATATTAAATCCGATATATTGATAAGGGTCGACAAAAAAATTATAAAGTGGAAGTACCAATATAAAAGACAAACATAACTACTAATAGTATTTATGTTTTAACGGGGATGCTTTTTCAAATCATTCACCTTTTCAAAAGAAAAGGAAACAGAAAAATAAATGAAGAAAAAGAAATAAGTTTTACTTGTTCAAACAAACTTTTCTTTAATAGCTTTAATTCTTTATCCATGGTGGTTTATAATTTTTAAAAATTTACGTGGGGAATATCCGTGGCACCTGACGTAAAATATTCACTCAACTTGCGCACTGGAAAAATAAATTGTGTTTATTAGTATAAATAGATCCACACTACTTTTGGTGAAAGGGAAAATGAAAATGGGAATGACATATGCAACTTTTTTGTTATGGGTTTAATGGATTAGGTTTCAATTCAGATCAAAACTTCATGGGTAAAATGCTTAAAAGCAAAAAAACATGTAAGATGTGTGGTCCAGGAGATATTTTTTGTTGGACTACATTTATCCTAATCTGATCTATTAAAACTTGTTAATAAAAAGTTTTATTAATAATCTAGAGTTTTTTTTTTAATTAAAGAAATAACAGTTACGTGTGATCTTGAACGAGAAACAACATGAATGAGTTTGCTTGCATTGCCAATCCAAATAAAAGATGGAGGTTGCGGTCAATGATGAAACCAAAAATTTTATTAAGTGAAATTACAATATATGATAAAAAGATAGGACTCAACATACCGTATATGTACATAAAACTAAAATTTTGACCTAGCCAACCATTGTACTCTCTAGTAAAGGGGTGTCACCCTTTAGCATAAGGTGATTTTGTCACTGGTTTCTGTAGAATGATTATGTAAAACTTGTTGAATCATGAGATCCTTTACACGAGTTGTGATTAAACGAAGAAATATCATTAATGACGTTAGAAATATTGTCAATGAGGATTTAGATAATTGACCCTAATTTATCTTAAACGAAAGCATAATATTGGTATTATCATTTCCATCTAGAGTGTGAGAAAAAGATGGATGAAAGGTACATAACGACGTCATGTCGCCATCTGTATATCTTTATTATTACTATAATATAAAGCTTCCATCTGCTTTCGTACTTGATCCAAATACCCCCAAAGTTTAGTAAAGGAAAAGAGCATAAATATACATCATATATTGAAAGCAACATATTCCCCGTCCTTTGGTTAATAATTTATTTTTGTCAAGACACAATTATATATTCTCTCCTTATTTATTTGTTGATATTCCTGCATGCGTGTAGATAGATGTGAACATAAATAAAATCAGATCAACAATCAGTTAGAGTATTAACCTAGCTAATAAATAAAGTATTCTCTTTAAGCGCGGTTCCCTTCTGTGAGACGCCACTTAATAAATCAGCATTATTCCTGATTAAGTCTAATAATCAAATCACGGAGATAATTAATACTCTTAATGACCATTGCATTTGCGCTAATAACGACAAATGTTACTTACGGGGTCCGCCATTTAGATATTGAAAAGTCATGAAAAAAACAATTATGGTACTAGCAATAATACTTACTAAACGGTAGAAATGCAAAAAGAAAATAGTTTGATACATTTATTTAACTAATAAACCAAACATTGCACGATTGAGTCATTTACACCATAATTATAGCCTGGTTTTGCTTAAAATAAAACCACCATTTGGTCCCAACCTCAAAACTCCTAGCTAGTAGCTACATATTACTATATCTCTTTACCACTATTATACGCACCTTTTAATTTACAAGAAATAGAGAGAGAAATTTCTTTCAGTTCATCTTATAATAGATAGTTATAATTAGAGGAAGAAGCAGGTTTAATATTATAGTTCCAAGTGATTAATTACTGAGGTCTTTGTTCCATATTATTGCATGCCCATGCAGAATAAGAATTAAATTGCCGGTTGATCAATATTTGACGTATACCCTCAAGTCTTTGCCGAAGGATAGCCGATTCGGTCCTCAGCCGCTCGTTCTCACACTGGACCACTTGGCACTGGTGAGTGATTAACCGTAACCGGTTCATTATTTCCCGGTTCCCTACTTTAAGCCGGTTCGCTTGGTTCCGCAGGTTTTCCAGATGCTTTTGCTTTCGCATGCGGGACCGCCTTGCTGATTCCCGGTTCGATACCATACGTCGACGCTTCCTCTCATCCATGTCACGGTTCGATGTTGTGCGCTGCCGCTTTCTCTCGTCAGGACACCGGTTCGACTTATTATTATTGTTATTATTCCGGTTCGGGTCATCTGAACCGGAACTAGAGTGAACAGAAATCGGTTTGGAGTCATCAGAATCTGAATCGGAGTTTAAAATGACCGGTTCAGGGGGTGGGGATTCCTTGGGTGAAACAACCGGTTCTTCTTCCACTTGTTGTGGGAATAGAAAAGCCGGTTCGATACATTCCCAAGGAGTGAACCCTCCATCAAAAGCCGGAAATAAATTGGAAAAAAGTCCATCGGTGGACAGAGTAGTGGCCGGAAAAGTGGACAACATGGCCGGAAAATCTCTTCTTAAGGGGGGTGGGTAGTTAGGAGGAGAAAAGGGAAGTAGTAAGGTCAGGAGTGTAGTATTTATTGGTAAACGGGTGTGTTCCACCAGGGATATTTTTGTAATTTGATTAAACTTTTGAGTCAGGTGTCACTAGTGCGTGGGGTCCATTTAGTTGGCTTTTAAAAGTAGATCTTTTTGTGACATAAGCACTTGGGACCCAACAATTCAGCTTAGTCACGAAGGAACAAAACAAGTGGGGACACAGTGTGCCTACGTGTCATATTTGGTTTGAGCTGAGCGTGCGAGGAGCCAATAATTTGTAAAGGTGGTTAATTATTTATCAAATTTAGGATAGAATAACATTTAGTGTGAATCTTACTCATTTTAATAAAGGTAATATAAAGAATTTAAAATTAAATTATTTTTAATTTTAAAAAGATGATAGATGATAACCGATTAAAAAGAAATACTAATATTCTAGGTAAAGTGAGAGTTTTCTAAGAGATGATGGACTCCCAACTCTCTGGCAATTATATTTATCCAGTGTTAATTCTACCAAGGAGCGAAGTACTTGATATGTGCTTAGGTCATCATTTGTTTTTCATTAGATTAATTGTTACTAGTTGTAATATTTAGGGGTGAATGTTATTATATATAGTTTTTAATTTAATGGATCATGATTAATAATTGTTAAAATACAAATGATTTAGTATTTACAACTCTAAAAGTCAAACCCATAAACTTTAATTATAAATCCGCATTTGCTTAAGGAACTATTAGTATATATATAACATAAACACACTAAAATGGTGTTGAGTGCTGATATTACTAGCAAGTGCAGAAATATCACTAGGCTGTTGTTTGGACCACAAATAACATAGTGGAGATAGAGAAATGAATGACGTTTTTGAAAGTGCCCTCGTCTCCATTTATTAGTAGTCAACTTGAGTTTTGCTATCTGCTATAATTAAAAACAACATATTATATTTATATTCTTTTTATTTTAACTCTTTTGACCTTATCTATATTATATGGTGTGCGCAACTGTGGATGCATGATAAAATCTCACTTCGCTACAGTAGGTAAAAACTAAACAAAAACATAATAATGTGTAGGGCTTGTGCGTAAAGCCTTATCCCACTCATTATTATTGCGTCCTTGTTTCTTTTAAGTGGATTTACTGTCTGCTTTGATGGAAGGACTTAGTAATTAGTACTATTCCTGATGGCAATTATTTATGATAAATTAAATTAAATTAAATTATGACAGCTCCTTTATAGAGTCTGAATTACTTTATATATTGTCATGAATTTGACAAATTGTGCACCTATGAACCTGTAATGAGAAGACTCATCATCAGGTCAAAGACTTCTAAATTATGAATATGTTAGTAGTTTCCCTTCTCTACTCTTCAATAATTTGGCACGTTCAAACCGTTATATATATGTTTGATTGAGGTGATCTCAAAGATATAAATTTAACGTAAATCATACCTCAAAATTGAAATTCTTTTGTAATAATTAATACAACAATGTAATAAATATGCATAACATTGTGCTCTTGAAAATATTGCTGATATATATATATATATATATATATATATATATAATAAAACTCTCAACTCTTTCGATATTTTAAGTCAACTTCTTATTGTTATATAGTACAGATTTAAAATTTAATTTTTTTACTTAACTAATAAAGCTGTATAAATTATTGTAAATTATAGGAAGGGGGGTTGGGGTATGTTTATGATTTTTTTCCTTTCCCACAATAAAATTAATAAAGAAGCTGCATATATTCAATTATTCTTAACAAGTCATTGTCTTTAGAGGCATTATTAACAATTGGGCCGATTCTCGGAATATAACGGAAAATCAACCTGCTTTTGTCTTTCAATTTCATCTTCATATAATAAGATATTAATTACACCTATTTTTCTAAAGTCCAAGTCTAAACAAAGACTACCTAACATTAGGGAACGCTCCAAATATTAAATCCAAAACAATTTCTTTATAAAAAAAAATCAATAATTAAGGAGAGGGAATCCATTTAATATTCCTGAGGCTGACATTCAAAGCTCTTTTTAGCTCTCAATCACATATTACAACACGTATATAAAATAAAAAGCAATTAATTTCTTTGATTTGGTTACATTAAATATAGACTGCCTCCCAAGTCAAGGGAACTTTATTCTTTAATAGGACATGAAATGGACTTCAGGGTATGAAGATCAGACACGTACATTGTCTACTAGTTTCATCATGATAAGGTTTGATTTTTTTTTTTGTTTTGTTCCATCTTTAATTTTGATATTTCTAAAATATTCTCTCACTTTCACTTTGGAAATTCCTTATTTATGCACCAAAAGGGCATCACACATCTGGTCACACCTAAAAGGATTAGACACGTATAAAACTCTTCTATCGTATAATTTTCTAGTACTACCGGCACTAGAAAAATATGGAATTGATCACTAAGAAATTTATCTGTGATTCCTTACTAATATGCTGTTAAAGATCTCCTAGCTAATTGGATTTTCATTTTTATATAATTCATCGCTAATCTTTAATTAAATAGGATTAACATGAGATTTTTGTTATTTGGTAAAAAAATGATAGCTAACTCCTTACTTCGTGTAGTATGTAATATATATATGGAACTATATATAGTCATTAATTATCTTCCAGCGTTACCTTGAGAAAGTACGTTAAACGGCTCCAATATCTATGAAAGATTTTTTTTTTTTTTAAGGAAACAATCACATGGCTAAAAGGTTGACAATTCTATCACAAGTTCAAATAATAATCACTTAATCAGGTTAACTACGTAAATCTCACAAGCTCAATTTAATATCACTGACTAGGTTAAGTATGTGAGTAATTAAGAAGGGAAAAAATTGAAATTCAAAAGTGGACGTGAGAGCTTAGGTGCACTAAAAAGAACTATACATGTGATTTATTTAATCTTGTAGTTTAAAATATTAATTAATGGGAAAGGAATAATAAATCATCACATAGACAATGAAACTTAATTAGCTAAGTGTGCCGATTTTATAAAATATGATCAGAAGAAGGTACTTGCTACAATATGACATACATAAAAGTGTATGCCAAGTTAAGCGGCCGGCCGGCTCTGAAAGTGTACAATATTTTATTAGTTAAATTACAAGTGTTACCAAACCCTCTGTCTGGTCTTTGCCATAACCTTTTTTTTTTTTTTTTAATAACTATTGCCTTTGGATAATCTAGTTTAATTTACAAAATAATCAGCAAATTAAATGTATAATATATATATATATATATATATATATATATATAATCAGTACATAAAATTTATATTGGAGAATTGACTTGGTTATAGTCGCCATCCATGATCCACCCAATTAATTAAATTAATAATAGTTGACAGATACATAATATATATATAATATTTGTATAATTGTGTATAATTATTATATAATTTATATAAATTGATGAAAAAATAAACAATAAATATGTCCGCCTATTTGTATGAATATCTACATGGATAAATAAGTTTGACCAAATTGTACGTGTTAATAAATTTTTAAAAATTTTATTCTCTTTCAAAAAGAGATGTTTATATTTAGAAATAATTATGACAAAATATTTGTTTGTAATCATATAAATATATATGATTTATCGTAGATCATAATTGATTATTGATGAATTCTTTCTTCTTTTAAATTTACTTTATCTAATGAAATATGTATCACATCAAAGTGGAATGAGGGGAGTATAATAAAAAGGCAAAGATATAGTACTATTGGAGTATCACTTTTTATTTTATTTTTTAGGAGAAAGTTGATGCATGTGGGATTGTAAATCAAAGAGAGTGCATGGGCGGCTGTTAATTAGGAGTTCACTTTAGACCAAGCATGTTCCACACATGCACTATTTTAGAAAAGTAGCTTACACTACTTTTAACTTGAAAGACCTCTTCTAACTACAATACAATACCTTTCTTCAGACAATCAACAACAAATTACTCTCATTTCCTCCTTTCTACAAACTTCTTCTCTTTGCTAACACTGCACCTTCTTCAGTTTTAACGTGTGTCATGCAATAAAGAATAAAAAGACATGAAGCTAAGATTGTGTTTAGATACATAAAGATTTTTGAAAATCTCTTGATTTTAAATTAAAGATATTGTCTTTTAATCTTGTGATATTGTAAAGTTGAAATACGAGTTGTCATTATAGAATATGCATTCTCATTAACAAATAAATTGAAATTAAAAAAAAAACACGCTTTGCAGCTGGTTGGATGAATTTTAGTCAATGTAAAACTCTTGAACGGAATTGTATAAAAGTGAAAAGAAATTAAGTTATCCAATCGCTTATTCCCAGACGGCTGGCTGATATTCAGTTGAATTAAATTAGTTTCAAAAAAAGACACTTGCGTCAAAGGGTTAATTAGGTCAAATGACCTTAAAAAATAGCCTCTGCTTTAGAAAATTCGCTACGCAAAAGTTTTGTTGGATAGCGAACATAAGTTGTTAAAATAAATTAATTTTATCTATTAAGACAGAAGTTTTAATATTGCAACATAGTAAATTAAACTTGCTCAATTAATCACAAGTTTTGTCATTTTTTTGAAAAAAACTAATCATATGCTGAAGTCAAAATTTTAAAATGAGACGCATTTGGAAATACGAAGTGTCTTTTTCTGTGCGTCAAAAGGCATTATTCTCGAATTAAAACTCTTATACAAAAGATTCACTATTGGATTTCCTTTACAGATATATAAATTTTCTTTTTCTAAGGAGTACGTACTAGACTTGTCCATTTTAACATGATTTGATCAGTCCTTAAATCTTATACGTGGTTTGCTTTCTTTTATTGATGTTGAATAAATGAAAGGGAATGCATGTACTGTTTGTTGCTTTCTAGTAATTTTGATTAGAGACTTGTTGCGTATCTTTATGTCTTCTTTACTTTTGGTCCCAACTTCCAAATCCAATTAAATCGTAACAGAGCACCATTAATTCAACATTTAGAAAAGTTTATAGCAAAGCACCATATCTTAACAGTAACAATCTGCTTCTCACCAAATTGATTTGGTACATTGCACCCACACATTCTTTTTTTTTAGATGTTTAAAGAAGGACGATATTGTTGGGTTATCCCACATCGGAAGTGGAAGGGGCTGGTGGTCAATTTATAAATGTGAGGGAAAGCCTCAACCTTTGAGCTAGCTTTTGGGTTGAGAAGGCCCAAGACCACCCAACATTGGTATCAGAACCCAGGTTGTCAACAAGTCTCAGCCCACCGGGAGAAACTGGGTTGTCGCTCTCTCCAGCCCAAGGCCCGATGTGTGAAGGGAGAGATTGTTGGGTTATCCCACATCGGAAGTGAAAGGGGCTGGTGGTCAATTTATAAGTGTGAGAAAAAGCCTCAACCTTTGAGCTAACTTTTGGGTTGAGAAGGCCCAAGACCACCCAACAGATACATACATATAGGGCATTCACATGACTAGTCTCAAATCTCAATTAAGTTACAATATCCTAATAGATAATGGATTATGAAGTAATTAGTTTAGCTAGATGGTCTGACTCAAATCAATCAAATCCATGTATATATCTGCCGACTGATAATTAGCTAATACTATTTATTTTGCATTTGGACCAAAATTTTCTGAATTTAGAATTTAGGGTGTGTTTGGTAGGAAAGGAAAATGTTTTGAAGGAAAATAAGTAGATTTATAACTTACTTTTTAAGTTTGGTTGGTGAGTAAAAAATATTTTTTAGGAAATGATTTTTAGTGTTTAATTTATGAATAAAAAATATTTTTAAGAAATATCTTTTATTTTTACTAGTGTAGTAAACAATTTTTGAAAATAACTTTTTTTTTTGGTGGGGCTGGAGGGGTGAAAAAATAAAAATTTCATGTTAAAAATATTTTTAAAAAAACAAAATGAAAATTTATTTTGGGAGGGGGGGTGGGTGTTGGGGGGAGGGGGGGTATGGGTGAAAAAAATAAAATTTTGAAGTTGAAAAATATTTTTTTAAAATAATTTTTTTTTGGATTTGACTAGGGGTGAAAAAATAAAAATTTAAATTTGAAAAATATTTTTTAAAAACAAAATTAATTTTTTTTCGGGTTGAGGGGTGTGGGGGTGTGGGGTGTGGAGGCGACTAGGGGTGAAAAAATAAAATTTGAAGTCAATAAATCTTGAAGAAATGAAAACTTGAAGTTCAAAATATTTTTATTTTTTTTAGAGGGGGGGGGGTTGCCGGGGTGGGTAGTGTCAGGGGTGAAAATATAAAATTTTGAAATAGAAATTTTCTTTTAAAAAACAATTTAATTTTTTTTTGGAGGGGTGGAGGGATGATCGGGGGAGGGCGAGGGCAAGGGCGGGCGGAGTAAAAATATAAAAGTTTGAAATTGAAAATATTTTTAGAAATTTATGTTTTTTTTTTTGAAAAAAAATGTAATTTGAAGTTGGAAGAGAATTTTGGAAAATGTTTTCCTTAACTTTTGAAAGAAAGTCATTTTCTTTAATTTTGAGAAAAATGAGTTAATATAAAAGACATTCTCCAAAACTTTTGTCCCAACCAAATATCAGAAAATTAGAAAATATTTTCTAAAAAATATTTTCCTTAATATCAAACACACCCTTAATTCAACTTTTAAATGTCCTTCGCTAAGAAAAGCGAAATGTCTACTGGTTTTAAAATTCAACAAGAGACAAAAAAAAATAAAAAATTGATGATTCTTTTCATTTGTTCTAGTTTTGATGGATAAAATTACCTGATACCTATTTCTAGCAATAAATGATAGATATTACATGAAATTAATAAAGATATACGAAAACTAACCTCGAAACCACAGTCATAAAAACAAATTGAGATGTCTATTCACCATTTAAGTAACTGAATTTAATTATATCTGTACATATAACACATGATAAGAATTATAACACTCTAATTAAACAACATATAAATCCTCGCCAAATTTTCTTAACCAAGGTAAACATCTTAAGTTCTTTCCTAAAAAGAAGATTCCCAAGCTGCATGCATCAAATAAGAACATCCCCATAATTTAATTTCCCTCATTTTTATAACACTATTACATTATTGCTTATTGTATCTTGGCCGTGAATAGAAGTTGAATCGAGATAAGTTTAACTCCTAACTGTGAATGTTATATATATTCCACTAACGTTGATCATGTTTATGTTTTTCTTCATGGGCAAATAATGGATTAGCAATATTGTTGAGCTGCCCAACATTAACCTCAGTGATCATCAATGTACAATTCTCTCCAACATCATCAGAATCATGTTTAGTATCAATATAAACACACGAACAACGTTCCAATGATACGAAAAATGCTGAGGCAACGCCGCTAATAAGCCGCGTCGCAACGCCATCAATTCTCTTGGAGACCACTGTCCCATAATTTGTGATTGATTTTTCAGGCTCTTCTCTTGGTGTCACCATCGAACTTTTTTGACACCAAAGGAGGTCCACGCCGCATCTAGGTGTTTTCTTCATCCTAACTGTAATTGTAAATTTAATTTGCTGTAAAAATGAATTTTACAATTTTTTACGCTAAGCTTTTTATAATCAAGTCGAATATAAGTATATGATTATTGGCGTGCCATTAGGATATTATTTACTTCCTCATATAAACAACACCAAGAATTTCTTCTCATCAAAGTGTCATGATTTAAATTATGCAGGCCTGTGTGTTTATTACGACTCAAAATATCATTAGGGATGATTATAATTTATTAATTTATATATATATATGTATATACTTATATCAATAATTTATTAAACTATGCATAATTTATCATAGAGTCACTCAACTAACAATTTTTATCTCAAAAAGTCGTGCAATTTTGTTTTATAACACAAAAATCATTCAAATGAAGATAATTATCTTAAAAGTCGCTCAACTTTAGTTTGCTTTGTAATAGAAAATTTACTCAACTATCAGTATTTCACATACAAAGTCACTCAATCAATTCAAGTGATATTTCCGATAGATATTGCTGACGAAGAAATTTTTAAGTTATTTTTGAAAAAATAAAATTCTTTATTTTAGTTAACTCGTTGTGTGAACTAGGGGTATATAAAATCGAATCGAAAATCGAATCAAACAGCAAATCGAGTCAATTCGGAAAAAAAGTCAGACTAGTGGTTTGGTTTGATTTGGTTAGGTAGTGGGGAAAAAAACGACTATATTTGGGTTGGGTTGGTTTTAACTAAAAAAACCAACCCGAGCCCAAATCAACCCGACATTATATATGTTATTTTAAAATTTATTTTATACATAAAAATATTTACTTTGATATCATTTTAAAATATTTCTTATACTATTTCATAATTTTATCTTTTAATATATTATTTCAAGTTTAAAACTTAGAATTCGGAATGATTTAATAAAGATTATAGTTTATAGATGTTGATAATTATAATAAAATTTAAATCTAAATCAAATTAATAATAATGCAAAAATAAAATAAATTCAATACTAAGAATGACAATAATATTGAATATTTGTTCTTTAGTTTTACACTGATTTAGATAATTAAAATACATAAACTAATTTTAATTTTCCTTAAATATTTAGTAATGTAAGTAATGCTTATTAAAATTATTTTGCATGATTTAGTACTTTTAAATTATAATCACTTTCATTACCACTTTACACATTTATTTTATAAAATGATTGCATTATTATTTTTAGTTGAATATATTTTTTGTCATCAATACTCATCTCATATTTTGTGTATTTTTTTAAGAAACACCTTCGATATGTATTTTGGTTGGACTAAAGAAATATTTGTAACACAAGTTAAATATATGTTTGTTTGCAAATTTTACCGGAAAAAATCCAATAATCTGAAAAAAATCGAGGTTTATTATTAGGTTTGATTTATAAATTTATAAATTTGACACAATGGTTTGATTTGGTATTTGAAAAATCCGAACCAACCCGAGGTTAAAAAACCCAAAAATATTAGAATATTATTTGTTTGGTTTGATTTATAAATTTAAAATTTTTATACAAAAGATTTGATATGATATTTGAAAAACTCGAACCAAGTCAAACTAAACCACTAGTCGAATTTTTTTTCAATTTAACTTGATCTGCAATTTAATTCTATTTTCGATTTAATTTTGTATACCTTACCATAAACTTTATTCCAAGTCTCAAAAGTTCGTGATACCAGACCAACATTCTTTTGTCCAATTAGAGATTAACAGTTACCCCTAAAAACATTTCTTTTTTTTTTCTTCTTCTTCTAAGATGATCAAAAGATATATAGCACAGTAATCAAAAGAACCAAGGAATTCGAATTGCAGTATTTCATAAGTTTCCTGATTCTGTTGTCTAATTAATTCCAGTAAATTATGCGAGGAAAAGAAAAAGAAAAATATTACATTGGACTATTATATTATGAAAAAAAAAGTAAATGAAACATAAATCATATATTTTTAAGGTAAAATTACTATTTGTTCTTTATAAGTTTATAATTACAAAAATCTCTCAAACTGATACAATAATATAAGCATTGTGATGTGCGAGATACATTAATCCTTAAGTAAGATACATTACATTTTATACATGATACACTAATTTAATGTACAATGTATACATGATACAATAATCTAATGTACAGTATATACATGATACACTAATCTGATCTGTTATATATATTAATCTGATGCGAGAGATACATTAATTTGATACGATGATACATTAACACGATATATGAAAATGAAGGATTTAGAAATTTGTAAAACCAATAGAAAATAATGGTAATAAGAGAATTTAAAGATGAGATTTCTGTCATTTATTAAAAAAAATAAAAAATGAGCAACAACGAATTGGGTCACGACTAATAAGTCCGGTATGGATATATGACGAGTCCAGTTGGACTTTCTTTGGGCCATTATGTTTTGCAGGATAAAGTTTCACAAATTCGATTGGGCTATTTTGTCTGAATAACCTCAAAAGCAAAAGGAAAAATAAATACAACAAATTTATACACAATTATAATAAACGTTTTTTGGTGTAATAAATTTATCATGTATATTTTTCCTCAAAAGAAAAAGGAAAAATAATTCTTTTGGTGTAATAAATTTATCATGTATATTTACCCCATTAATCTATATTATAAATAGGGCAACTTTCACATATAACAAACAAAAAATTCATATTTATATGCTATAACAAAGTTTGCATAATTGCACTCCATAGCAAACATATAACTGTATAATTCGCTATACATATACAACTGTATAATTCAGTGGCCTAAATTGTGTATTTCGCTGGCCTCGCTATACATATACAATTGTATGATTCGCTGACCTAAATTGTATAATTCGCTGGCCTATTTCACTGCAATTGTATAATGCGCTGGCGTATTTCGCTGCAATATGTGTATAAAATTTGCTTTGCATACAATTGAATCGAAGTAAAATGTTTGTATATTGTATAATTATCAGTGTATAGGAAGAAGATATATGTTTTTCTCTCGCTTTATACAAAAACATAAACACAATTTATACACTTCTATTGTATAAAGCGAGATAAATTTATATTTCACTGCAATTGTATAATTCGCTAGCCTTTTTCGCTGTAATATTTGTATAAAATATGCATTTGTATACAATTTAAGCGAAGTGAAATGTTTATAAATTGTATAATTAAGTGTATATCACGAAGATATATATTTTTGCATGTGTATATACAATTTTCTCTCGCTTTATACAAAACAGAAACACAAATTATACACTTCTGTTGTATAAAGCGAGAGAGGCGAGCAGAGGGAGAGTGGCGAGCGAGAATGGAAGAGTGGTGAGCGAGAGTTTTGGGAGAGAGGCGACTGACAAACTTTGGCAAACGTTTCCTATGGGGCACAATTAAATCAAACAGTAGCTAATTCATTTATTTTAGGTTATTAGTTTGCTATTATATACAATTTTCCCTCATAAATATACTGAATATAATCTAACTTTGCAACAAATTATATTTATACTATAAAGTACATAGTATATTTTAGCAACATGTAATAATTTATACCATGGTTTGGACAAATATCTTGTAATTAAGATAGTTAGGGACTAACTTGAATTTAGAACATTGGCTTAATTGTAAGTCACGACTTATTAACTTAACTACCAACAAATTAACAAAATGATAATTTCAATATTATTATAATCTTTTAATTTCTCTAGAAATATTACAATTTCATTATTCAGGTATATATCAAACATATACGATGTGAGTAATGTCCGTAAGAAATAATTGATGCTAAAAATGGTGGATGGTATAACTTCACTGAATCTTGATTTTGTTTTTCCATAACTTGGCCAAGTGATGTCACAATTGTTAATTTATCATAATGTTTAAACTTGAGAAATCTTAAACTCGAAAATATAAGACTGGCTACGTTTTTCTATTAATAGGGAGCCTGTTGGTGATATCAACGTATCACTTGAGATAGTTCATTGATAACCTTTGGTTATAATTAAACTGTTGTGTATAATCCACAATTATGACCAACCAAACTAACCCAATACATAACAAATATTTGAAGTATTCAAATATTTTGAAACTTGTAAGTAATGGGGACCAGACTTGTATATATATTACTGCTGGTGGGAATAGTAAAATAACAATTTAAACTTTCAAAGGTCTCCTTTTAAGTCCACAATAGTTAATCATCACGTTTTGTGTAATTACTATTAATCGTCATTATATTCAACATATGATTTTAAGTGTTCATACTCAAGGTTCGCGCACTCCCCTCATTTCTATTTTAATTGCTGGATCATCAAAGATTTTATAATTACATGCCCTAATATAATTCATTTTTCATTTATTTATATATTTTGGTTTTTACATTGATGTCATATGCATGTGAATTCTGATTATAACTTGTATCCTCTGTTTCACATAAAAAATGACCTAGTTTGACTCGGTATTGAGTTTTTTTATTATGTGGTACTAAATTAAAGTTACGTCAAATGTATATAATTGCCCTTTAATTTGTGGTCTTAAACATGTCACGTGGAAATTTGTTACCAACAAAGTAATTAGATCATTCTTTTTTAAATAGAGTAAAAAGAAAAGGAGTTCATTTTTTTTTAAATGAAAGAAATCTATATTTAGCTAATTAGCAGTAAATTTAACGGAAGGAATCTATATTTAGCTAATTAGCAGTATAGTAGCTTTTCCTTACCAGTTCCATTTGAAAAATACTGATAAAAACGGTTGTTGTACGTGTAATTTGTAAGCGTTAAAAAGACTTGAGAATTATAATGGATATATCGCCTAATATTTTTGTAAATTAAGACGTTAGCTTTAGGGGCTAGTTTATTTTGAGTTGGAACATTAGTTTATATAGTGATTGCAAGAACAACTTAAATTTAACAACCTATCAAATGCATTTTATTGAAGGAATTTGATGATGCAAATATATATATTCTCACTTTTAATGTGAATTGAGAAGTCAAATTCTTTGTATGGGGCAATAATTTCCTCCATAGTACAAGCATTATATTTAGTGGCAGTCATGATAACAATTGACAAGCAATATATTCACATAGTATTTATTTTATTACGAACCTTTCCATTTCTCTAGTCTCACTTTGAATATTGGCACAAAATGTCAATTGCACATTAATAGATGCAAGACCAATAGCTAAATTAAAGCAAGCAAGTCATCATTTTTTATGAAGCCTATCTGCAGAATTTCAGAAAAAAGAAAATGGAGGTGAACAAAAAAAGAGATACTTTACGACAAATTGTTCTAAAATAGATATAGTGGCCAGCCTGGATTGTCAAACATAAAATGATTATGAGGTTTTGCTATACCAATTTTTTGTTTGACCGTTAGGAGGCAAACGAATTGTACTCAAAACATGTTTGAAGCTTTTGTATCAATAGTCAAACATCAAAATGCGTGTCTTGAACATCATATATATATATATGTTTTTATCATTTGAACATCGGTAAAATAATATATTTTCCACTTTAATTTAGAACGCTTAAGATCAAATTGTTTGAGTTTAGTGTAAATAAATGCTAAGTAACAATTATTTTCCTATTGCTGCTAATTAAGCAGTAAATAGTTAACACACTTCAATCAATACACTCTTCTAAACTAGCCGTATATCCTTTATTACTTGGAGTCGTATTGTCTGTTTTAGTCTAATAGACCTCCTGGATTTGCCTTTCATACTATATATCATCCAATGCAAAAACGTGCTGTAAAGTTATGTTGTAACTTATTAAACTCTTCATTTTTATTATTCAGGGTAATATTCGCCAAAATGTGTAATATGCAACCATTTTTTTCGAAATTTGTCTGCCTATATACAAAAGCATATCAATCTTTCTCTTTGTCAGCTCATATGGTTGTCACACTATAAAGTTGTCAAAAAAACGCTGAATCACAATCTTAGAAGATCTTGTTAAAACCCTTTTATTCTTAAATTCATTTCTTTCTTTCTTTCATTCTTTCTTTGTTTCTTTGGCAGGCAGCATACATAAAACATATTGTTTGCTTGATCAAGAAAAATATACAAAAGGTAGGAATTATGCAATTTGTGAGAAGGCATTTGTGCTTTAGCGGCCGAAAGTGCTTAACGGATCAGAGCTTTTGACTGGTCGAATATTTGACTTTAATTTTTAACTTCAAACTTCTTTTTCACTTGGTATTTTTTAAGGCACATCCAATTTCTTTAAAGTAAAAGTATATATGAAAACATGACTTTTTAGATATATGACCTTACGCGTTTGGTCAACTTTGGTAAATAGGACATATTTAGGTTATTATTTTTCTCTAGAACTCTATTTAATTAAGTGCGTTTTTAGTTATTAATTCAGTTAGCGTATTTGTATTTGAATATTCAAAGCTGTTGTACTTGAGTACTTCTGGTGATGGTCATCTCATGATCATTAGAATAATGATTTATTTCTTAATTAAGTTAATTAAACACATTGCTTAGTCCGCTTTATGTTAAAGCAGCTGGCCTTTGGGTTGGACAAGACCGGGAGTGAATTGTGTTGAATTAAATAAGGCACAACTAGAATGGTATATTTTCTTGTATCCATCACTACCTTTACAAATTGGCTAAGCCTAAAGCTTAGCACCTCATCAATGCACGTAAACTTTGTTGTTTGATTCGGTTAGTGGCAGAGTCAGAATTTTTATTAACGATATTCTGAATATAAAGAATTAAACAAACAAAGAAGCCAAGACTGAGATTCAACATCTACTATACATAATTTTATTTCAGATATAAATAATACTCCATCCGTTTCACAAATAAATGATCTAGTTTGACTTGACACAGAGTTTAAGAAAATAAAGAACATTTTTGAATCTTATGGTTCTAAATTAAAGTTATGTCAAATGTACAAAATCGTCATTTAGTCTTGTGGTTTTGAACATGTCACGTGGAAAGTTGAAATTAAAATGTTACCAAAAAAAGAAAGAGGTCATTCTTTTTTAAAAGGAGGGATTGAAGAGTATGATTTTCAGCAAGTAGCGGCTCATGTTTCTTTAACAAGATAATGTTTATTTTAGACACCTCACGTAGAGTCTTGATGTGTCATTTTAACACTTTTTTACTAATTAACAAAAATATATAAGGTGTGTGTTACAACTTCCATGCACCACATGCAACTTCATTTTTTTAAAAGAAGTTATAACTGTATGGTAATTTTATCTGTTGATTATTTTGTTTTAAAAACATCTTTAATATAATGGTATGCAAGGCTAACAGAGATCGTTTTCAGTTTGAAATAGAAGTAACATATCATATGGGGCCATGATAATCAAGAGACAGATAAGGAAATTGCCTATATATATCACAATAAATATGTAAGAACTATTCATTCATCATTAAGTATGTGAAACAAAAATGTCAACTTTTACTACATATTCTTCAATATAAACGGCGATTCTGCAACGTAACCTACTCTGTAGCGTTTTCAGAGCTCTCTAGCCACACCAAGTCCTTAAAATTAGTTTGATGATATAAATTGCCAGGTCCCCATATTTCACTGTCCTCCAGATATGATATCCCCATAACACTACGTACAACACACGGCACCACAAATTAAATAATCATAACAAGAAGACTACACAAAAAATTTAAATTCCCAACTACCTAAAAAAAGAACCAGTAATAAAAAGAAGACGGTTGATCCCGTTAAAAGAACATTCTTGGCTGTTCTAGAGAAATGTAGTAGATCTATTATGTATGCTTTAAAATATAGAAATCCTGATATTATATCATACGTACGTTGCTTCACAGAAGTGTACGTCTATATCGAATATTAACATCGATCTCGCTTTTGGAATTCATATGGACACCTTACCTTAATGCACAAAGCATCTCGCGTAAAGCATGCAGCCAATCTATTATGACATATTAGTGACTAGTTTCACATAGATAATTTACTTTTATTTTGAGACTCCCTTCAACCTAGGCCACAAAAAGGCGTCATATATTTATGGATAAGGAGAGTTCACAAATTTAAGTGACAGAAACATATTCAAATGTCAATTTTCGAGTTAATGGTGTTCATTCTAATTTTCCTATTCCCTTTAACAACTCGAAAATAAAAAACAATAATTGACGTTTAACGGACCCCAGAAGGCGTGGTAGCCCAAAACTAAAATCTCTTAGCAAGACAATGTCATTTTGAATTATCATTGATAAATGCTTCTACTTTCAATCGGAATACGACTATATATTAAACAAAAAAGGTAGTATGACTTATGAGTATCTATATATCTACCACTAAATTAATTGTACTTTCATTGAATTCCTCTGGTCTGCTTTAATTACTGTCCCTTTTAGTATATGCCTTTCTCTGGTCATTATTTTTTATTTCTAAAAAAACTTTGGTATTTTACATACATTGTAGTCCACTTAAAGATAAAATATCGTCATTCCCCTGACATGGATATATGTTTAAAGTCTCCCTTTCACTCATTCAAGTTCACACTAGAAATTTGTGATTGTCATTCTCTCCATTTCATTATAAATTGTAGCCACCACATAACACAGAGTCCATTGAGCTATAGACAACATATATATTCTCTTCCTACATAGTACTCAAAAACTAAGCATCTTGCTAGAGCTAAATAATAAGCCATCATGTCTAAAGCATCTGCTAGCTTTTTTTTCATCATCCTTCTCCTCTGTTTTGCCCTGTCCTATGCTGCTCGCACTCACCCACTTTTTCACGAGGCTACTATCAACAATATTCAACACCAGGTACGTATTAGTCATAGTTGAATTATGTGATTATCTCATTGACTAAAAAACTTAGTTACGTTGTTAAATATAGAACGTTATTATTATTATTCACAAATAAACTTAGTTACGTTGTTAAACATAGAACATTATTATTATTCGCAAATAATTTAGTCTGATATTAGTATTAATAATTTGAATAATTTCAGGATGTTGTTGAACCAAAGGAAGTTGGTAAGGAAGAGAGTTGCAAAGGAGTCAAGGAAGAAGAATGTTTAGAAAGGAGGACTTTGGCTGCTCATCTTGACTATATCTATACCCAAAATCAGAACCCTTGAAGAAATTGTACGATTCCCAAGGACCAAAATGATCAGTTAATTTGTTTTACAGTGATTAATTGACCTAAGTTTTCCCCTAATTCATGTTTCACTAAAGTAGTGATAGAACGAGTGAGTTATCACATATATTTATAGTATTGCTTTTGGTGTGTTGCTTGTTAACTTTCCCTGACGTTAATAAATCCCATATGAAGATTCTGGTGTATGCAAGTTGATCGATTACTTAATTTGTCTACTTCATTTTCTTGTATGCAAGTTGATCGATTAGTAGAGTAAGTTCGCTATGTTAAAATAAGAAAAACTTTCACATATAGCCATTTAAAAATAATTAATTACTCTCCATAGCTATAGTTTGATAATTACAATTTGTAGCTACATGTTATATTGAGGAGAGAGACGAGCGAGACTGGGAGAGAGAAGAGAGGCGAAAAAGAGGGGAAAAGAGTGGGAGAAAGGTGAATTGTATATGTATATTGGTTAGAGAAATGTATATTGTACATATGTAATTGTATATATGGCAAGAGAAATTGGGAGAGAGAGGAGAGAGGCGAGCGAGGCTGGGAGAGACAGGAGAGAGGCCAGCGAGATCGAGAGAGGGAGGAGAAAGGTGAGAGAAAGAGAGCAGAGAGTGGGAGAGAGGTGAATTATATATGTATATAATTGTATACAACTGTATATTATACATATATATTTGTATAAATAGGAGCGAGATTGGGAGAGGGATGAGAGAGGCGAGCGAGATTGAGAGAAGGATGACAGAAGCGAGCGAGAGAGGACAGAGAGTGGGAGAGAGGTGAATTTATATGTATATAGGCTAAAAAATTGTATATTATACATATTTATTTATATATCCTGGCGAATTATCATATACAAACATGACTAATTATACACATTCGAAGTCAGTCCACGTAATTAATTTATAATGTTAGTCACGAGTGGTAATTATAGCAAACTATAGCTATGATGAGTAATTAAATAGTATAAGTTTGCTTATCCGTATAAATTTCCCTTAAAATAATACTAGTTTTTTTTATTTATTATTTCTTACTACTAATTGAAAGACAAAAAACAAAAAAAAGCATTCACGGTGAGAAACTCTATCTTTGATGAAAGAAGTATGTACCAAGACAAATAATGTTTCCATTTGAAATTTATCATGTATTGGCTGTCTGTATTAAGCTAATCAAACTTATTGCAATACTCCATGTCAAAGTTAGCGCAGCATTTCGGCTACGGAGACAAAGAGAAGACCGGTTGTTAGTTGTTGAATTAATAAAACGAGAGCGTTGGACTTGTACTATGTTTTTTTTTGGGGGCAAAATCCTAATATATTGATTTATATATTATCAAAAATTCAAGTTAGTACTAATAAGAATGACGACTTAAAAGTTGACATATATTTGGTTTTATCCAGAGATGTTTTTCATCTGCTTCTGGTAATATAATATACTCTCTCCGTTTTACAAAAAATGACCTGATTTGATTTGGCACGAAATTTAAGAATATAAAGAAGACTTTTAAATTTTATGGTTCTAAATTAAAGTTAGGTCAAATGTAGAAAATTGCCCTTTGATCTTGTGGCCTTAAACATGTTACGTGAAAAATTGAAATTAAAATGTTACCAAAAAAGAAAGAGGTCATTCTTTTTTAAACATACTAAAAAAGAAAAGAAGGTCATTCTTTTTTAAACGGGGAGTACAAGATATCAAATTAATCAGTGTACCACAAGTCAATAATTGTACTAAGTGGCGAAACCAAAATTTTTAACTAATTTAAAATACAAAGAAGACGAAGGGGTTTAATATTTACTAATTATATATTTAAAAAATAATTTTAATCACATATAAAATATATAATTTCTATTGAAGGAAGTTTGAATGAACCCTTAATCCTACCTGATTTCGCTGGTACCGTTGGAGCGGTTGGACTCATATTTCCAAGTTCCTCCTCATGATCATGTCGTGATCACAAAGTGGCATTTTATTATATCGGAACAAATATGTATGATTTTTTTGTCCATCATGAAGAAGAGAAATAAAAATATGTCAACCTACTATACTAAATGTGCTTCCACCAAGACGACTATTCTATTTCTGTCAACTATCTAATTAGAGTTCTCCAAAGAGCCGTAGCAAATTGAGATGCATGCATATTGTTCCCATATTTCGCTTTCTCCAGAATATCCACAAGACTATACAAGTATAAAACCAAAATAATAATAATAATACTATAACGAGAAGACTAGCTGTGATTAAATTTTAATTTCTATTTTATTCTAGAATATGTGGACCATTGTACACGTGTTTTTACTCATGTGAAAAAATGCTTAGATTGGGCCAGGTAGAAAAATAAAACGCCCCTGGTATCATGAAAATCTCTTGGACCAATGTGTAAATCGAATGCTAAAACTTTGCATCTCATTCTCAGAATTTTGATTATTCATTATCTGTTTGAGAATAATACTCCTGAACTACTGTTCTATTGTTCTTTCTAATTCCTTCATGCTGGACAAGTAGGGGAAAGGCCTTTTCCCCGATAGTTATTCTTGTTCAAGGGAAGTCAATTGAAGGAAATAAACATTTTGGCCACTTATGAATCAAGTAGAAGAAAATGACCTTTTCAGATCTCTTAGATATAAAAAAATAAAATGGTAATTGGTAAGTGACTTTCAAAATTAATTCTCCTCTCAAGTCAGGGAAATTATTATACTCAATGAAATTTTTATCTCATCAAACTTTGCTGTCTTGGCTCTGAGACACCGCTTTATTAATTTTCCCATCAATTACGCTCATCACAAAAGAAGTCGCACCCCAACTTTTGCTAAATATATTGGGTCAGCAAAGCATAAATGCCTATCTAATTGGAAAAAAGAAGGTGAATACTAGTTGCAATAGCTACTAAACGTAACAACCATTTATCAATGGCGTTATGTACGTAGCTATGAACTTTCCTTTCATTAATAAATTCTCGTTAATTAATACTCCTTCGAAGATTCCTTCTTCTTCTGCCCCCTTTATTGTTGTTAAAAAATAAAGACTTTGTAAATACTTATATCCTGGTCCAAATTGAGAAAACATTTAATTTCCTGATTCTCCATTACCCAAATATCTTTAAAACATCCTAGTTCACACTCAATCGTTGAGATAGGCCCTCCATTTCGCAGTATAAATACATGTCACCACATAACACCATTCTTCATATAGAGCTGCAGTTACATAGCAATATTATTACTCAAAACAAGTATTAGTATTAAATTAACATTCTAATTAACCATGTCTAAAGCCAATACCAGTTTTTTCTTCGTTATACTTCTCCTCTGTTTTGCCCTGTCCTATGCTTCTCGCCCTGGCCCAGCTTTTCCCGAGGACACCCTCAACATTGATCACCACCAGGTAACCAAAGTTCAATATGTCAGTGAAATTTTCGATAAATATTATGATTAAACATTAGACGATGATCTAAAATTTTGTTATTATTACGTTTCAGGATCATGTTGTGGAATCAAAACAATTTGCAAACGAAGAGAGCTGCAACGGAGGGCAGGATGAAGAATGTTTAGAAAGAAGGAATTTGGCTGCTCACCTTGACTATATCTATACCCAAAATCAGAACCCGTGAACTAGTTTGCCATTTGGTATATTGAAAGTAGATGAGACAGTTATATATCACACATTAAAATTACCTTACTGTACATCTGTCCCGTTGATTTTTCCTGTACGTTAAAATGTATTAATCGCATACAAATTTTCCTCTTCCATCCTAGATGATATTCTCTCTGTTTTGCTTTGTATATGGCGATATTTCAACTAGGTATATGGTTTAATTGGAAATAAGACTTTTGTGTATATCTACACGAGTGTTTTTAGAATTTCTAATTTTAAACATGCTTGTGACATTATTAAGAGTGAAATTAAGGAATTTTTCAATATAAAAAATAGTGTATCATTTTTTTGTTATAACATCCTGTAAAATGAATACACCGAGGGACAAATTGTTACCTCAAATTTAAATTAAAAAAATTTACTAGAGAAATTAAAATGTTTTGCAATATGAAGAACAATATTGGGACCTAGTAGGACTGTAGGAGTAGCTTAACATGGAAAGAAATCGGATGGTTGAAATTTCTTCAATTAAGATTTTGAGTTCAAATTTTAAAAAATAAATAAGTTGGGAGCATGTTAAACAAACCTCGTAGTGCACAAATTTTAAATTTAGCACTGTGTCAAAGATAAAATTTATCCGCATCAAGTGTTTACACCGATACAATACATGCATGTCACACTGATCTGATGAGTGAGGGGAGGATAAACCAAGAGAAAAACATGAGAAAGAACTGCAGAATATTAAACGATATAGCTAATCTGATGATAACGCGGTTCGTTGACGCTTTTAATAAATTATAGTATATCTATCTGATCAATAGAATAACATTTTCCTGCCTCATCTTAAAGATAAAAATAAGGATAGTAGGACTTAACCATCTTTGACATTAGTCAGCTAGTTGAATTTGGTTTATCTCAAGGTGGTTGTACGTATTTCTAGCACACCACCATTACAATTTTTTTATTTTTACAAATGTTAAGCTTATTCTTGACTATAGTATCCTAAATTCATATTATAACAATTCATTTATTTTTATTCATTATATAATTAGTTCCATCTTGTAGGAACTCTTTAAAATAGCATGCAACAATTCATAACTCATAAGTTAACAAGAAATAACTAACAATGGACCAACATGACATTTTCCCACAATTCAATTGTAGTACGCAAATTGCATGACAAAGACAAATACTAATGACAATAATTATAATATTGAGATTATTTTTTTTTCGATTGTCTAAAATAAATTGTACAAATATATTAATGTAAAAGCTAATTGTAGGTAAATGTTTGACCAATCACGAGTTGGTAACTTTGGAAATAACCTAATGGAATAGATCAAATTACATTGGGTAAAGTAGTTAAAGATAACTAAATTGGAGGGTAGTTGAAGGGTAATTTTTGAAAGTAGAAGGGGTGTTGTGTAATTTTCTTAAGGAATAGAAGAGGTGAAGGTAATTGACCAAAACAGTAGCTATAGCCGATGCCGAATTGCCGATAGCTCCGATCTCTTGCTTCTCGAGACGGAAACTACTGAACTGAGAGAGAGAAGATTAGAAGAAGATAAAGGGAAGATGTTCAGGAGAAGATTTTTGTCGTTTCCGCTGGTAATTGGCGCAGTTATGTAAGTTTCGTATTACCATTATTCCATACTTGCTTAAGATTAACATATGCATCAATATGGATTCATTACTGACCTATCACGGTACCCAAACAGAAAAGAGGAAAACCAGAAAAGAAACCCATCATACTGCGTAATCTAGGTTTTTGAAAAATTATCATGAATTGGAGCAAAGGTGTTTGAAGAAATACCTAAATGAACTGTCATATGCTGGTAACTCCAGTTTTCATGATGATTAAGATAAAGAAATTTCTAGGGTTAGTCCTCCAATTGTTGTTTTAATAGCTCTAAGTATGGTATAGGTTCAAGTATCAAAAATTGTAGAGAGCATCTTTGACTTGTCCTAAATTTAGCTTGCTGTTTGTTTTCTGTTGTTCCTATTGTTCTCCAACAATAAAGTCTGTGTTTAAGCTCGCTTCACCTGCCTAGACTAAATTTTGGACTTCCTGAAAATTGAAGATACTACAACTTAGGAAATCTGCGCTCACAGCCTATCCTGTATAGCAACTAAAATTGAGCCTAGAACCTCGGTGAAATTTCTAAGTGTTTTTGGGAATAGATATTGATCCAACTCCCAATTTTATTCTTGGGAAGGTTACTAGGTTAGAGTAGTGAGTACGAGACAATCCATTAGTTATAGCTCCTCCACCTTCCCGACATGCAGATGGCCGCAACCAGTGGATCAACGAATTTCCTCTGACCATTGGCTGAAAGTGAGTTGGAGAACATCCTCAATAATATAAGCTCCCCTCCAACAAAATAGAGAGATAAAAAGAAAAAAAGTAAAAGAATGAACATATTTTCCTTCTCTCATTTACCCCTTTGTCTTCCTGGCTATGGTTATCATACAGTGCGACAATATTTTGTTATATTTGGTGTATGGTTGGGAAGTATGCATGTTTTGCGCCATTCCTAGCACTGTATATTTTGACAGATTGACAAGCTAGAGATAGAAAAGGGGTTTATCAAAGAAAAAATTAGAATAATCATTAATAGGCACTACCTGTGCTCTTCACAATTCACAGGTTGGAGCTGCCACATCCTTAGTACTGCTTTGTGAATCTTCATCACATACTCAGAGATAAGTAGAAGTGTATATTCCATTGTTCCATCTACGTTTTTTTTTCCTTTATAAGGGTTCCATCTAACTATTAGAAAGAACATAGGTATGACTTTTAAGGTCGTTTGGATAGGGTTATCTCTGAGTGTGTGTGGTGTGGCTCATGCATGCAGGGAGGAGGTGGGTCGGGTTGCTTAGTTTGGAACAGTGATTGGTTAACTTAGGTTCAGGTGAAATATTAAATTGTAGATGGATTACTCTTTTCTTCAAGGGAAGAGTAGGAAAATCTGCTTTCATATAGACATCCAAATTAAGAAATCTGCTTTCACATAGACACCCAATGTAAGTGTATAGTCCCTGTAGTATTTTAGCTCTTTTCTGTTGAACCATCAATGCACATTACTCTAAGAAAGCCAAGGTGCTTGTATGCTAAACCTAAATAGAGATACTTAAATTTGTTAAACACCTTGTTTCATTTTGCTCTTTTTCTTTGCCAACATTTTGATTGTAAGGGGCCTTGTTAAAGAGAAGGCTGTCTTATGTTTCTTAAGAGCTATTGCTGCGTCTTTTAAGACTTAAGAGTGCATTTGTTAGTACTCTCTTGTAGCACTAACAAATAACTGCTGTATATACCCTTTCTAGTTTCTATTCCTCTTCCTCCTGTTAAGTAATTGATGTACTGGTACTTCTTATCATTCTAATCTCTCGAAAATACTGCTAGCCTCTGCCTTTTTTTAATCACTACCTTTAATAAATATGGCACCTTTTTTCAGCTTGGTGTTTCTGAGGCATGATTAACCTAATTAATTAAATATTTAGTATGCAAATGAACAAAATGTGTATGCGCTGAATTTGTTGGAACCTAAGTTATATTTCTGGAGTATATAGTTCATAGTAGAAGTAACAACTATGGTTATTAGATATAGTGTATTTTTCCAGTATACCAGCTTCATGCCTTTCTTGACCAAAGCGGTTCCTGACACGGCTTTGATATCTGGATGTTTATTCTCTACAGTTCAGAAATTACGACTTACATCCTCTAGACCTCAGTCAATAATTAATATGTATACTTGCATTGTGTTTTTATTTCCATTTGCTTGATCTTTTACTTGGCCAATCTGTAGAATTGGAGTTGTATCTGGTAAAGCTATATTTGCACAACCACTTGATGAATATTGGAAGAAGAAACTTCAGGAGGAACCAGCTGCAAAAGAAAATGATTTAAGCACCTCATAGAACAATCAGACGCATATCTGAGCCTAATATAACGCTAGTATTTTTCTGTTGGTAGTTGCTCTTTAGAAATGCTTTCTGCAGACACATCCTCATCCAAATAGTTAACGCTATGATGATTTGGAAGTTTCATCCTTCAGTTGCTTGTATGAGACTGCCCATCAAAATTATATCTGGTTTTTCCTGTTGAAAATAGACACGCAAAAAAAGCAACCACTGTGGCATTATGGTTCAGGAGAAATATTATATGTCAATTAGAATAATATTGTGCCTATGTTACTTTGCGTCTCTTTTTTTTTTCCTTCCACTGATTATTGCATCTTACGTGGAACCAAGAAAATCATCCTCTTTAACGTATTTGGATTAAGAATTTGTGATCAGAATCAAAATTGATCATTTACAAAGCATGGTGGTTACTGAATGTAATATCATGAAACACAATTTGTTCCTCTTTAATTTGGGAGGATCTTTACTTGGCACAAGTGTGCCTCCGTTTCTTGGTTCTGTTTTCAAATGGCTTGGCAGATGCAGATGAAATAAAAAATTTAGAACAGTAGCGCTGAGCTCCTGAATTGACAATTAATGCTGAAATGTGTCAAAATCACTTTTTTTTTCTTCTAGGAAGGCCACCAATACGTAGAGTTTGCTTCTAACGTATCTCATTCATCAATATTTTGATTCGAGACCGTTTGAGGTAAATCAACATTTTTGCAGCCTATTAAGTTGGTTTTGGTGCAACCATGAAGCTGTGGGTCTAAAATGGTGAGATTATCAACTTTTGAGGGGTTCCTATTGCAAGACTGTTTTTGTCAATTATCTTGTTGACAACGGAACATGCCATTATCAGAAGCTATTCTGATATTCCTTTTTACTGTATAAATTCATACCACTGGCTCATACAACAAATGCCCTTACTAAACACCTGACTCGAGATCAAGAACTTCAATGGTTGATTGTTGGTTGCATGGCTTTTAATATTTTCTTTACTTACTAGAACCATGATCACCTCAACTGAAGGAAGAAAAGCAAAAGAACAGTAGCCAGGAGACAGAAAAACTAAAGGCATAATTACATTCACTTTGACATACTTGAATTGAAATACAATCAATCGACAAGAAGAGACAAATCATATACAGTTGTACTATCCAAGATTCCCTTGGGAAAAGAATGTAATACTCTAGGAAGCTTGACAAATAAAAAGTTATCCTAATTTGGAACCAAGATCCAAGGACCATTAAGTATGTGCAAACACAACGCTAGGCATACACTAACAGCAGTAGAAGATTTCCCAGTCACATACCTGCAAGCTTCACTACTCCTATCAACCACCTCCTCTTGTATAACATCTACACTTCTTCTCAGAGTCACAACTTCCTCCTGGACAACATCTATGCTTTTTCTCACACACTCGTGCAACTTTTCTAGCAGAAACTCCAAGAAAGATCTAACACTCTCAAAGGTGACCCTCCCAGTCAAATCAAGAATAAACCTCCTATTTTTTGGGACTGCCAAAGTAGAAGATACTTTATTTGTCCACCCGGTGTACATGTTCTCGTCTTCGTCCAAAAATTTCTTCGCTTTGAAACTAAGTGGCAAACAAGAATACATTTCTGAAGTTGTATCCATGTCACTATTTGTCAAAACTTGATGAGAAGTTTTAACAAAAGTTCCAATGGCACCACTACATATGGCTACTAACATATCTCTCATTTTCATTTCATGCTTGGGATTAGTCAACCCAGAAAATATTTCATTGTAGGTGTTGATGTTCATTGTTCTATCAAGATAAACAGCAACTGCAGTGCTCACAAACAATTGTATACAATTTCCTATCAGTTCTCTGCACTTGTCCTGGCATAGAACATCAACCCATCCTGGAACAGAGTGTTCAATATCAGAATCACTAGCATTGCCTTTTTTGTCCGTACAATAAGCAAGAACCAAATTCCTCGCGAAGCTCCCAACAATTACAGAAGCAAAACCAGACCCTGCATCAGTAAACAGTTTCTCTAAAACCTGGTCAAAAAGCCCAGAATTTGCAGCCCCAGAAACATCATTTTCCGCAGTTACTTGCTGGTAGCCTCGCACGACTCCTACTGTCAACGCACTAGTGACCTTAACAATAGATTGTGAAAACTCGTCTGATTTACCAATCTTAGAAATTTGTTTCAAACTTCTAGGAATTTGATCAGAGTCGGAGGAAATGAATTCCTTCAGATCTTTCGAAATAATCCCAATTACATCAGCAGAATCAGCCACCATCTCAGCTAAAGAAACAAAAGCACTTATGAGCTTCAATAATCTCTTCCTCTTTCTAACCATAGAGGGTGAGTAATAAGCCCTATAAGCGCCATAACCAGTAACACCAAGAGCTCCTAAAGCAACAACCCAGTTCCTATTTCTCCGAGTATAGTCTAAACCCTTCCTTAATAGCTTTAAATCCGCATAATTCAAAGCCATAAATCTCCAAAATATTGGATTCTGGACTTGAATCCTCAAAACGGTTTGAGAAAATGTTCAATAGATACAAAATTCAGGGAATTTGTTTACAGAAATAAAGTGGAAAGATGTATACCAACCTGAAAATGCTCAAGGCTGACGTCGAAGCAGTTTTTGACTATCTAGATCCTGGTGCAGTTGGGCATCAGCAACAGAGAAAAAGAAGAAGAAAATAATGGGAAAACAAAAAAAAGAAGATGATCCACTGTAGAACTACTGTATAAATTACGCATTGTAGATTGATAAGAACGACTTAAAATACGACAGCTACTACTAGGCCTACTCTGTTTCAGCTTTCACGCTTGGTCCTTGTTAACTGCATTTATTTATTTTTATTTCACAGATATTTTAATATAATGTGATTGAATGATAAATTTTGTGGGTGATGTGTGGGGGAATGGATAGCGATAGCTCAAGTATATTAGTGATTTTGTGTTAAAATTGAGTAATACTCAAATTTTAATTTTTTTTTAGTGAAATTTAATATAATTACTTCATTTATCAGATATAATATTATAGATTTGTTAAATTTTTATATATTTTTTCCCTATCATATGAAAAATTTATATTCCCTTAATATTGAAAATGAGGCGAATGGCTTGTAAAGCCGCCCCTGTGAATGGATATGGATATAAGTTATAAGGAGAATTCTGGAAATTAAAGAAGTTAGGTATTCTGTTAAATGCAAGGAAAATGGTATTGGAACTTGAAAGGATATAGATGATGACGTTTATGGTCGGTCCCACTATTATCTCTAGAGTCAAAAAGCGGTGTACATAATTAGCTACAATTTTTGGTGACGTGGCTTTGTCTTCTTTTGCCAAGTGGTTGCAACCAACTGGCTCCTCGTGGCCCGGGACTTTCATTTTCTTCTTTCCCTTTTATCTCTTTTATGTATCTTTTTAGATATTATTTCTTTCTCTTTCAATTTGTTTGGAAAGACATTTTTTTCAGTAAAAACTCCATGTATCTTTCTAATTAAGTAAAGTAGGAACTAGGGAATGTTCAAAGCTCACAGGTCTTATTCGATTTTGTGATAGCATATCATCGACAGCCTTTTTAAAGAAATAAACAAATCATATCGTTATTTATGCTTCATGTTGAGCTCAACAAATTGAAATTTACAGAAATCGGAGTTTTATATATATATATATATAACTTTTTTAATTATTAAAACTGATCAGGTAAGCTTGAAACATGGATTAATATACGATTATAAAATTCACGTTTAAACTTTAAATAGACTAACTTTTAGCTTTTATTTTTTAGCAATTAAACTTTATCTTTAGTGGACATAAGTTTTTTTTTTAATTGAAATCAATGTATGACATAAGTTGTGTGATATATTATGTTCTAAAATGTATATGTATATCTCAGAAGAAATACTTATTAACTCTTTGTTACGACTTGGCGATGCAGGCCTGGGTTTCCCAACAGAAATATAGATAAGGGGAAATTTTTTAAAATGTCATTATTTTAGTATTTAATAGGGTATAGTGTCAACATTTACAATATTTAGTGATAATGTCAAAATTTTACTTTATTATGTGTTTTAATTATATTTTAATTATTTTATTTAATTAAAAAGAATACATAATTTATATAACAAACTGGAGCTATTAAGGGGAGAGAAAAATTATAAAAAGTAACAGATGCTTAAAACTCTCAACATCAGTTACAATTTATTAAAAATCTGAACGATATATCTGTCCATTATTTATGATGTTCATAAAAAAAAAAAAATATTGCGAGGTTTATGTTTTGAAGAATAAACTGGGTGAATGATTTTTGGAAAATAAACACAAACGAAAAGTAAAAAATCAGGAATGTTTTAGTTAATTAATCCTTATATGTTTTGTATTTGATTGTGATTTGATGCGATTTTGTTTGTATAATAATTCTTCATATGTATTTGCGTTTTGAATTATTATATATTTTAATTAATGCAATTATCTTTTTTTTCGGTGTTTGTTGACATTTATTTTTTGAATCCAGATGTACTGATATATTGTTAAAATAAAGAGTATTCTGATTTGAAATTGTTTTTTAAATTTTTGTAGAAAAAATTATATATCCAACAGAATACGTATTTGATGCATCAATTGTTTAATATACAATTTCAAGTCTATAGATACAAAAATACAATATACCTATAAAATATAAAAATACATACTGACTAAAACAACATCAAAATTCAATATATACTTCCAAATTTATGAATACAGAAAACATTAATACTATGAAATACAAAAATAAATACTAACTGTGGTACATTGACATAACTATCACAAAAAAAAACAGAGTACAAAATAAATTTATGGATATATACTAATAGAATACAATATACAATTCCAAATCTATGAATACAAAAATACAATAAAACTATGAAATACAAAAATACATACTGACTAAAACATCAACAAAATTCAATATACACTTTCAAATCTATGAATACCAAAAAAAAATTAAAACTATAAAATACAAAAATAAATAATAACTACAACAGAATGAAAATTCCATATACACTTACCAATCTATTCGATAATAGTAAATACAATCAAACTTATAAAATGTGTTACATTGACATAACTTACACAAACAAAAAAAAGAACATAAAATACAATAAACATATTAAATACAAAAATACATGCTAACTATAACAGTAAATACAAAAAACATTAAAACTATGAAAATACAAAAATAAATAATAACTATAACAGGGATGAAAATTTCATATACACTTACAAATGTATTCGATAATAGTAAATACACAATCAAGCTCATAAAATGTACTACATTGACAACTAACACAAAAAAAAAAAAATAGAACACAAAATACAATAAATATATGACATTTTAAAAAAATTCCCAATACAAAAATACATAGTAACTATAACAGACTAAAAATTTCATATACACTTCCAAACGCATTGTAACATTTATTTTTTTGAATCTTAAAAATTACTAAACAAATTAAACTAAACATGCAATACACAGCACATGCAAAAAAAAAAATACCTCTTCTCCAAAAAATTGGTCTTTTTCAACTTCATGGTTATGAATTTGTGTGGAATTTTGCACAACTACGAATTCAGGCATTTTTTCCCGTCGTATATCCTCCTTAGATTTAGAAGCGGAACCTACATTGTTGTTTATTTCTTGAGTGAAAAAAAATTAAACGATGAGAACTCGGAAAAACTTAGATTATTTTGTCCAATACCTCTAGTAACTCTCTTGAAAGCGTCCATTGAAGAGATATTTTTGTATTATGAAACCCTAAAAAATGTTTTAAGAACAACAACAAAATAAAAAAAAACAAAAAACAAAAAAACTAAAATCAGTAAGTAAATCAATAAGAAATATGAACATAATACCCAAATCAATGTAAATCTTCAAATCAAACCTTGAAACGAAATTAATTGAGAATGATAGAAAATAGAAAAATTCGAGAATTTGTGGAATTGATTTTGGAAGAATGTTAGAGAGAGAAAATAAAAAGAAGCGTAAGATAAGAGAGAATAAATCTGGGGAGTTGATTATGAATAAATAGAGAGAGATAAATTGATAAGGTTAATAAAAGAGAGATGAAAGAGAAATTGATAAGGTTAATAAAAGAGAGATGAGAGAGAAATTGATAAGGTTAATAAAAGAGAGAAAATTTAAAATATCATTAATATCTATCCAACTACATAAAAATAGGAAAATGTGTAATCTATGAGAGAGAAAAAAAGATGTAAATAATGAGAGAGAAAATATTAATAATTTCAGTATAATTATTTATTTTTAAAATAATGACATTTTTAACATGTTTACTAATATTATTAAAGTATGGATATTATCACTAAATAAGTTGATTTGTTTAACTAGTTAGCTAAATTTTCGTATAGAGGGATAAGGGAATTAGGACCAAAGAAGTCCAATTCACAACTAAAGGAATTGGATTACGTTTGGCAATTGCCTTCAAATTAGAAGTCTGGGAAAAGCCCAACAACAATCATATGTATAGAAGAAATATAGGAGTCGTTTGATGTGCAGACTAAATTATTTGATATTATACTCCTATAATTATAATTGATTGACAAATTTATACCTTAGTAGATGGATAATCATGACTAATCATTGGATTAAATTTATATTACGTTTAATAAATGATATTCCTAATATAATTCTGAAATATCTCACTTTATTCTATGTATCAAACAACCCCTTAATTATATCAAAGTGAAACATTTTTTTTTAAGTTGAAAGATTCTCTCATATAATAACTCATAGTAGCTCCTTCATAATGCATGGAATGTAATATGGATGGATGAAAAATAGTAACTGTGGTTATGGTAGAAAAACAAAAGAAAGATATCAATCAAGTAATGACCCACCATACATACATGATATACATAAGACGTATTCCGTTTTGATATAAGAGCCAATAAAAACGACAAGTCCACAACCCAACTTCTTTTCATTATAACATGTACCCTTCCAAACTATTTCAGATTCATTCATGATGTGAACCCATACCATCTTGGACGAATATTAGATCATTTTTAGAAATAGAATACTCTAATGTGATTTTTATTATCTTGTATGATTTACGGGTGCATAAAAGGAAAAAAGCACGTGCCGAATAAGAAGTTCGCGGCTACAATTTATGCTACGAATTGACAGCTACGACCCGAGCCGCCGCGGTTGATCTATAAGTTTGCCACGCCATATTTGACTCATACTCATGCCGTGCCACATATGTCTCCCCAGCTTTACCTTTTTTTTTCTTTTTCTTCGCTCTTACTCTAATGAAAAAATAATAAAATATAATATATATATATCATTGACATAATACTTATATTGTAATTCTTGAAATTTACTATATTAAATATGTCGTAATATTTATAAGGATATAAAAACTTCCTACTAAAAATAATATAAAAAACTTAATTGAATTATTTCAAAATTTTAGACAAAGGTCTTTTTTTTTAACATAGGTAGAGACATGTGATATTAAATATATTATTACATCTATAAAACTGGAAAAAACTTTTATTAAGAATAAATAAAAAAATTAAATTGCATAATTCCAATGATTGGAAAAGGGTTATGATGTATTTTAGACGGACTAAGAAAATTAGATTTGCATTTATGTATATATTAAAAGCACAAAAGTCCTTAATAATGTTATTTGAACATTGATTTCGCTTGAAACGATCATCTTTGAAATAAAATAATCGATTCATAAGAAAATAGTCAAAAAATTTCAGAATTAATAAGAAAAACGGAATTAAAATGTCAAAAAAAAAAGGCAAAAAAGGAAAAAAAAAATAGGGATAAACTTATCCATATCAAAAAATAGTATGTATTATCTTTATAGTGAAAAACTCAAAATTTAATCTAAAATAAAATTCATTTAACTTCTTCCTTTTTTAATGCGGAAATTGGTAATGAAGCTTTAAGAATCACTTTAGAATTAGAATTCCTTTAATCAATTGATTAATATTACTTATGTTATTAAGTAATCTATTTAGGTTAGAAAAATACATTTACAAAAGCACTCAATATTAGGTTTATCAATAATATATGTTTTTCTTTTCTTAATAATTTATTGTCCTTTTATTTTGTTTGTATCTTTTCTTCTCTATCATCCTTTGTATTTTGTTTAGTTCTTGATTCAAAATATTTTCTGAAATATAGTTTTTCATATTATATATTTAAACAAAATATGATCATTTTGATTGAGAATAAATCAATGAAACTATACTAATTTTTCATAAAATATACTATTTAAATTATATTTGAATTATATGTATGTTTACACTTTGTTTGAATCATTGTTATCCATTGTTTTATAATGTATTATATTGTATTGTACTCTATTGTACTGTATTGTATGGTAGATACAATGTTTGGCTAGACTGTATTGTTTGTTGTTGTTTAATTAACATTTTAATTGTTTGGTTTGATCGTATCGAACTGTATTGTAATTTATAAATTTACTAAAATATCCAAATTATTCTAGGGTAGGAGGTTTGACTAGATTTAAATAATTAAGATAAAGGGTATAGTATCTTGAAATATTATGTAAATATATAATTGAAAAAAGAAATTAAGTAATGGGAACATACCAAATTGGTTGTTCCATAAAATAGGGGTTTTCATTGTTACGTAACAACAAAATTTTACAATACGATACAATACATTTTAAGTAACAATCAAAACAAACATTGTAGGTATAATAACGATACAATATAATACAATGGATAACAATGATCCTAACATGTGTTAGGATCATTCATAATTGTTCCATTTACTTAGACTCGTGTAGGCTAGGAACGAAAAATAGTGAGCGGTAGGTATACCACATGTGAATCGGACTTGGATTTTGAACATCAAATGAAAAATAATAAAAAAATAAATGTACACTTACAATAATATTAAGGATTTTCAAATCTTTATTCAAATTATCATAAGAAAAAAAGAAATATTCAAATTAATAATATTATCGTGACATACACTTGCAATGCACAATTTTAAACCAATACATTAAACTAATGAAAACATTATATAAACAAATTGTTAAATTATAAAGTAGAATCAATGATGCAATTTTATTATGACGAGAACTATAACGGTAAAGGAAAGGTGTTATGATGACGACAACGATAATTTTATCGAAGAGATGAGTTCACAAACTTTAAATTTAAATTAGTTGTAGTATTTATATAATTATAATTTTCTTAAAATTTATGATTATAAACATGCCATTAAATTTATAAAGATATAAAACTCTTCATTAAAAACAAAATGAAAAGTCATTTAAAAATTTTAGATAGAGGTCATCCTTTTTACATATGTAGAGACGTGTGATATTAAATATGTTATTAACATCTATAAAATTGTAAAAAAATTAAATTATTAGGAATAAAGCAAAAAAAATTAAATCGCATAATTTTGATTTTTTGAAAAAGGGATATGATGTTTTCTTAAATAGACTAAGGAAATTAGGTTTACATATGTAAAATCTAATGAGGAATCGGATATTGTATCAACAAATTCTTAAATTATAAAATAGAATCAATGATGTGATTTTGTCATGGTAAGGGATGATAATGGTTGTCATGGGAGGTGGCAACATATATAGTTATTGTAATTGTGGCCTGATGAACAATATATTTAGTAATAATAGCTAGAGATGGTTTACAATATGGCGATCTGATTAATAATGAAATTATTGTGATCGTAACGTATACTAGTAATGCTAGTAAACGTGTTGGTTGTTGCTTAGAGAGGGAATGTCGAATGAGTCACTATTTGGCTAACAGTAATGGTATTGATAGCAATAATAATTTATTATGATGATAATTATAATAGTGAAAGAAATGTGTTATAATAACGACAAATTATAATTTTAATAGCAGAAATGATTTATCATTATTTTTAATAGTGATGATTATATAATGATGAAATAGTTGATGATAATCGTGACCAAAATATTAATAATGAAGCTCCATTTTTATCAAAATCTTCTAATACTAACTTGTTACTAATATATAACATTATATCGGGTATTTTAATTTTTTTTATCCAATTCATTAAGTGATCTAAAAAGAAAAACACTTAATACTATAAAATCAAAAGTATTAGTAAAATTTAAACTTCCATTTTATGATTTTACTATCTCAGCACACCAATTATTAATCAAGCTGGTGAGTCGTGACTTCCTGGTACACTTCCTCAACAACTACAAGCACTACCAAAATGAATTACTCTCTCTTCCGAATTTATATTATCTAGTTTGAATTTATAAGTGAGATAACAAATTATAATATTTTATTCAGATATTTAAATTATTATTTTTTCGTGATTTAAATATTTTTATATAATTTTTAAATATAGAAATTATATTTCAAAAAATTTCCAAATTCACCGTCAAAATAAAGAAATTTGACTTTATAAATAAAAGTTAGGTCAATATAAATTGAACAAAATGGAGTAAGTAAATATTTCCAATAAATAAAACAGAAAATTGGAGAAATAGAGTAAATAAATATTTCCAATTAAATAAAAGAGAAATTTATTTTTTTAGTGAGAGAAAAGGTAAAAGAAAAGGAGAAAAATGTGAAAAAAGGGGGTGTTTTCTTGTGGATGGAAAAGAAAAAAAGAAAGAGTAAGTACGGATTTGTCTCCCCTCTTTGTATTGTATATAATTAGGAGAGCCACATACATATAACACACAAATACTTAATAACTCTCTCCTCCAGTTTTTCATCCCTCTTTTGACTCTGTCTCCTACTCTCCCTTTATATATATACCTCTATCTATTTTCTTTCATCAAAATCTGAATTTTACATTCAAATTTCAAGATTCTCAGGTAAATTTTTAGTATCAATTATTGGTCAAAATCTTGATTTGCATTCAACCTAACTGGCCGTTTTGCTGCGTTTTTTTTTTTTTTCCTTTTCCAAGAAAGTAATGGGTTTCTACTTTGAGTAATCTGATTACTACTTCTTTTCAACTACTTGTCGTTTGAGAATACAGAAAACTTGTATCGATTGACAACCAAGAAATCAGTAGTAAAATTTGTTCTTTTTCAAACTTGTTGATTCAAAAACAGGACAAACAGCCGCCAGCTGTATTATATTTGTATATACTATAAATTTATGTGGATTTTTCTCACATGTTGTTGTACATTTATCAAATCACAGAAAGCAAAAGCAAATGGAGATTGCTGTTTACAAACCCTATGGTGATCATGAATTTCAATCACTCATTGAAAGAATTCACCCTCCCAGGTTTAGTTTTAACTTCAATCTTACTGTCTAATTTTTTTTTAATAATTTTGATTGATACACCCACCTTGTTGGATTTAAGTTATATATACCAATCGATTGTGCAAGTAACATTTATACTGCATAGAATTTGAACCCTTGTTTATATTTTGGCTTCATTACTTAATTTGTTTTTGTTTTTGGCTTTGGCTTTTCAGGGTGTGCATTGATAATGATACTTGCCGAAACTGTACTATTGTGAAGGTAGGAAGAATCGTTATCATTTTCTATTATTCTATAGGTTCCCTTCTGATTTCGATGAGTTAGATAATGACTTGATTTAATTTGTTTTGGTTTAAGTATTTGAGTACCTAACCAGCTAATGGATTTTCCTCTTAGAATCCAAACAGTATATACTGGGGCCAGCTTACAGGAATATTAGCCTAAAAAGACCTGCATTACCATCATTTAGTTAGGCGGTAATCAATTTAATTAGGCGATAATTTTATATATTTTTCTTGTGTTAGTGCTTTAAGATTAATCCATGTGCTGATATAGTTGAACAATTTCTTAGAAGATAAATAATAATACTAAATTCGCACAAGGAATTTCGGAGAACCACAGAAAAAGCTTATGTTTGCCTACTTTCCACTTATAAAATTCAGATTGCAATACTGCAGCTGTTTATTGATTGTTAATTGAAATGCTAATTACACAAAAAGACTTTCTTATAGGGTCCACTATCGTTAAGGGATTGGGAATATTCTTACCCAGTACATGTGTAACCATAAAGCTAAACAGAAAATGATTTGAGAAAACTGAAATTTAATTTCTGCTCAGTTTCAATTCCGCAAGCTGCAATTTCTTTTGTTGTGCAAATATTGATCTGAGATGTTTAAATTGTGAAACATGAAGTGAGAATTCATATAGCTGAATCTTATTTGTCTGGGACTGTGACGTAGTTTTTGTTATTTTTTCGACCACAGGTTGATAGTGCGAACAAACATGGTATATTGCTGGAGATGGTCCAAGTTCTGACGGATCTGGACCTACTGATTCTAAGATCATACATATCCTCTGATGGTGGCTGGTTAATGGATGGTTAGTTCTCTTTTCTATCTATGCCTTTTCTCCCTTACAGCTGGTTTGAATATTATAATCCAATAAAAAAAAAGATGCAAGTAACAACTTTCTGATCCATAGCTGAGTCATTCACAACTATAAGATTTTGTTTTTTCTTGCATCTTTTTCCAGTTTTCCACGTAACTGACCAACTTGGGAACAAAATCACTGACGAAAGCCTCATCCACTACATCGAACAGGTTAGTCTATGCTTTATTCACTTGAATTATACTATTTCAAGAAACCCATTTTGTGGGTTTTAGGATAAAGGGCCTATAAAGTGTGTTCGCAGCTGTTATCCAAAAATATGTTTTTATTTTTCGTTTTTCAAATTAACATTAAACTAAAAACCACCTTAATGCTGACAGGCTATTTGTGCAAGTAGAAGAGGGTCAAGGGAAGTCCAAACATTTGTTGGTAGAAATGTAAGGCCCAGGCATGTCTCAATGGAGCACACAGCTATGGAGATGACAGCAACAGATAGACCAGGGTTAATGTCCGAGATATCTGCTGTGCTGGCTGAGTTAGGATGCCATGTCTCTGGTGCCGTGGCATGGACACATAACAAGCGAGCAGCCTGCATTGTTTACATGGAAGATGATCTGAAACATGGGCCAATCATGGACCCCTATAGAGTGGCACAAATACAGGCCCAGCTGGAGAATGTTGTTGAGGCCCACCATTATGAAGGGGAGAGACGGAGTGTGAGGTTGGCAGCCCCTGCAGCTAGCCAGACCCATACCGAAAGACGGCTTCATCAGTTGATGGCTGCTGACAGAGACTACGAACAATGTTGTTCCTGTGGTTATGATTCAAGTGGAGATGATGTAGCTCACAGGCAGAAGAAGGGATCTAATAGCACAGAAGTGAAGATAGAAAATTGCAAGGAGAAGGGTTACTCCATTGTTACTGTGAGGAGTATGGACAGACCCAAATTGCTATTTGATACTATCTGCACCTTGACAGACTTGCAATATGTCGTGTTCCATGCATCCATCAGTTCTTTTGAATCCATTGCCTTTCAGGTAATCTTTTACTTTTGCCCTCTTTATCCAACTGCTCCCGCAAAGTCATAGTGGTTCAGGTCCAGACAGTACCAAAAAACACTAAATCTTTGTTTTTAACTCTCTACGTATGCATGAAAAAAACACAGGAATACTATGTGAGACACAAGAATGGATGGACTTTGGATTCAGAAAGTGAAAGACGGAGAATGATCCAAAATCTGATGGCTGCTACTGAGAGGAGAGTATCTCATGTACGTTTTCAAATGGATTAAGTAGCACACCGTTTACTGTATCTTTATAATCTACTTCCCCTTTCCCTATAACAAAGTGCTCTAATGAGATATATTAAGTGACTATATGATCTGTACAGGAATTGAGGCTGGATGTTACTACTCAAAACAGGGTAGGACTGTTAGCAGATGTCACAAGAGTGTTTCGGGAGAATGGATTATCCATAAGCAGGACTGAGGTTGGGGTACAGGGAGAGCAAGCAGTTGGCACATTCTATGTAAAAGATACTTCAGGGCAAGCTGTGACTTCAGAAACCTTGGAGATAGTAAGACGAGAAATTGGAGGCACTGTCCTGGTGGCAAATAAATCCTCAGAGAGGCCATCTTCTCAACCAACAAATTTGACAAATAAAAGCCCTACCGTAAGCACTAGCAGTAGCAGTAGCAGTGGCAGTGGCAGTGGCAGTGGCAGTGGCAGTGGTAGTGGCAAGCAAGACAACAAGCCTGGTTTCTCATTAGGAAGTATGTTCTGGTCTCAGCTTGAGTGGCTTTCCAGCAATTTCAGACCTATAAAATCCTAAGATTCCAAGTGCTGATCTTGAAGACCCAACTGTGTTTAGGCCATGTTGATTGTAAATAATTAGCAACTTCCGTTCTGTAAATAATTAGCAACCTTCGTCTGTAAATAATTAATTAGCAACAGTGGTAAATAATGATAGACGCATGGTACAATGTACATATCTTTGCAGAGTAAAACCATTGGAAGTTCCAAATTTTAATGGGTGGCGTATGAATCTATCAACTAGAATCTAAATTGGGAACTGATAAAAGGGAAAGTAACATCATATAAACTTCATTTATCATAGGTATAAAAGCTTTACATTTATTAAGGTTGACAATTATATTTTGAATTGGATGAGCTATGCTCATATTATGACTTATATTTTGAATTGGATCTTCCTCGATTTTTATTCTCATATAGCGACGCAAGTAGGAAGTTACCATCAATTAATATCATGAACACTATATTACAACCCAACTGTTTTCATTATGCATTCTATGTACAAACAATACAGTTTAGTAGTTCTCAGCGGAGAGCACAGACTATAGAGGATGGGGAATAGCTATTCACAAGAAATGAGCGGAACGACAACTATATTTAAATCTTACATAAGTTCACGCCACCTCAAGGTCATCAATATCCAGCCAATCATTTGATTCTTTGCTATCGGGATTCTGCACATTTTCCTTAACAGAACCAATCTGATTGATGGAGCTGGTATCTCTAGACAAGTCGGTGGAGCTTTTCCTCAACTGGACCCAATCTTGTGAGTCCTTATCAGAACTGTAAACTGCATTTTTTGATTTTGCAGGCATATCTGAATCATCCTCTTCAAGATCACTGAAAGACACATCCTCATCATCCTCAAAAGACATGCTGGTTTTACTGGTACCTGTAATTTCCGTGTTTTCTTCCTTCAACCAATCATCAGCATCCTCTTCGTCACTCTCCTCTAACTTAGTCGCTGATGCAGATTGCAATTTTTCATCTTTGCTTAGGGTAATAGGTCCTTCTTCAACCACAAGTTTATCAACTGTTTGATTTTCACTAATGACAGGGTGCACATCGGTACCAGAGCTGACCACTATAGATAAAGAGGAAACATCCACACTAGACATGTCTTGAACCGCATCCGCAGAGAGCGGAGCAGAAGGGACAGCAAGCATCTCCTCATGTTGAGAACCACCCCTGTCAGTTGATTTAAAAGTCTCCTCCTTTGACCAATCTCCTTCTATTGGCTTGGTTCGTTTATGTAACTCTTGCGATAATGAGGCCCTGGCTTTGAATACCTGCACACAGGATTAGCATTTTCAGCACCAAAGGTTACCAATAACTATTCTCTAGTACAAGAAATAAAGGATTAGTGAACTGTAGACTACTTTTTAAAAAGGCATGCTTTGTTCATATGCTAACTAACCAAGCATGAGCAATCACTCTGTTTTACTATTGGTTTCATACTCATTATAAATAGATGGATAGAGTATAGTTTCCCTCCCTACTCATCCACACGCGCAACTACTGAAAAATGCACGTTTACGGTACACATTAGGGGTCCAGGGGGTTAACAAGAAGCCCAAAAATGTCAATAGGACGCTCACCAGAAAATACCAAAAGTATGATAAAAAAATACAACCTTGAAGCTTTCAACCTCTAAAAAGAGGAGAAGAAGAATTTCCAAGTAGCAACATAAGCAGCAAAACAAAAAAGAAGGATTTGATGCAAAGAGATAGGTAGGAAGATGTTTTGACTAGCTCCCCTGAATAGCGAAGTGTCAATATGACATCAATATGCTGAACATGTACCGGAGTAAAGTCCCAAAAATAGCAATGAGTCGGAAATGGGAAAATGAATAATCTCTAAGCTCTGATGGATTGTTTAAATACTAGCTACAGCAATACTGGCATTGGTTTAGGCGTTTAGCAAAAAATAAGCATAAAATCTTCTCACTAGGGAAAAAGTTATTCTGACCCATACATATTACCAGAAAGAAATAATCACTTCTGTATAAGAGTTGTTCCCCTAGAATCAAAAGAGACCAGGCCAATTCTCTAAACCCCATAAATAACTATGATTTGTAGTGTTCTTTCTATCCCACATAACTTTTCTGTTTAGAATAGTCCCATCTGTATCCATTTTTCATAAGGATATTTCTCCTTCTGCTCTTTAATACTTACTCAATTATCCATTATAAATAGTAACACAGCAACACAAGAGCTACTTCACAGTAAGAGCTGTACACATTAGTCCCACTTCTACTATAAAAACTTTAATTCTTATTTCATAACCAGCCCAGACAAAAATGACCTTGATGGGGACTACATGAGTGAATGGCCAACCATATCAAATAGAAAAAAAGGTGTGGAAGATTTGACTAACTCATAAAGAAAGATTTAGCAAGTGACCTTCCATTCATTAAATCCTAATCAGCCTTTCTCCAGGTCCAACAACGTATCCATTAAACTACATTCTACTCATTAAGTAAGTAGTGCCAATCGTTGTCAGAGACAATGATTCAAAAAACAGTAAGTTGTGCATGGACTGTCTTTTACTACTTTTGCAGATAAAGCATTTTTTTCATTTATAAAAGGAGATAAAAAGAGCATCATTTAAAGTGCTAAATAGATTCTAAATGAGAACTGGAACCATTTCTAGCATTACATGCACTGCCTTACCTGGGGTGTGGATAGAAGTTCAGCATCTTGTTTATTCAGTCTAGGGTGCAGAAGAACAAAGTAAATCTCCCAAAAGCGAGCCTCACTCATGTAGCCTGGGCAGAGCTCAATCCTCAAAGCAGCCAGTCTTGGAGCAAAACGCTCAACAGCTAATGCATGCTCTTGTTGTGCATCAGACAAGTCAAAATCTACTGTAATATATAGAGCGAAATGTTAGATATTCCATCTTTAAATATACGTGTCGCACAGCATACATTACACAATAATGTACTGACAGTCACATAAGTGAGAAACAGTAACAGTCATGTATGATAACCAATAGTTTAGGTCAGGGTTTTGAGATTAACCAGAAAAACAGGACACAGATAAGAAAATAAAAGTCAGAAAGGGAGTCGGTATATTTCCATGTCACCATCATAATGGGAGTATTAATAAAACTTACAACAATAAAAAAAAAATATTTATTAATAGAATTTCAGCATCTTGCTCATCCACTTCAGGGTGAACAAGTACATATATGACCTAAGTCATCGTGATATATATATTTCTTTGATAAGGAAAGTCATCGTTATATAAAAAGGGCAGTCACGGAAACACCCGGAGGTTTATGTTTCACCATGAAATACACATAAACAAGCATCTGTTTGACTCTGCACATTCGAAAGATATATGCACAAAGTTAGAAACTTTACCACTCTACTTCCAAGTATCCAAACAAGCATTTCATTCTTTACCTTGAATCCTGCAATAATCAAATTGAAACCTAAATAAAGCTTCCATTTTTTCTATCTTTGAAGCTGCTACCTAGTAATTAGAGTGTTTTCAGTTTTAAGGCCAGTGTGGATTGATGAGTGATCTTTTTCCAAGCTACAAATCTCCAAGAGTATATTTAACCTTTGAAATCTGCTTGTTATCAAACAGTTAGTTTCATATCATCTTCGCCTAAGAGAGGAAAATCTTCCATGTTCAAGTCAGGTTCTGTGGCACCTAAGCATTGAGCAGTCCAAACTATTACATCGATGTCAAAGATTCATTATAGAGCATTCTAATAACCAAAATCAGTTTTGCACAAGTAGTGAGTATTGATATGAGTAAGAAAAATCGCAATGAAAGCACACAGTGCAGGCTTAAAATTAGGTGAACATGTAAAAGGAACAATAAAAAGACACCTTCGTCATCTTCATCATCGAACAAAGGGAAATCCAACCATGTCTCAGGATGCATAGCAATGTCCCTCACAAAAGCCACTACTTCCTCAGTAACACCAACTGCACCTCTACCTGAATCAAACCTCTTATCTTCTTCCTCCTCCGGTCCCAGTTGCAGTAAGTTGGACGCCATTTTGGTGATTTCCGACACGGGAATATTCTTCGAAAGCTTAGATATCCCACTCTTGAATCTCCCCCCAATTTCAGCAATATCACTCCGCAAACCCGCGATCCCCGCAGGATCGGACTCGTCGTCATCCGAATCTCGAGCTGGTTCTGAATTCGGATCCAGTAAAGATTTGTCGGGCTCGGGTTGGGGCGGTGGGGCCAGGAAAGAGGCCACTCCCCAAAACTGACGGGTTAGGGTTTTGGTGAGCTCTGAGAAGTCATCCTTAACGCCGCGTGACGGTGATACTGGCAATGAATCATCATCATCATCTTTCTGTTGCTTCTCCGTAGTAGGTTTGCCAGTAGAGTGATCGTGATTGCTTGACACGGCGTCGTCTCTATCGTCGTCGTCGTCGTCGTCAAGTCTGAGAGTGCTGGCAATGGATCGAGCAAACCAGGACATTGTAAGATGGAGGTTTCAAAGTTCGCCGGCGAAGACTAATTTGGCTAAGACAGTTGGGAACTTCGCAATCGACAAGCAAATATGAGCTCAAGGACAGACAAGCAAGACAAAGCTACGTCGCCGTTTTGGGGTCGCCTAATAATTGGTGTTTGTTGCTTCGAAACTTCTCTGTAAATTTTAAAAAAAATAAAAAAATTGCAAAAGAGTATTGATTTTCCTCTTTTCTAAACACTTATTCTCAAAAAATTTAAAACAAACAACATAGGTAGATAATTAGATGTATCCGCTGACCGCTGTTTTTAAGTATGTTTTGGTGACCCGCTAAATTCGTTTTTATTTTAATGAGTTAGATGAGTGATTTTTCACATGAGTAAAATGGATTGATATTTATATTTTAATTCATAAAATATGGGTAAACTATAAATTAAGTTTCACTCAAAATTCATGATATCACTACAAATATAGTATAACTTTCTTCCTTTTTATATTATTCTATAGAACTAACTATTCTTTTTTATGATTAAAAATGTGAAGTCTTTGACCCTCTAAAAATATATAATTCAAATATATATTTTTTTTGTTGATTATAATTATATTTTATTTAATTTAATATTGGATAATCAATAATAACGTAAAATAAGTAAATCATGTATTAGTATGGACATTGTTTAAAGTGCATTAAAAATGTTTTAGTTATAAAATGCAAATATTCATTTTCTTTGAAATAAAAATATTTTCATCTTGTTATTACATAAATTTAATTTATATTGAAAAGTTATAGGATTTTTTTTTTATATATATGATACAATAAAATTAATTGAAGCATATTCAACATTTTTCATCTAAAAAAGGATTAAAATATCTTCTCCATATTGAATTCTTAAGTAAAATATTATTTATTCATGAAAATATGGGTAAAATATTATTTTTACCCATATTAAATATGAGGGGGTTGAATTATTACCCATTTTTTATTTACCTATTTTCAACCTGCCCACATTTGAATCACCCCGCTCATTTGCCGCCACTAGTCATATCAATTCATATAATAGTGATTGAATAAAGTGATTTTATATATATATATATTAGGTACATGTGTTTGTGCTTGTACGGGTCCAATTTTTCAGTTTTTTTTTTTATTTTAATTTATGTGATATATATATAGAATTTAGAAAGTCGAATAAATTTAGTACTCCCTTCGACCACTTTTAATTGTCATAATTTCTATTTTTAGATTCAACCTATAAAAACTTTAACTAACATTTTAAAATATATTTTTTCGTAATATTGATATGCAAAAAATATAATTTATAGTACTTTTCATATATTTTCGAATATCTAAATTTTATGTTTAAAATATCAAATTAATGTAATCTAATTTAATTTTGAAAATTAGTCAAATTGACTTTCAAAAAGCGCAAAATGACAAATAAAAATGGACGGAGGGAGTATGATTTTTAGATATATAAGTGGTTAATTACTTTTTATTTGCGCAAATTAATTGTGAAGAGGTCTTTTAAGGTGTCTATTATTAAAATATTTTGTCATCAGCCGTTAATTTTTACTCAAAGTAGATACAAGATATAAACATATATTAGTGAAATTCAAAATAATAAAGCAATAACTAAAGAATATGAATTTAAAACTAAAAGTCATAGCTAAAGTGAAATTCATAATTTTGAAAAAATTATACACTAATTAAATTATAGTAGAAAAAAAGTAATTACTTTTAGAAAAAATAATCCAAAACACGCTGAAGCATGCGCGAAATCTTTAATTTAAAACTAAAAGTCAAAGCTAAAAAGGATTCTATACTAATTAAATTAAAATTAAAAAAAAAAATTCAAAACACGCTGAAGAAGGCATGTTGATTTTAAATGTCATAGCTAAAAGAATTTCATAATTTTGAAAAAAATACACACTAATTAAATTAAAGTAGAATAAAAGAAATAATTTTTTAATTTTTTTAGAAACAAGCTGAAGTAGTTACGGCGCCAGAGAAGTACGTAAAAGTCAAAGCTAAAAAGATTCTATAATATACACTAACTAATTTATAGTAGAACAAAATATATTTTTTTTTTGAACTTTTCTGAAACACAGTGAAGCAGTCATATTGATTATAAAAGTCTTAGTTAAAATGATTCCATAATTTCGAAAAAATTATACACTAATTAAATTAAAATAGAACCAAAAAAAATATTTTTAATTTTTTTTTCCAGAATGACGCTGAAACATGAACGTCGACTGAGACATGCATGCTTGAACACTAAGGCCTCATTTGTTTGCACTTAATAGAGGTTTGAATCATAATCATTCAGATTCAGTCTATTAAGTACGTTTGATTTTTAGATCTGAATCTGAATCTTCCGATTCAGCACATTAAGTTCATTTGTTTTATTTTTTTAAAAAAACTCTTAATGAGTGTGAAGAGGTCTGAATGAATCAGATCTGTAATAGACTCTTAACAACATTCAAACTCATTTAATAAATTATCAAATAATAAACAATCGCTTCTTTACTTTAAGCATGCCTTTTTATCTCATAACTAAAAAAAATCGTTCTCTCTTTTCTCAATCAAACACCATTTCATAAATCTTTTCAAGCTTTTTTTTATATTAATAATTTCATGTATTGACTGTGTCAAGAACACATTTTGTGTATTGGTGTTTATCAACGTTTTTTATATGAAAAAAATTATACTCCAAATCATGATTATTAAAACTTTTAAAACATATTTTATAATCAAAAGTGATAAATTTTGTTGAAATGAAATTTCATGATATTTTATCAATTAATGTTAATTTCACATGCACATTCAGATATTGAAAACAAACAACATTAATTATTTAATGTTGAGATTTAGAGATCACATCTTAATATTCAGATGTGTATTCAGATCTAAACACCTAAATCTTAATACAAATCTTAATATTCAGTTGTGTATTCAGATTCAGACTTCTTAATCTTAATGGAAACAAATGAGGCCTAACTCCCTCTTAGATAATAAGAGACACTAATTAAATTAAAGTAGAACAAAAGAAATAATTTTTTAAATTTTTTCTGATACACACTGAAGCAGACACGGCGATTTTAAATTCTTAGCTAAAAAGAATTTCATAATATCAAAAAAAAATTATACACTAATTAAATTAAAGTAGAACCAAAAAACTTATTTTAATTTTATTTTTTCCAGAAAGACTATGAATAAGACATACCAACAGACATGTCTGCATGAGCATTGACTCCCTCTTATATAATAAATATCTATTTATATAAAATTAAGAAATTTATGATATGTTTTAAGTATACATAATTATCACTTAATCATAAATAACTAATATTGTAATGTATATGTATCACTTAATCATAAACAATACTTAAAAGTTCATGATGTGTTGTCTGCTATAATTGAATTGATCTCACAAGGCTTTGGAGTTTATTAAGCTTATGCAACAAATTTAAATAGAAAACCTTATGGAATTGTGTTTTGTGTTTATCCTTTATACCATACAATTGAATTGACAAGACTTTCAATTATGTCCCTTTCTTCTTCATAACTCATAAATAACATATTGGTGAAACAAAAAAGAATTTAATACCTGTATCTAATATTTTTCAATATTTAAATCGAATAAAAAATATACACTTGAGAAATAGTATAGATTATCCTTTAACATCTCGATTACGACATGTCCATGTTGAACAGGTAGTTGCATATACAGTAAATGGAGTATGGACATTGTTCCTTACTTGATCAATTTAATTTTTTTGGCCATGTTGAGTTAATAAAGAGCAAAAATAACTCTATGTTAATAAAATTTCCTTTTGTGGGTCCTGGAGAAGATATCCTATGTCAGCCCAATCCTTTTGGAGCCATTTCTTCTTTGTTTTTTTTACTCAATAAGAAAGTTATAAATAGGAAAAAGACATAAAAACTTGTATCGAAAAGTTATTTACACGCTTAAATTATTATAATGACATATTACACATTTTTATTATTTAAAAGTGAATTTCTTTTATCCTTTGAAACTGACATGGCAAAGAAATAAAATAAAAGTAAAAATTAAACGTGTCAAATAGAAATGAAAATAAAAATAATAATTAGAATCAACTTTTAACCCCGCCCTCCTCACCCTCCTCCACCCCACCCCTACGCCCAACCTTTTCTTCACACCTCCTCTTCTTTTTCACATATCTTCTTCCTCATTCTTTATACATCACAATCTCAAAGTACAACATTTTTTTTTGATTAATTAGCAATTATGTTATTTTCATAGATTTGTTAGTGAACAATTGTATTTTGTGATAATTTTTACTATAGGAAGAATCTAAAAAGAATTTTGGATAAACCTAAATAAATAAATCCTTAAGTTATTTTTAGGTGATTTCGGTTGATTGTTTCTATCTTTTCTATTTTTTGATTTTATTAAATAAATTTTGATTGTTAATCAGTTTTCGGGTTTGATTGTAATTGCAACTTTTTGGGATGGATTACACAAAAGAGAAAATTGAATGTGGTGAAGAAGATTAATCAATTTTTGAATTTGATGATGATGACAACATTATGAGTGTGATGGCATTGGGTCGCGATTTTGAAGAAAAAAAAAAGAAGTAAAAATTGAAGATGGCGAAGAAGAAAAAAAAATATTGAAAATGGTGATGGTGATATTATTGGTGAATGGCGAAGAAGAAGAAGAAGAATTGAAGGTGATATGGTGATGGTGAAGAACAAAGAATCAATAGTGAATAAGGTAGTCGGATATGATTTTTTCCGTGAGATAAGAGATGGAGTGGGTGAGATTTTGTGATGAATAAGGTATAATTATTAGAGAACTTTAATAATTAATTAGAAATTAATTAATATAAAATATTGTTAACAAAAGAAAAGTAATTAATAAAACAAATAGAAAAAATTATAACTTCTGACAGGGCACTGACGTAGCTGATGTAGCCGCGAGTGTATTACACCGCACCATGTGAAAGTAGTGTTACACATTTCAGGATGATATTAAATTAACTTTTGAATAGTAAAAGTGTGTATAAAATTATCATGATAGTTTAAGCGTGTAAATAACTTTTCTATATAAGTTCAGGGGGGGATTTATGTATTTTCCTTTATAAATAGTTCAACAACATATATGGATCCAATATTCCATACTTCCATATTTCAAAAAGAATTAATCTAGTTTAACTTATATAAAGTTTTAAATTAAAGTAATGTTAACATTCATTTGTATCAAAATATCTTTTAATTTTATAATTTTAAACATGTCATATGGAAATCTAAAATTAAAATATTGCAAAAAAAATAAATTGATCATTCTTTTTTAGGCGAAATAGTTTGATGTACCCTTATACATGTATGTGTTTGTATTCTAAACTCTCTTACTTCATATTTTGTCAACTGGACCCTTAAACTTATTATAAAACAATATTTGAAACCCCCTAACCATTTACCAAACCTATGTGACATAAATATTGTTGAGTTGGAAAAATGTGTAAATGCACTCGCTTCCAAACGCATCAATACACTATTTTCTATTTAAAAATATTTTTTGGAAAAATATTTTTTTTTAATTAAAAAAAAAGTATTTTTTCATTAACCCTCTCAGACACCTAATTTCTCTCCTTCGCCACCACTATTTCCACTCATAACCTAAAATTTCTTCTCTTCTTCTTCAACAAAATCATTCACATACATTCTCTTTTATTTTCTTCGAAATCATCCATCATATACTTTTGCTTCTTTTTCTTTTTCTTCTTCTTCAACCCACTTTTCTCTTTGCGACAAATCAAACCCCCGCCTAATTTCTTTTTTCAGCCCACCCCCCCTTTTTTTTTAGTCAAATGATAAAAAAAACATATAATGTTAATTCATAAGACATAATAATATATCTCATCGAATTTAAATAATAAAAGGGAAATATTAATCTAAATTATAGTATCACAACTAAAAAAAATATATAAATAAACGAAACAGCTAATATAATGATATAACCAATCCAACAAAATAATGTCTTCAAAGAATTTTCACAATTTTCTTCATTTTGAAAATATTGTAGGCAAAGTTTGCAAAAATCAGCATGTATGACCATGAGAAGTCGGTGTATTTTCAGCAACACTAGGTATCCTTGTTGTTTATGGTATTTGTCCATGAGTATTGTCGACATTAGGGAGCTGTAAGTGAATTTTGTCCAACGAAAAGTGAGTGACAAGGTGAATGCTGTAAAACCTGAAAGTAGGATTTTGTCCGACGAAAAGTAAATGACAAGGTGAATGCTATAAAACCTGAATCGTTTTGCTTTAAGCAGATGAGCAGAGGCGTTAGAGAGAAAATAACTTTTTTTGGGTGTTTTTTATTTTTAAAATTGAAATAATTATTTGTGTTGGATTTAAAGAGAAGGCATGACGTGGATTGACGTACAGGAGTGATGGTGGTTATTGAAAAAGTTTGAAAACTTCATTGATAAGTTTGAGAAAACTTTAAGAACATCAACAAATGGGTCTTATGAATTTGTAAATTAATTCAGATTTATGATTGTGGCTAGTAGGATTTGTGTTTATGAACTTCTAGTTGAAATTTCAAGTCAAATAAAGAAAATTTTCATTTATTAGACATGAATTTGGTGCTCAAATTGTGAGCATATATGGAAATTGAAAAACATGGCGCTATTTAAAATTTTCAAAAGTTAAATATTTGTTTTTTCCCCCTTAATATTCAATTTCTTATGTGTAATTAAAAAATGACATGGAATTACACATTTAAGAGATTGGATTACACACAGTAATTTAATGAGAAACGAGTTTAAAATATTGTATTTTAATGAATTTAAGAATTTAATTGACAAAGTGTTAAAGTGATAAAGTTCAGAATACAAAACATATATAATTGTAAGGTCATCAGATTATTTCCCCTTTTTTTTTTAAAAAGACTTAAAAGGGAAAAGTAATAAAAAAAATTATATACTGAGGGAGTGTTAAACAATGAAAAAAATTTCACATTGATAATTAATGAGATGGATGGACTCCTTATAAGACTTGAACAATCTTCTTCCTATTGAGCTAGTTTTTAGGACGTGACTTAGACCTAAAACCTAACTTAACATGGTATGGACCAATCTAACCTTACGTTCGGAATGGAGCACTAAAACTTGATGTATATTAATTGCACTTTTGACAATGCCCATAATCTTTAAATTAGTTGCTGCCCACTTACCTATTTTTTTTCCTACATAAGTACTAATTTTGTACTTATCCATTTGTAGAATTCTGTTCATCTTGTTCCCGACTCCAGTGTTGTTCATAAGGGCTCGATTGTTAATTAAGCGTAAGAATGAGCACAAAGGCCAACAAAGTAAGCAGAATTAAGAAGTGTATGAAAGCACCCATCAGAATTCTAATTAAAGCCAGGGATTGCTACGTCCGGAGCCTGACGAATTGTTCAGGCAGAATGGGCTACGGAGGTGCCATTGGCTCATGTCCTGCCTTTACACAAATCTCCTCTTCCTCCAGAAGTTTCAGTGCTAATTCATCTGCGTCTGGTGATGGTGATGATTTCAGGGACCTGATTCGATTTTCTTCGAGAAAAAATCATGTGGAATTGGAGAACGTGAGGCAAATATCCCTCGATAGAAAAGGGATGAATGTTGTGCCTCGGACTCGTTATGTTGCCATTGAAAGAATTGATGAAGAAGAGCCTTGTGATTTTTTTTAATTGGGGAACATGAAGGGGATTACAATGAGAACGAATCCATGGTCAACTAATTAAACTACTAAGATTTCTCTTGGCTTCGGTTGTTTAATTTCCTGGATTGTAATTTCTGTTCTGTCTTCCATTGTTGTCATCTGTTTTGCATATACATGTTCAATTAATTACCGCTGTCAGTTCTCCAGGTAATATACTGCATCTTTCATTCTCTGGTTACCCTTCCTCTTAATGTTCGTTTTTGTACATGTAGGTCTCTAATTTTATTGATAATAATCTTATTAATTAAGGTTAAGAGAAATGTTAATGCTTACGATATATACACTAAGGATGAAGGATTTGATGATCTTTCACCTCTAGCTAGCTAGCCTTCATCGCACAATTTTGATTGTCAACTATCACCGTCAAACATTAAAAGAACCAAAAATATTAAGAAAGAAAATTCAACAAGTTATGGAGATGAGAAAAGGGTGTTCATTTTTATCCTATTTATATCAAATTTATTTTTTTAATAAAAAGGTTCAATGGAACTCTCGTCGCTTGATTCACAAATTACGACCACCATCATCTATTAACCTTATGATGATGTAATTATCATCATTGTTGTCGGTATAATTGATCACCAAACAAGTTTTACAATGCCTATTAAATTAATATTTAGTTGATATACATTTATTTATTTATTGATTTATTGAAATATCTAATACTTTAGGATCTTCTTCGACATTTAATTTGTGTAGGATTTCTAGGACCAACAATAAATACATCATAATAAAAGGCAGCTTTAGTACTCTTTTTTATTAATCATAAAAGGGTATGTCCATAATACTATCATTAATTTTAACACCTACACTCATTGAAACTGTAAAATAAATTGATAAAAGAAAACATCATAGTGATGAAAATTAAATTAAGTAAATGAAAATTAAAAACGATCGATGTCCATCTCTGAAAAATATGAGACAGAGATGATAGAGGGGTGGGTCATGGGTGTGAGAGTTATTAATAAAATAGTCATGTATTACCCTTTAATTCGGAGAAGAAAAGTGATGGAAGAGATTAGATAATTTTATTTTTATTTTTTTGAGAGGGAGGGGTTGGGGTGGGGGGTATGTTGGATTAATTAGTCAAAGTCATGTGTCTATTTTATTACATAATTTAGCTATATTATTGTGAGTGAAGATCACTCACTTTATTTTGTCTACTAATTACTCAATATTAACCAAGTAATACATTTTGAAATGAATTAAAGAAATCTAACTAAAATAAGTTTGAATTAAAATGTCAAAATAAAATTAAAAATAATTTAAGAATTTGTTGTGTATTTTGGACTTTTAATTTTAAGTTTGATATAGAAGATAGCAACGTGAAAGATAGGTAAAAATCAAATCTCATCGATAAAAGTAATAACTTTATTACTCATTAATAGTATATCTTTCGCTTAGTTTTCATGTAAATGTATAAGTTGCATATCTAATAAATATGTTAATTCTTCCACTACACCTATGTAGGGATGTTTATGAGAGTCCCGAGCTAAAATGATAAAAAAAATTGTTAAAAATTCCAAAAGGGCATATCAATTTTTCTTAAAACCAAAATAGCAAAATCGCTCAGGATGTAGCGATTTTGTCCGTGGAAAAAAACAAAATCGCTGCTATAGCAACGATTTCTTAAATCTTTTTTTTAAAAAAAAAAAAAAAAAAAAAGTCGCTCCAAGTGGAGCGATTTTCAAAATTTTAAAAAAATATTATAATTCTTTTTAATAAGTTAGCAGCGACATGCATTAATTTTTTATTTTTTTATTTTATTTTATTTTGCTTTATTTAAAAAAATAATTTAAAATCAATTCATTTTTTTTTAATTTTTTAAAATCAAATCGTTGGCAGCGATTTTAATTATTTCTTTTTTTAAAAAATAAAATCGCTGCAAAGGCAGCGATTTACACTTAATTTTTATTTTTTGAAAATTTGATTAAATCGCAGCAAAAAAAATTTAGACGATTTAATTAAATTTTCAAAAAATAAATAAAAAATAAGTGTAAATCGCTGCAAAAATTGCAGCGATTTACACTTAATTTTTTTTTTTTAAATTTAATTAAATCGCAGCATGCAGCGATTTATTTATTTTTTTAAAAAAATTAATTAAAATCGCTGCCAAGTTTTAAAAAATTTAAAAAAAATTGAATTGATTTTAAATATTTTTTTAAAATAAAGCAAAAAAAATAAAAAAAAATTATTGTATGTCGCTGCAAAAGCAGCGACTTATTAAAAAAATTATAATTTTTTTTTTCAATTTTGAAAATCGCTCCACTTGGAGCGATTTGTATAATTTTTTTTTTTAAAAAAAAGCAAATTTATAGCAGCGATTTTGTTTTTTCCCACGAACAAAATCGCTACATCCTGAGCGATTTTACCGTTTTGGTTTTAAAAAAATTGATATGCCCTTTTGTAAATCGCTGCCTTTTGCAGCGATTTACACTTATTTTTTATTTATTTTTTGAAAATTTAATTAAATCGTCTAAATTTTTTTTGCTGCGATCTAATCAAATTTTCAAAAAATAAAATTTAAGTGTAAATCGCTGCCTTTGCAGCGATTTATTTTTTTTTAAAAAGAAATAATTAAAATCGCTGTCAACGATTTGATTTTAAAAAATTAAAAAAAAATGAATTTATAGCAGCGATTTCGTTTTTTTCCACGGACAAAATCGCTGCTACATCCTAAGCGATTTTGCCGTTTTGGTTTTAAAAAAAATTGATATGCCCTTTTGGAATTTTTGACAATTTTTTTTACCGTTTTAGCTCGGGACTCATATTTATGATTTGTTTGGAATCAATATTATTTAAAATGTGATCAATCAAGTAAGGTAATTTTTTAAATGCTAGAATTATTTTTTATATTGAGTCCACCTTATCCCTTTTTTTCTCTCTCTCAATTTTGATGTTTTATCAAATTTTTAAATAAGATTGAATAATTTGTTAAATAGTGATGTGATCGATCTTTTATAAAAACTTTAATTGTGGAGTGATCTCATTTCAAAGTAGGAGACTAATTATTATTTTTAATCTACATATCAAAAAAAAAAAAAAAAAAAAACTAATGCAAATCAAATAAACATTATTATTATTATTATAATATTATTGCAACAAAATGACTTCAATATATGTCTCTAATTACTAGATGTCGCAATTGAACAAATGAGTTAACAATTTCTTCCCAATAATAATATATGCATCTACTTACTAGATGTGTGAGCATATGTAAAATTATTTTATTGGAGTAATTAATTTGCTTTGAATTTTGTTGGTTTAAACATTTCAGATTCCAAAATCATAATTAAAAAAATTCTAATTTAATTTAAATTTTTATTGTATTCGGCTTGTCAATTTTCCATGAAAATCCTTCATCCAATCTTATGTATTTCTTGTTCTCTCTCTATATATGAAGTATTATTAATTAATAGCCATTACGATTAAAGAGATAAATTGTTTAACTCACAAAAATTGCAGACTTTGCCTTGTGCTGCTAAGTTAAGGTCCACCAGACCTCTACTAATATTTTTTGTCCTCAAATAAACATGAATTAGCGGTCCTTTTCCCTCTTAATTATATTGGTCCTCTTTCTAATTAAATAAATCTCGACCGAGTTGGCCAAGCCACTGCCAATCATTTCACATGTTTTCAATGAAAAATATATTTTTTTTTTAGAAAAATACAGATGAATACTCCAACTGAATTTGTAATTCATGCATAGAGATCATGAAAAATATTACAAATTTATAACAAACCCATATTAAGACGCATTCAACATTTGTTTTCAATCTAAGCTAATTTACAATTTATCGATTCCGAGTTGTATCAAAACATCTAATTTTTTTGTACACATTGCATAATTACTTGCTTTAAGTTTTACTATTTCTAGTTAAATTGAAGTTTCCGAATTCATAAATAGGCCATAAGCTATGTTTGACTTTAGACTTCGCACTACAAAACCAGGAAGGACAAATTCATTTTTACACTCTAGTTTATCAAGAAAATGGAAAGTGTGAAAGAAGAGTTGCTCCTCGACATATGAAAAAAAAAAAAAAAGTTCTAAAACAAATAATTTTAGAGGTATACAAAATATTAAGAAAGAATTAAAACTAGTATTTTAATATTAGGCATGCCAACTACAAGATTACTAAGTTGTTTTCATATATAATGACATGTAAATAGCATACCTGGCTTGTATTTATCTGGCTGCGCATACAATTAATCAATTATTAAGGATGAAAACAAAGGTGAATATATTTTCAAACCTATGTCATTTGCATAGATCTTCCACCTGAAATGACCCAAAATCATCAACATTTTAATTATGGATAAATTCCTAAAAAATTGAATTTTAAATAAATAAATATTTTTAAAATGTAAAATAATATATGAAAATTATCTAATTAGAAATCTCATATGTCAGTTCTACCACTAATTACAATAATTTGTTCAAAACTATTACTAATAGCAACATGAGAAAACAAAAATGTCAATTCTACATTTAAACGACAACTGACTCAAGAAATGTTTAATATATCTTCTTTTAATTTTTATCTATTGTGAGCTTAAAGAAATATGAAATGGCACGTATTCTTCTCAGTTGACTGGGGAATTTGAATTTTTCATTTTGCAAATGCAATTCCAAGTCGTTTTCTTCTTATTAATAATATTATTATATTATGTTCCTTTCTCCGTCGTCAATCGTCATTAACATTATTAGTAATACCAAAATTCAACCTATGCGTGTACTGTTTAACTAAATATTTACTTAAATTAATCATCATTGCCATCTCGATTACGGCGTGTATCTTTGTTAAATATATATTGAACATTAAACTGTATTTGACATGGTCCATACTTCAGCCATAATTTTATTCTTCCTTTCCGCTTATTCATTATGAACTCTTTGGCCATCACGTCCCACATAAACCTGATTATTTTTTAGTAAAACATATTATTTTAGTATGAAAATTTTAGTGATTTATTATCTAAAATTTCACTTTATTGATCGAGTACTCGTTTCTTCTTCTTTGTATATTTTCTATCAGCCAAATCCTTTTCGAACTCCTTTTTATATTCCTATTTCATGTCAATCTGTCCCAACGAACAAATTATAAATACTCCCACCAGTATAGTTTCTTCATTCATTAAAGCATTAAACTCTTTTCTCCCCACTTGTTTATTTTCTTCTTATCAGTCCTTTTTTCTTGCATATCTGTATTTGCCAATAATACTCTAACATTCGACGATTCAAATTTTCTTTATCTTAGATATCAAAGTTTGAAAATGAGTACAAAAAAGGGAAGCAAAGAGAGCAGACTTACAAGGTGCATAAAAGCACCAATTAGAGTTTTAAATAAAGCAAGAGACTGTTACGTCCATAGCTTGATGGATTGTTCTGGAAAAATTGGGTATGGTAGTGTTATGGGTGTTCCACAAATCTCTGCTTTACCGAGAAGTTTCAGTGTCAATTCATCTGTATCAAGTAGCAGAGACGAAGATTACAGGGAGCTGGTGCGAATTGCTTCCAGAAAAAGTCTGGTAAACAAAATGGAAACAGAGCTTCTGAGGCAAAAATCAATTGCTAGTAAAAATGTTGATGTGGTGCCACGGAGTCGATCTGTTGCAATTGGAAGAATCGATGAAGATAAGCCATGTGATTTTGGTGACGATGTGAAAGTGAATACAGATTTGTTTCTGAGAAGTAGAAGCTGTGCTGTTTCTTCTAGAAAAACAGGGGTGTTCTGAAACAGAGGAAGAGAATTTGGAAGAAGGAAACAAGGCTTGCTGTTGTTAATTATCTGCTTGACTGTTTCTTAGGATTGTTTTTGTTATGCTTTCTCTTTCACTGCTGTTGCATATACATCTTCGCTTTGCACTCAATTTTATGTGTATAATGGTCGGTTTGCTTTCTTTCGACCATTACTCAACTAATAGTTATTATTAATATCTTACAAATTTTTTTTCTTTTTTGATTTTAACTTTTTTTAAAATAAAAACAGTAAATTATAAGGTAAAAATTATTAATCAAGTAACTATTTGAAATATTAACTCGTACAAGATCTGTCCGGTGCCCTAAAGGGTCCTCCGCTGTGCAGTAGCGTCACACATGATAATAAAATGTCAGTTCTTAATTTTTTTTCAAAAAAATGTCTGCGTAAAAATTATAGTTCTCTATCCAAATAATAAAAAAAAAAAAAAAAAAGGTATGTCATTACCAACTGGACATATATAATGTTAATTTTTCATATATTTTTTAAATATTTTAAATTATTAATTATTATGACTTATAATATTTTTTACGTATCTTATAAATATATATATTTTATATCAAAATATTTTTAAATCTCATGCATTAATAGTGGATCAAACATAAATTTTAGACTCTCAAAAATAAAATATGTTGTATAAATTGAGATAAAGGAAGTACTATCTTTTCCTTTTAGAGTGTGTTTGGTATGAAGGAAAAATTTTCTGAAAAATGTTTTCCAATTTTCCCATGTTTGGTTGGGACAAAAGTTATGGAAAATGTTTTCCAAATCAACTCATTTTCCTCAAAATTAAGGAAAATGACTTCCCTTCAAAAATTAAGGAAAACATTTTCCAAAACTCTCCTCCAATTTCAAATTACATTTTTTTAGGAAAAACATCGGTTTTAAAAAAATATTTTCAATTTCAAAATTTTATTTTTTCACCCTATCCTGACCCCCCTCACCAGCCAGCCCCCCAACCCCAACCCCAACCCCTCCCCAAAAAATTAACCCACTACCTCCCACCCCACCCCACCCCCACCCCCCAAAAATAATAATTTTGATTTTAAAAAATATTTTCGATTTTATAAATTATTTTTTACTCTAGTAAAAATAAAAGATATCTCTCAAAAATGTTTTTCATTCATAAATCAAACACTAAAAATCATTTCCGGAAAATATTTTTTACTCACCAACCAAACATGAGAAAATAAGTCTAAAATCTACTTGTTTTCCAGGAAAACATTTTCTAGGAAAACATTTTCCATGAAAAACATTTTCCTTCATACCAAACACACCCTTAATTCGTACTCCATTGCCATTTACTCAACAAAGAAATATTTGCAAGATGTTAAGTAATGATATGTTTTTTTTTAATTGATTTTAAAAAGAGGCTTTAGTATGAAAATTTTGTGATCTTAACTATTCTAACTGAATTGAGAGCTTACAAGAACAAATTCACATTGTAGCCAATGAACTAATTTTCTATTTCATATCAATTGAATGAGTTATTGAAAATACAGAATGCACCTATATATAGGAAACTTCTAATTCACATGTGTATGACATGCCTTTAACAGAATTAGTAACAGAAAGCTAACAAACTCTAAACCACTTGACTCAACTGCCTAACTTCCTATCAACTTGATTATTCTTCAGTGTTATATTTCAATACTCCCCCTCAAACTGTAGGGTGGAAAACATCTAACACACCAAGTTTGGTCAGTAGAAAATGATGTTGAGTAGCACCTAACCCTTTGGTGAAGATATCAGCAGGTTGCATAGCAGTACATATGTATTGAGGACTTATAAAATTGGATTTCACTTTCTCCCGAATAAAGTGACAATCAATTTCTATGTGTTTTGTACGTTCATGGAACACTGGATTCTCTGCTATCTGAATAGCTAATTTGCTGTCTGTGAAAACTAATATTGGACTAACAACTGGACAATGGAGCTCTTTGAGTAAGCCAGCTAACCAAACTAACTCTGCAACTAGAGCTGCCAAACTTCTATATTCTGCTTCAGCAGAGCTTCGACTAACAGTCTGCTGTTTTTTCGATTTCCAAGAAATCAACGAATCTCCAAGTTTTACCATGTATCCTGTAACTGATCGCCTTGTATTTGGACATGAAGCCCAGTCAGAATCACAATATCCAGTGAGTTTTGAAGGTTCAGTTCCTCTTCTTAGCAAAACTCCAAGTCCTGGAGACCTCTTTATGTACTTCACAATTCTTAGTGCTGCTTCCCAATGAGAAGTTTTAGGATGTTGCATGAATTGACTTAAAACTTGCACACTGAAACAAATATCAGGCCTAGTAATAGTTAGATATAACAGCTTCCCAATCAACCTCTGATAAGATGTAACATCATCTAGTTCAGGATCATTTGAAACACCAACATTTTGATCATATTCTAGACTGGTAAGTTTGTGATTGAACTCTAAAGGAGTACTCACTGTTTTTGCACCACTCAACCCAACTTCTGAAATAAGTTGCAAAACATACTTCCTTTGATTAAGTAAAAGTCCATCTTTGGATTTCAAAATTTCTATTCCCAAAAAATATCTAAGGTTCCCCAAGTCTTTCATCTTGAAGTTCTGATTCAAAGTAGCCTTGGCTTCTTGAATCAAATAAGAACTGTTTCCTGTGATCAAAAGATCATCTACATAGACCAAAATTATGACTAGATCAGTTCCAACTTTTCTAATGAACAAGGAATGATCATGTGCACTCTGAGTATACCCTGCTGCCATTAAAGCTGTAGTAAACTTGATATTCCATTGTCTAGAAGCCTGCTTTAAACCATACAATGATTTCCTCAGCTTGCACACTTTATTCTCCCCCTGTCTTTGCAAGCCAAGAGGAAGATTCATGTAAATATCCTCATTTAGATCACCTTGTAAAAAAGCATTATTTACATCCATTTGAGATAAATCCCAACCATAGGAAGCTGCCAGTGTAAGAACTGTTCTAATTGTGACCATCTTTGCAACTGGAGAGAAAGTCTCATGGTAATCAAGACCTTCCCTTTGTGTGTATCCTTTAGCAACTAAACGAGCTTTATATCTGTCCACCTCACCATTTGCTTTATATTTGATTTTATACACCCATTTTGACCCAATGGCTTTTTCACCAGGAGGCAAATCTATAATAGTCCAGGTACCATTATCTTCTAATGCCTGAACTTCTTGATGCATGGCTTCAACCCATAGTTTGTCTTGAGAAGCCTCATGGTAAGACTGAGGCTCCACCACTGCAGAAAAGGCATTCAAATAATTCTTATAATGAGTGGAAATGTTGTCATAGCAAACAGTATTGGTGAGTGAATGAGGATGAGATTTTTGAGGTACAATGTAGTCTTTGATCCATACTGGTGGCTTGGTAGCTCGACTAGTCTTTCTAGGAACAATATTGTCTTGTTGAACCTCATCTGGATGCACAGGATCATCAACAGGTATAGGATCAACTTCTGCAGGTTCCATCATAACCTCAGCTTCTGCACAGTCAGGTTCTATCATAACCTCAGCTTCTGCAGGTTCTACCATAGTCTGATGTAATTCATCAGAATATAATATTGGCTGCATAGTTGACTGACCACAGTCATGTGTATCTGGATCATCTGCATTTTTTAGAAAAGGTGACAATAAAGGAAAAAATCCTTCATTTGATTTCAGAAGCTTAAAGGGAAAAACCTCTTCTCTGAAAACCACATCTCTACTAATAAAAATAGTTCTTGTATCCAAATCATACAGTTTATACCCCTTTTGAGTAAAAGAGAAACCCAACAAGACTGCTCTCTTTGCTCTAGCCTCAAATTTGTCTCCTCTGGGCAATGAACTCGCAAAGCATAAACATCCAAAAACTTTAATGTGTTCTATGCTAGGAAGTTTTCCAAACAACACCTCATAAGGAGACTGGCCATCCAAAATAACAGTAGGCAATCTGTTAATAAGATAGACTGCTGTTTGTATACAATCACCCCAAAATCTACTAGGAACATGAGATTGCAACTTCAATGCTCTTCCTACCTCCAAAATGTGTCTATGTTTCCGTTCAACCACCCCATTTTGTTGTGGGGTATAAGGACAACTACTTTGATGCACAATGCCTAATGAAGAAAATAAAACAGTCATTTGACTATTGAAGAACTCAGTACCATTGTCTGATCTCACAGTCTTTATTGAACAACCAAATTGATTACAGATCATGGAAAAGAAACCTTTCAATACAACTCCTACTTCTTTTTTGATTGTAACAGAAAAACCCATGTAAATCTACTGTAGTCATCAACTATGGTCAAGAAGTAATGCTTTCTATCATAGGTAGGATGCTGGTGAGGACCCCAGACATCCATGTGTACAAGCTGAAACAAACTACTGGATGTAGTTGTACTAGAAGGAAACTTCAATCTACATTGTTTGGCTAAAGGGCAAATCATGCATTCTTCTTGGATACTAACATCCACTTTATTCTTCAATATGGAAATGTACTTCATTACTTTCATAGAGGGGTGCCCTAATCTGAGATGCCACAGCTTCAAATCTGTAATTCTCTTGTTTGTAACTACTGCTCCTCCTGCTACTGAAAATGCTTCATGCTTGAGAATGTAAAGACCTTCTTCTTCCTTACCAATCCCAATCACCTCCCCAGTATTTAGATCCTGCATTGTACATAGGTTAGGAGAAAAAGACACCACACAATTCAGATCCTTCGTCAGCTTAGAAACTGACAGCAAATTGAATCTAAAATCTGGTACATATAGCACATTTTTCAGCTTGTATTCTCCCAAAATCACTGCATTTCCAATGTGTTCTATTTGAATTTTATTCCCTGTAGGTACTTGCACTCTATTAGGATTTGACTCTGTTGGATGTTTGCAATCATGAAGGATCTTATCACAATAAGTAACATGATGTGTGGCTCCAGAATCAATAATCCACTTCAATTCTGCTATATTTACATTATCATGTGTAACATTCATACCTGCAATTGCATTTGCCTTACAACTTCCAGTTGGCTGATCAACCATCATCTTCAGCACCTGATCATAGTGTTCTTTTGTGAAATATCCACCTGGAAAATGAAAGTGAGAATCTGATCCTGATGTTGATGTAGCTCCTTTTCCTGAAGATGATCCAGCTTCAGCTGTTGAGACATGAGCATGAGGCATGCTATCCTCATCAGTAGATACTCTTCTCTTGCTTTTGAAATCAGTAGGAAAACCTACAATCCTATAGCAAGTCTCTTTCGTATGGCCTTTGAATCCACAATGTTCACATATCACACCTACTCTTCTTCCTTGTGAGACATGTCCTTGATTCTTCTTGGATTGAGTATTGTTAGGTGGATATTGAGAATTTTGTGACTGGTTGTTGAATCTCGAACCTCTTCCTGCTAGCATAGTCATAGGATTTCCTCCTTCAATCAAACCTAGCTTCCTTTGACTTTCCTCTTGAATTGCCATTGCATAGGCTTGATTCACACTTGGAACTGGTGAACCAAGCAAAATTGAGCTTCTGACTTGAGCATAACTCTCATTCAGTCCTACTAAAAATTGTAATAACCTCTGTTGTCTAATATGTTCAATATGAGAATTTGATTCCTGACATTCACATGATGGAGATGGAACCATAACATCTATCTCATCCCATAGATCTCTCATCTTAGAGTAATATGTAGTCACAGAGTCTGTTCCTTGAATCATCACACTGATCTCCTTCCATAAATGAAAAATTCTAGTCAAGTTAGATTTATCAAACCTTTCTTTGAAGTCGCTCCAGATCTTCCTTGCACTCGATGCATATATAATGCTGGTTAACAGCTCTGGTGCTACTGTTGCACTGATCCACGATAACACGACTGCATCACACCTTTCCCATCTAATTGCCAAATCTCCTTTGTACGTGCTTTTGACACAAGTGCCATCGACAAATCCAAGTTTGTTCTTGACTAGTAGTGCCAAACGCATCGATCTACTCCACAGTCCATAATTCTCTGGACCTGTAAGTTTTATTGGAATTAAAGCAACACCTGGGGTATCAGATGATTGTAAATGCAGAGGATGATTATGATCGATTTGATTGGAATTGATTTGTGAATCAATTTCTGCTGCGTCTGGATTATTTACAGTTGTTGCACTGTTATTCACCATTGTTGAATCTTCAAGCAGTCAAGCAGCTAACAGTGAAGCCTGCTATGTCTTCTATAAATTTTTGATCTCCTGCTCTGATACCATGAAAATTTTGTGATCTTAACTATTCTAACTGAATTGAGAGCTTACAAGAACAAATTCACATTGTAGCCAATGAACTAATTTTCTATTTCATATCAATTGAATGAGTTATTGAAAATACAGAATGCACCTATATATAGGAAACTTCTAATTCACATGTGTATGACATGCCTTTAACAGAATTAGTAACAGAAAGCTAACAAACTCTAAACCACTTGACTCAACTGCCTAACTTCCTATCAACTTGATTATTCTTCAGTGTTATATTTCAATATAGAATTCAAACCTTAATCTAGTGGATGGTATCTCAAGATTCTATCACTAGCACAAGAACACTTATATGTGTTAAGTAATGATATGACATAAATAATTGTAGTAAAAAAATAAATTTGAACTACGGAAAAAAAAAAATTAGCCAGAAAATTTGGCCAGAATAATACATATATTTTTTTAATGTTATTTCACCTTTTAAAACATTTTTATCCTTTTAACTTTAATTACCTTTTAACTAAAAAATGGAAATTTTTTAAATTTATTTTAGAATTAAAAATATATTCTAGTTTTTTTAAATTTCTGACCATATTTTCTTATCGTTTAGCACTTTTCCTATATTAAACTCCCTCAAAAGTGTTTATTGGACTGAGTTTCTCATTTGTTACTGTAGTTAAATAAGACGATCAAGAGCTATCTTAAGTGATGTTGACAAAAACCTAGCAGGCAATGAGGTTTTTCATAGATATGAAGATTTAAGGATAGTTAATGTGGATATCAAAAAATGTTAAATTAGTTAAACCACTTGATACGAGAGGAGGTAAGCATAATAAATTATGACAGGTGAAAAGTAGTTCAAGTCTAATTATGTGCAAATAACCTCTCTTAAATTACAGCATTGATTTTAGTTGTCCACTTCAATCGTCACGGGTAAACCAACCAACCGTTTTTTTTAAAAAAAATAAATAAATTCTATTACGGTATTGTCACTACTTAGAGTACTAGTAGAAATAGAAACAGTCTCGACCTAAATTAATAGAAAATTTGTATCATAAAATATAAGTTTTCTATACATTTGTTATTGAATTAGCTCACTGATGATAATAGAAAATTTGTATCATAAAATATAAGTATTCTATACATTTGTTTTTGAATTAGCTCACTGATGAAAAAAATATGATGAAAAATAAATGTTTGTTGATTCGCTCAAATATAAAAAAGTTCCCTAATTTTTCGTGCAAAAATATAGTATTATTTTTTTCTCACTAATTTATCAATTAAAATATTTATGAAAATAATGAGAGAAAATTGAAAGATAGTGGTTTTTCTGGCAAGTTGATGTCTTGCCTTAAAAACTCTTGCCTACCTCTTGTTAGGTGACTTAATTCTATTTTCAAATATTAATCGAATAAATTTCATGACATTTTTCACTGCAGATAAATTACATCAGAATTTTCGTGGAGATTAGTATGAAAATTTATAGGAAATTTAGGGCCCGTTTGATCATAGATTTTTCAAATAATATTTGGAAAAAAAACTTGACAAATAATGTTTGTCCATACATTTTGTCATTATTTGGCAAATATTTTTGACAAATATCTCAAATTCCCAAATACTAGTTTTTTCTAGTATTGGGCCAAATCTCATTATTTGTGATCTTTTAAAAATTGAAAGTTTACCCCAAACTTTTATTTTTACAAAAACACTCTCTATAGTTGTTGCTTACGTTGTATTACATAATTTTTTTACATTAATTCCAAAGTAGTGATGAAATATTCGGTGAATGTGCAATGATAATATGATTATTGATGAAAATGATGAATAATCTGCTCAAGATAACAAAGTCATGTGTTTTGTCTACTTCACGACGTATGAAATGATGCTTGTTGCACTCACTCAAAATTACCACATTGCTCTAATGTCATGGACACTATTTGTTATTGTTATAACAAATATTCAATTGAATTGTAATACAAACTTATGGTTAGTTTTAATATTTTTAAAATTTATGGGTATAAATCATATTTTTCTTAAAAAGTGAAATATATTTTCCAAATACTATGACCAAACACATGGTAAAATTTCACCTAAATTTTCAACTAAATAATATTTGTCAAGAATATTTGAAAATCTATGGCCAAACGCTAGCTTATTTTTTTACAAATTTTTATACTAATCTCTAAAAAAATCTCCATATAATTCACCTTTTTCATATTGTGTTCTGTCTTTCCTCATAATTATGTTTGTGAATTGATTATAATCTTTGAGAAAAAATAGAAATTGACGAGCCGTTGCACGAAGAGAAATGAGAATTAAAACACTTTTTTTTAGAATAATTTTTCATTTTATTATGATTTTTGAGAAATTTTAAAGAAGTGCTTTTCAACTTCAACTTTAAAATTTTCAAACGAACTGTTATCTATCTTCTCTCTGTAGCAAAAACAAATATAATTAAATATAACTTTATCTTCGACTTTAATTTTATAAATTTTAAATAAAACAAAAAATATTTAAATTTTATTATCATGAAATGCCTTCTCAAACAAGTTCATTGTAATAGTCTAATGGTGATAAGGAGGCAATAATCAAGAATGAAGGCAATATATATTATGGTGTAATAATGAGATTGTTTTACTCTTAATTAAAGTACTATATAATTCAAATTATTAAAAATTCAATACGAATATCAATCTAAAAAAACAAAAATTAAGAATGAAGGCTGTGATGATATTCTTGTTTAATTTTTTTAAATGCTCAGCCGCAATATGCTGTGGGCACGAACCATTCTTTTAAAATAAAAAGTATTGTGGTTCAACAAGAGGCACTTTGCATATGCATATAATCATGACACATCCCATTTAATAGCTATATTAACTGCAGCATTAGATAATTAATTCAGCAAATCATAATGACTTGCACTTTGGTTTACAGTTTAGACACCCCCCTCCCCTGAATTCCTGAAAAGGATATCATACAAAGAATTGGAACTGGATGTACATAAATAAACAAGTTTAGAAAAGAAAAAGAAAAAAGTGGATTTCATTAGTTTAAAAAATTAGACATTTCCATTAAACAGGTCATTTATATTATTTTTTAAAATTACTAATTTCACTTATTGTGAACAATTAATTGTTTTAGGTGAGATCACGTTACTTTCAAAATTTACGTTATAATTAATGCATAAAAATTAAATTTATATGAGAGAAATGAATGATATGTATATATTTACGAAATATAATTGTATATATTCAATTATTATGTATATATATCATGACTACAACAAATACTATGATTAATATTAATAAATAAATTATATCCATAAATACAATTGTATCAAAGTTATAGCGTATAATTTTGTGAAGAGAAAAGAGTCTGTATTGGGATTTAGTAGTAAGTAGAAGTATTTGAATTGGGATACATTACAAAAAATGTGGGAAAATCAAATTTAGCTTTAGGCATGAAGAGAGAAGAGAAACGGCAAAAGCTGCATGAAGGGCTCCTTAGGATGCTCTATCCTCCCCCACCATCACCTCCTTCCCAAGTAATTAATTTTCTCCCTCATGGCTTTTCTTTTTTTCTTTTTTCATACTACTTGACTCTACCGGAGTATTACAATTGTAGGAAGAAAACGAGGACGACGAATCATTTGACATTCTCGAACAAGGCGATCAAATTCCAGGTTTTCTTGCTAACATGAGTATAATTTTGATTGGCAAATGTATTTGAAGTAATTGGGTATTATGTGCAGATGAACTGGAAGAGGATAGGGGTTCTTCCTCATCTGGCGACGAGGAGGCTGATCATGGGCCTGAGAAGCTCACAAGGGCACAGAGGAAGAGGATTCGACGGAAGAAGCTTAAGGAAGCCTCCTCACGCCGCCAGAATATAATAGGGCCATTGTTGCCTACTGAAGAGAGTGATCTAAAGGATGTAAATGTGAGTACGCCAGATGAGGAACCACAAGGTGTTCGACAAAATGCCAATGAGACAGGTAGGCTTTGAGGAGTTAGAAAAAAATAATGTCAATAGCTATAGTTTTCTTGTCTAGCTCCTTATATTTCACTTTGAATATAGTAACTTATATCTAGTGGAACGCAGGGGCGGAGCCAGAGGGGTGCAACCGTGCAAGGGGTCAATTGAACACACCCTCCCCCTTGGTTGAAAAATTACACAATGTAGATAGGGAAAAAATGATTTTTTTGCATATATATGAAAGTTGTTGAGACAGGAGAACACTTTTTTTTGAATTTCTGGCTCTGCCACTAAATGGAAGTGGAAATAAAATTTTACACCTGTTAGTGTACTTTAACTGTCTATGTATAGAACTTTTAGCTAGTGAAGTATGGTTGTCCATTGTTCAGATGATGCAGATTCTTGCCTGAAACTAAACAAACAAAAACAAAGAAGAATTGCTAAACGGTTGGTTGGTGGCAGCTCAAAGTCAACTGGAGATGGCAACAAGACTTGAAAGCTCCATTTCTTTGGCCGAGGGATAAGAAAACTTGACTGACTGCTTAAAAAAGGGTCATTGCAGAGCGAAAATTTTGAAATCGGATTTGATACAACTGCTGACAAAGTCTTTTAAGAGGTTGTGTTATTCTTTCATAACTCTGAGGCATGTTTTTTTATAGTTGCAAATTTTCACTTAGTAGTTATTAATTTAGTGATCTGTTGTCTTCTGGTACTGTAAATTAACTTATATTCATATTATTTTGATGACATATACCTTAATGAATGTTGGAGAAACCTTATTTTTTAAAGAATTTTCAGAGTTTGAAGACAACATGTGTGTGGTCAGATACTCAATTAAGTGGATTGAGAATCACGTGGCCTCAGGTTCAAAATGTTATTGGAGGCAAAAACCTTAGAAGGATGGAAAACAAAAAGAAGCATGGATTTGAATATTTGTAAGTATGAAAATGTTGTTAGTCGAAGTAATAATTTTACTCCATAAAGAAGGATGGGAACTTTTGATCCGCTGATCATGAAAACTTATCATGGATTACATTATGCACTCTTAGTTTGGGCTATTGGCCATTTATCTGGGCTGTAAGTTGTTATAGAAAACCTTGTCCAGACACAACTCACCCCGCTTGTAAATGGGACAGTTTGTTTGGTGGGTGTAAATGGAAAGCCCACTTGTAAGATTTGTGAGGCCGCAGGGATGAATTGTTCTTCACTGTTCCTTATCTCGTTTTTGGATTCCCATCCATGTTCCTTATCTTCATCGGAGTCCATCAGTGGTGGAGTCAGAATTTTCATTAATGGGTTTAAAAATATGAAAAGGTAATACAAAGAAGTCAAAGGGGCCTCAACATCAGGTTCGGATGAACCCTGACCATTAGTAGCTCCACTTGTGGCTTTAGCTAATCCAAATTCGACCGCGTAAGGTTCATTTAAAGGAGAAACACATCCTAATAGGATTTTTTTTTCATACGTAGGGCTCGAAATCAAATCTTCTAATTAAGAATGAAGGGATTTTATTCATCACCACAACCCTCACTGGTTCCTTATCTTTCTACCAAAGGAGCGGCTGCCTACTGAAAGTATTAATTTCTCTTAAACGCTTCTTACACTAGGTTACATCCTAATTTTCATATTACTGAACTTGTATTTCAAAATATCGAAATTAAACTTTGATGCCCAAACAGGCCAAAGTTGTGATAGGACATTTATCATCTTCTTTTATAATAAATGCTTGCATATAAATTTTTATCATAAAATCACATTAAGTGATAAAGATAACTATTTTTTGGATAGTTGATAAGCAGTTCCACAAAGTAAGAGAGGAAGTCAACTCCAGGAATTAAGGATCTTAGCTTAGCGGAAGGTATGGCGTAAACTGCTGAGGCAGATCCTTTTCTTGTTATTTTTGTACTAAGAGGTGGGGTTTGCACCCATTTAAGATTGTTTTTGTTCTTATCCCCAAAAATCAATGCTCTATTACTTATCATTAGTCAATAATATTAAACATATTCCAATTCTTGTTCCTACTATCACTAGGCACTAGCCGCCACAAGAAAAGTTGCACCTCATTTAGGTAATATATGCACTATTACTCTTGTGGAAAGTGGAAACTATCACTTTTTCAAATTATCAACAAAAATTGTCAACAGTAAAGAGCATTATTATAGGTAAAATTAGTGATAATAATAACAACGCCAAACAGAGAGCAGTTCTGTTACAAGGATTATTATAGTAGTATACTAATAAAGAAAAACGCAAAACAGAGGGGGGAAATACAGTTACGTGGTCTGTTCAAAGAATTATATCTAGAAAAGGAAAAAGTATGAATATTGTAATTTGTACAAGCGTTTGAGAAGTGAAAATGTCCATCATTGAACAAATAGATTAATAATTGAGATGAGTTGAATATAATAACATAATAAGTGGTCTAGCTTAACATTAAAAATCATTTTCACAATATATTAACCCAATAATTATGGCCATATTCGTTAAAGTACCGTAAAAAAAATAAGTGTTTACAAGAATTTCACATGTGTGACTATATTACTCACAAAATCTTTTACTTGGATAACACAAGAAAAATATTTCTTAAAAAAAGATTGGCGTGAGAATCAAGTCTCCGTCCTCAATTTGCTCAATCCAAATTCATAAAATGGAAGAATTTAGAAACTATATTACTCTTCCCCATACAAATTCATGTTGCACATGGAAACAGTCTCAACAGTCCACAAATCCAACCCCTACATAAGATTAAAAACTCCCACCTACACTCTTGCCATTAAATCTTCTTACTCAACAGTCCCGCCCTGCTCATTTTGTCAATTTTTATTTTTTTATAAGCAAAGCAAATGAGGGAATTAATTACAGATCTTAGTTTCCTTGTAAGCTGCTAGGCCCAACTTTATTATATTTATTACTAAATATAATATTATTCCTTCTACCATATTTGTATTCCATTTTTATTTTCAGTAACTTTCCTTGCCCAACCCACAAATTAAATGACCAGTCAGATTCATCCAGCTCACTAATATATAATACTACCTCCATATTGTTATTTCTTGTGCCAGTCCTACATTAAATTTCACAAAGCATTTAAAGCACACATTGCATTCCTTGTGACTTTGAGACCTTCTCACTCACATACCATATTTTCAGTATCTTTCCTTTTCATTTACACGGGCCATGGCCCATAGCGTGTTTCGGGCCAAACAGCAATCGTCTTCTCCGAGAGACAAATCTCTGTTCGCGGCCGTCATAGTTGCGGTTTTACTTGTCTGTGCTATTTGGTCATTTACTGATCCTTTGCCTAATTTATCAGGTTTATTATACAATCAGAGTATTAGTTCACCGGAATATTGCCCACCGGGACGGGAAGCTGTTGACCGGAGTTCCGATCCGCCGGAGAAAACATTCTACGATGACCCGGAACTCAGTTACACTATTAACAAACCAATCAAAAATTGGGACGAAAAGAGAGTTCAGTGGCTGAAGCTTCATCCTTCATTCGCCGCCGGAAGAGTTAACCGTGTGCTCCTCCTCTCAGGATCACAGCCCACTCCATGCAAAAACCCTAGAGGTGATCATTTACTGTTAAGGTTTTTCAAAAACAAAGTTGATTACTGTAGAATCCATGGCTACGATATTTTCTACGGAAACACGTTTTTTCACCCTAAAATGCGTTCTTATTGGGCCAAAATACCGCTTGTTCGGGTCGCCATGCTGGCTCATCCTGAATCCGAGTGGATTCTATGGGTTGATTCAGATGCAATCTTCACTGACATGGATTTCAAAATTCCATTACACAAATACAATGACTACAACTTCATCGTCCATGGCTGGCCTGATTTGATTGTTAAGAAGAAAAGCTGGGTCGCGATAAATGCTGGTATTTTTCTTATCCGAAATTGTCAATGGTCCATGGATTTCTTAGATGTTTGGGCTAATATGGGCCCGAAAAGCCCAGAATACAAGCAATGGGGCAAAATCTTACGAACAACTTTCAAGGACAAAACGTTCCCGGAGTCCGACGACCAATCAGCACTGAGCTATTTAATACTGAAAGGAGAACAAAAATGGCGAAGCAAAATTCACGCAATTACTGATTACTCTCTACACGGATACTGGCTAGGAATAGTAAACAGATTTGAAAACATAACAGCGAATTACACGAAGATAGAGAGAGATGTACCCAAGTTACGGAGGAGACACGCGGAGGCTGTGAGCGACAGCTACGCGGCGGCGTGGGAGCCGTTGTTGGCGGAGGGCGCGGATGGAAAGGGCGGATGGAGGCGTCCGTTTATCACGCACTTCACGGGGTGTCAGCCATGTAGTGGGGACCACGCGACGGAGTATGTGGGTGATTCATGTTGGGTAGGAATGGAACGAGCGTTGAACTTTGCGGATAATCAGGTGCTACGTAACTTTGGGTTCATGCATGATGACATCAAAAGTAATTCCCCTGTCTCTCCGTTAAATTTCGATTTTCCAGCTGAAGACCCTGAAGAATTCGTGTGAAAGGAAAATAAAAACAAATAACCTCAGGTTTTTACTGTAGGATTAAAATGAGGTTACTTAGACATAAGTCCTGTGAATTTTGTTGTTTTAATTCAGTATCAATGTATTTGATAGTTATTGTAATAGTAAACAAAGTTTTTTAATCCCTTACAGAAAAACAATGGGATAAGTTGCCAGTCACTATGGAGTTATTTTTACCATCCATTTTCTGATTTCATGGTAATTGTTATTTTTTCATGTAATGATAAAGGTCGTGGGAGGTCAAATAAAAGTGTCTTAATCCGTCTTTATAAGGCAACCAATAATTGAAAAGGCAAAAGTCCATTCATATTTTAAGAATTTGTGGACAAGTGTGGACTGCTTTCTGGGTCATCATTCAACCGATGATTTTCCAGTTCCAAACGAAAGATATATTTGACAAAAAATATAAAAAGATTGGCTTGATTGATTGAGGATCGAGGAAGATAGGGTCATTATATTTATTATAAATAGAAAAAGAATTAGCAGCTCCCCTTAATTAGTGGCGTGTTTCAATTTAGAGATTTGTCAAAATTGTCACGCCAAAGTTGTGTGACAAAAGCCTAGACCAATCTTTAAAAGGAATTATTTTTTTCTAATTTATTTGCTTGTGTTTTGCTGTTTAACCCTTTCCCCTTTTTGAGTCCAACTTCACTGCCAATGTTTTTTAAGTCATGCAACTCTCTAGATAACAACTGAACAAAACTAAGGACCACAAAGGTTTTGTCATATTTAGTTTTCAAAAAAGAAGTTGATAGTAACAGAGTTTTCAAGACATTAATCTTTTTGAAGTGCAGTTGATCTTATAAGTAATCTGATTGTATAAATATCGTTTAAATTCATGGGATATTATAACATAAAAAGTTGAAAAAGATACTTGTGCTTGAAGATGAGTTCAATATTCAGTTTCTTATGAGTGGAAACTGGAAAAAGAAAAGCGAAGCTGTGATGTCTGTCAGAAATTTATTGACTGGACTCGGTCGTCTATAAAAAGAGAAGTGATCCACATTTACCCTTTCTTGGGAATGAAATTACGAGACTCAAGTGGGTTGGTACTCCCAACATGGGCATCAAAAGTAAATAGGACACCCACATACTTTTCAAGCAACAAAACTCGCAATTTTATGTTTCTTGATCGGGTGAAGTGTTTCATGAATATGGAGCACAAACGCATAAAACAAGACAATTCATTCATTTCGTTATGAAAGCTATGCATTTCAAAGAACCTAGACACATGTTTATAAAATATATTTTTTTATTCATTTTTATTTGTTATGTTGTGCTTTTTGAAAATTAATTTCACTAACTTTCAAAGTTATATTAAACTACATTAATTTGATATTCTAAATAAAAAATTTATGTATTACAAACCAAACAAAAAAAATTTATAAATTATAATTTTTTGCATATAAATATAATAGAAAAATATATTATAAAATGTTAATTAAAGTTTTTATAATTTGACATGACAATTAAAAGTAGACCAAAAAAGTAATGTTATTTGGACTTCATTAGTTGATAAAACAAACTTAAAATAGAAAAAAAGGGAGTTCACTCCATAATTTGTGCAAGTAAATCGGCTTGCTGTCTCTCTATCTACGTGACTTGTTCATTTGTCACAAGAAAAATGAACTAAACACATAATTGAGCTGACTTTGCTATGGGTTGAAATCATTGCCCAAGCCCAAACTTTTAAAATCATTGTTCACTTCCTCTCATATTCTATTATACACATAAAAGTACTGAGAACATAATTGGGCCTTGTGCTGGCGAATTTTTGCCTAAGTCCGACCTACAAAATTTGGCAACTCCACTTTCACATCCCCAAGTGTGGCAGTAGAGACCCTTAAGGGTCATTTATTTCGGATTAGTAATGCAGTTTGAGCTTTCTACTATGGCGAATTTGAGCTTGCAATGACGTATTAGTAATCCAGAGATAGTAGTTGTTGTTTTTCTTCTAAAATGACCTTTCTACTATGGTAGTTTTATCATTTTAAATTTAATCCATATATTGTTAACACTTTTATTTGATATTGAATAAAATAATATATAAATTTCTTCATAACTTATACATGTTTTATTTATAAAAAAGATAAAAAACTACCAACCAATAACTTAATGTTGATTTAAATTACTTCAAAACCAACAAAAGAAGGTAATACTACAATTTGATGATGAATTTTATGTGGTAATACAAGTTGCTTTCAACCCTTCATATTATTGCACATTAATTATTTTTTCAGACACGTGCCATAGTGTACGGGGATTTAGTGAAGGTGCGAACAACTCACCAACTGTGTTACACCCGACTATTGTGTCAAACTTCAGTTTTGAAAGAAATAAAAAAGATTCTGGTTACATTGATTTGAGATTCTGAGAAGGTGGAATCATAAATCACTTTCTTATGATGATTGATGAGTGTTATTCAAACGTTGAATCATATCTCAACTAATTTTATACGAGGTTCTAAACTATGTTAATTTAACTTGTTTCTAATCAGATAGGATATAGTGCTTAATGAAATGGAGGAAGTATATATAAATTGTACACGCATCTTGTTTTTTTTATAGAGGGAATTCTTGATTGAAAACACTTGTTGATTTGTCGTTTACATAGATTTATAATTATAATATGGAATAGTGAGTGGGGTTGTAATAATTTTGAGCCTCTTTTGTTTCTTTGATTCTGAACACTATTATGAATCAAAAGTGCCAACAGTCAATGCAAGTCTTCTATCCAACAAACAACACATAACCATGCCGGATCTCACTAAAAGATTCGTTTTCCAGACACAAGGATTTCTCTATCTTCATTATTAAAAAGGAAAAAAACGTTTTTCGTATCGTCCCCATAGCTTTTATTTTTATTAGAAAAAAACATAAGACGAATACATCATTAAGTCAAAAAAATATAACAATGTGTCAATTTCATCAGGACTCGGCTCTACCACGAAAAGGATTGTTGTGAAACTAAGCATTTCCTCAAATGCGCAAATTCAAATGAGTCATATTCCAATGTTTGGAACCAAACAGAAAAATGGAAAAAAGGAGTCATTCTAATCGTAAACTCTTCAATCAAAATGTGTTGATTTCATGAACATATCCATGTTACAAAACACAGTACTTCTAATTAATTCTAAATGGAAAGACATGTGACAATGTCCTTTATCAATACAAGTTGCTTTCAACCCTTGCATTTTTGTCCTTCATGAAATTACACTCACATGTGCAGTCTGCAGATACTTCTCTTATATAGTTCTTGTGGAAAATGAAAAGGCAAAATGGTATGATATTCCCTTGCCTTTGTCTTATAAAAGTAACTCATATATGTCCTATTGTTACCCAAAAGATATATGTGAATTGTTTATCTAACAATAAGAATATATATGAATCACTTTTATAAAAAGGATATATCAACTTCAAATAACTCGGGTATATCAACTTCAAATAACTCCAAATTACAGAGTTGCGTGGTATATCAGACCTTTTTTTCCGAATAGAAATTATCTTCTATCCTAACAATCTGAAGAGAAAAAAATACACTGTTTTAATAGTATAAATTTCTTCAAGTAGTGACTATATATGCGTTAAACTCCATATTACAGCATTGAAGTAAAACGAAAACAAACTACTACAAATTAAGTACATACATGTGTATACATAGAACTTAAAAGAAATAAGTATTAGGCAGGAAAGTTAAAAGGAACAGGAAAAACAGAGGAAGAATCAAGCAGATCCTTATGCATATACCCATACTTCCTCAACACCTGATTATCAGCAAAATTCAAAGCTTTCTGCATAGCATCAAAACAAGTTTCACCAGAATACATCTGATTATGATCTCCACTACATGGCTGACACCCTGTGAAATGTGTGATGAATGGCCTTCTCCAACTGTATCTCCCATACCCAGCATCCTTAAGGTGTTCTTCCCATACACTAGCATAACTCTCACTCACCCTCTCTGCGTGTCTTCTTCTTAATCTCCCTTCACTTTTCTCTATGGCTAAATACCTGTCGGTGATGTTATCATAAGTTCCCACGATTTCTACCCAATACCCCTCGAAATAATATCCCCCTTCTACGTATATTTTATTACCCCATTTTGCCTTTTCTTTCAAAAGTAGATATGCTAGACCTGATTGGTCATCGGATTCCTGGAATATCTTGTCTTTGAAAGTTGTATGCAAGATTTCACCCCATTTGTCGTATTCCGGTGACTGTGGCCCCATTTTGGCCCAAGTTTCCATTAAGTCCATGGACCATTGACAGTTCCGAATCAAGAAAACTCCGGCATTAATGCTTGTCCAGCTTTGTTGCTCGTATAATAACTTTTCCCAACCATGAAGTACGAAATTATGGTCTTTGTAACGATCCAAAGGAAGTTTGAAGTCCATGTCGGTGAAGGCAGCATCTGAATCGACCCACCAGATCCACTCCGTTTCAGGATGAGCTATCATGGCAGCTTTAATCGCCGGCATTTTTGCCCAAAACGACCACATCTTAGGCTGAAGTAAAATGTTATTGTAAAAAATATCGTACCCGTGGATTCTGCAGTAGTCTACTTTGTTCTTGAAGAATCTAAGCAGCAAATGGTCGCCTATTGGGTTCTTACACGGCGTCGACTGTGAACCGGAAACCATCAGAATCCGTTCCTCTGCTCCGGGGATGAAAGAGGGATGCAAATTCAGCCATTGCCTTCGTTTCTCGTCCCAGTTCTTAATCGGCTTCTCCATAGTGTAACTCAAATCCGGGTCGTCATAGAAAGACGGGTCGGGTGGGTCGTACCGTAAATTGAAGCCTAATGAAACCGGGTCTACCTGAGTTTTCAAGGCGGAGTTCTGTTCGGCGGCGGAAGTGGTTAAAAAAGTGGGATCGGCATTTGGACTCGTGCTCATGAAGGACCAAAAGGCCCATAGGACTAGCAAAGCCACAATACTTGCACCAGCAAAGAGAAATCCATCAGAGAAAATAGAAGAAATTTTACTTCTACAGTTTTGCTTAGCCATTGATGTGTAAGATGTATGAGTTTGAGGACTCTGAGGCGTTACCATTTTACGAGGGAGTGCATACGTTACCCAGGCAAGCTGGCTTTTCGTCTAGTAGCAATAAAAAAGTTGTCACCATCTACTGGACTTTGTGTCCAGCTTTGGTTCTGTGTGTGTTAAGAAGATAGTTAGAAGAGCAATTTTGGCAGTAACTAAGAAAGCATACAAATTCCGTTGAAAAATGTAGATAGGAAAATGTGACGATAGAAAAGTAGATATGAAGATGGGTGTCGGTGAAGTGAAGTGACTAGAAACAAGTGTTTATCACCTCACTAAAGTTGCTGCCATTGTCTGGACTTCAGTCGGTTTGGTGCGGCTTTTAATGGGGTTTTCTTGCTTTCTAGCTCAGTTTAGGGGCCCAAATATTGGTGTTTCTGTTGTTTGAGGTGTGCTAAAGAGGTTGAGTGTTAAAAGAGGTGGGACACGTGGAAAATATACCGACACATTAGGCTTTTTTGAATTAATAATTAATTAATTAATAATGTATACCATTCAATTGCATTAGTATGGAACGGGGATCATCTTCGATACTTCTTGGGGTAATGGAAAGTTTTCCGTTAATTCAGAGTAGTTGTCGGCTTTAATCGCAAATCAGGTCTTATTACTACTTTTCATTCCAACTTTAATGACTTTTTTTCAACTGTAATGATGTTAATAGCCACATCGAAAAACCACATCATTTTCCCCAAAGATTGAGTATGGTGTTTTTACCATTTCATTTACCGTTTTGCTAGGATAAATTTCACTTCAGCTGACTGTTAGAAATAAAGATATATTATTTTCAGACTCTACTAAGATTGGTTTTAATTTGATATTTGATTGTCTTCATTAATTAATCTAAAATCCTCTAGATGAATCTCACTGAAGAACGTGACAGAAGCATATTGATACTCTTTTATTATTTCAACCCCTAATACCCCAACCTTGAACTTCTTCAACCGTAAAATTCCAATCCTTTCACCTACAATACCACCAACCACCTCTTATCTCTCACTCTAACAAAATGTATAGTGGTAAAAATAAATCGATATTATTTAGTTTTGTTTTATTAGCCTTTTTACGAGGAATTAGCGTGTTTCAAGTCTAAATAAATGAAAAGAGTCTAGGTATTGACAAAAATACTTATTACTTTAAGGTGAATTTTCAACAATATTTTTATTAACTAGCTTTCATTTTGAGGTATAAACATTGTTATTATTCGAGTACCTTCATGTACATTAAGCATATTATAAAATGACTTGCCCAAAAAATAAGCGATTAACATGGGTGATGATGTTGTGTAACTCAGCAAAAACTATGTACTCCATGTTGCAAATATGTCCAAAGGGTGAGGAGGGTAAATTAAATATATAGATGTTTTTATGAACTTATTATAGTTGGATAACTATCCATATTTCTCTTTTAGTTATCCCTTATTACTTCACTATTTTGACAGATAAAAAAAGAACGATTTTTTTTATTATACCCTCAATTAATTATCTTGAAAAAGATAAAACTTTTTGAAAATATTAAATTTTTTAATTTATTCAATTCATAATTAATAGGAGTAAAATGATAAACTCAGTATGTTTAATTATTGATTTTGTAATTAATGTGTCAATTCAAAAATGGATAAGTAATTAAAAATCATATTAATTAATGTTTAATTATTTAAATTTTAAATTTAACAATAATTAACAAGAATAAAAATAAAAGTTATGCTTAATTTATATCTTAATTATTTTTAAAAAAAATAAAATACCTCAATAATTTAAAATAGAGAAAATAAAATTTAATCGAGCAGCATGACGAAAATAAGTACTACTCCATTAATACTGTGTAGATCTTCATTTCGATAGGAGAGGATGCTCAAGGCCTACCCTATTTATTTCCGCCTTCCCTTTAATTTTCCATGTGACTTTCTTATGTTGTGTCAGAAATATCCCCCACATCTTCTTCTTCTTCTTCTTCATTTCATTTTTTTCAAAATTTTGTTCATCCAAATTAAAGTAGTATTAATTTCGAGTATTCTAAACACGACCAGTTTTGTAATTTCCTTGTTGCTTAAATAAGGTCTTAGGCACATAATTTGCAATACCACATCTTCCCGTCAAATATGGTGGGCCACTTAAAAGGCATAGTTGAGGAGATATGATTTTTGTAACTTTTAATTATTTTTTTAATTCTAATTAAGAAAACTATTATTATATATATAAGAGATTCAGTTGCATATGAATTTCTTTTCCTTTAGAAATTTTTGTTGCAATTCAACAGTTTACTATATGTTGGACTGATTATTTGAAAGAAATTTTGAATAGGAGTGTAAGGTTTGCAAAGTGATTGTATATAAGTGAATATTCTCCGCCCTTAATTTCTCTCTTTTTGATGAAAAACATATTAAACACATATTCAAACATCAATAATACTTTTCTTTTGACTAGATAGAGTTGGTTTATCACGTGTGAGGCGTTAGTGCATTGTGTCTCAGCTGACCATTTTTGTTTGACTAAAAACAAAAGAAGATTGGTAAAAATTATCTCTAATAATTGAATACACGAAATATTTTTCAAATTTTTGTATGTAAAAATGAAAATTTCTTGTAATAAAAGAAGCTTATAAAAGATTACAATATCATTTATAGATTTCTTGTAACAAGAGACATATAAAACCAAAAAGAAGCTTATAAAAGATCGTCTCCCTTGCCTTTGTGATTTTCGTTAAATAGTTGGCAGAAAATTTACATTTGACAAGTTAATTATCCAAGAGAACAGAGTCATCAAGCTCTCGTAGCTCAGTTGGTTAGAGCACCCGTTTAGTAAGCGGGAGGTCTTGAGTTCGACTCTCAACGAGAGCAAAACAATTGTTTTCCTGGTAGACAAATTAAAACGCAACTTTTTGTTTTGGTCCAAGTAAATCTAATTTTATTCCTCCAAATGATTCTCTAAAATACTTAAATACAGATCATACCAAACATAATACACTGGTACATATTGAGACTGATCATATACTATACTAAAGTCTAGAGGATCAATCTTTCTAAATGGAACATTTATTAACGAAGATGGGCAAACGAAACATCTTCTCTACGTTTAAGTACAATTGAACTAAGGATTCTCACTGAATTTTCAGTTCTTGAGTGGCTCTTAGCACCCTTGCAGGTCTCGCCACCTCAGATAAACCAATCCAGCGCGGTAATGAGTATAAGCCCCTGCCACCACCAGTACATGAAATAGTTGGTGGCTGTGGCCAGCAATGTCAAACTTCCCAGGCATCCATCTTTCTGGAACTCTCATGGCATATACCAGTGCTCCAATGCCGTAAAATATGCCCATCAAAAGTTCATATCCAGTCGTATGAAGTGCCTCAGGTTGGTGCCAAAACAAAACCAGCTTGTGCAGAATAGGTACCGCACCTGATAGGCCCATTCCAAAGAATAGAGATGCTCGAATAACTCGATATTCTGGAGTCTGGAACACAGGAAGTAGGGAACCCAAGATTGTGCCAATTCCCAGGAGGGTAATAAATCCCAGGTACAGATTGCAAAAGAAGGGGTAACACATGAAGGAATAATAGACCGGAGGGTAAAATGAAGTTGATATCAGGGCAGCGATACCAGCATAGTCGAGCCTCAACATGATGTATGATAAACGCTCTGAATGGCAAGAAAGTAAATGACATGTGCTGCTTGCTAACAAACAAAACATTGCCCCACCAAGGAAGGCATAGAATGGCCAGCGAGTTATTGGTCTCACCAGCAATGGTGCTAATATATTTGCCACATCTTCCTTTACACTCCGCTGCAAAGATTTACAATAGTGAAATATCAGTTTACTAAGAGGCAGTGTTAAATTAGGTCTTAGGCCTAACTAGCTCGAAGGGAGGAAGACTGCCCAAGCCTACTAAGAGGCGCTGTTAAATTAGGATTTAGGCCTAATTCACACCCAAAAGCTAGCTCAAAGGGAGGAGGATTGCCTAAGCCTTAAAAGGAGTTCACTCATCTCATTAACCACTAATGTGAGACTTTTTTGCTTTAACATGCAGCCTAAGAGTAGCTAGTGGATATGCTATGGCTTAGTGGAGTGATCCACATTAGACATAACAGTATTACTACTTGACTATGCCAATTATTTATAATAATAGAAGAGTTCTACATTACTATGTTTTCAGTTATGATGAATTAATTTACCTTCCTGTATTAAGAAAAATGAGTGGGGTTGCAACCAGCCCAGCCCCATAAGAAATAAATAAATAAATTATATAAATTAAACACCACAAACATACCCTAACAAGAGTAAAAGTAAACTTCAAACCAGAGACAATCTTATCGATAATTATCAGAGCAAGGAAAACTTTAGATTACATTTTTCAGGGGTGAAGTATTAAAAGCAGTAATATCATTTGGAAGAATTCTTATATTTAAGCATCAGTAGTAACTCCAACTTTCTAACAGTTTCATGTCCTCTTTTTCATTTGTTTTTTTAAGGATACATGACAGGTCCATGAGATGCACACCCCATAATGGACTTGTGAATTCCTAGCCAAGCAAATTCATCTTGGTGGCATTTATTACAGATCGAATAGGTATCAATAAGATGAAATCGAACTAAACAAGCAATACAATGTGTCTGAATAATTATACAGTAACCAGTAGTTGAATAAGGCATTCTTACCAGTACACAGACATCTGTATGGTTGCTGTGGGAAAATCGCTCAGGCAGACAGTTGTTCAGGAGGTCAATAATATGCCAATTAGAGGGGGAACGTAGCAAACCATCTCGAAGTTTGTGCAAATCAGGCATATGCGGCAAAGAAGGAAGACAAGTTAAAAGTTCTGCTTGTAATTTGTGCAAATCAGTCTTCCTTAGAACATCAGGCAGATTCTGTAAGGAATGTAGATCTACAACCTTGGGAACTTTGGTTGCAGTATAAATGGTGAGCGCAAGGAAGAGGAAGAATCCTATCAAATGCCTATAACAAGTAGGAAAATCAAGATCCTGTTCAGCAATCTGTTATAGCTTCTTTTTCTCAATCAGTAGGTCAGGATCAGTATAACATAGACAGAACATTTGGCAAAGCAATGAATCAATAACATTAAGAAACCAGCAATAACATGAAATAAGATCTGAAGGTAGAATATTTGTTATCGTGCTACGACAGCAGTTGCCACTTCAGTAAAGGTTTAGTAAGAAAATTCAAAGAGTAGAACCAAGTGGTCAGCCTAGTACCTAAACACCTTCTAAGGCACAATCATAGAATGCATAGTTTACTCTTTGAATATGACTTACCTAGTATTTCTCATCATTTTCTCAAGGATGCAAGTCTTTTCTTAATTTTGTGGTAATTGCATAGCCAGAATGTAAATGACTGAAGTAGCACTCTTATCCTTGGTCAGATCGCGCAGTAGCACTCACGAAACACTTGATGTAATTACCATCAAATTTCTTTTAATCATAACAATTGATCCAATAAATGGTACATTTTCAGCCTGTAAGATCCTCATCTTAGGACAGCAGCTAAATGACTGATTGACCCCTTTTCAACAACTTAAAGGACCTTATGGCTAATACTGCCCTCAAAATTGAAAGATGAAAGAACTATGAGTCCAAAATTCAACTAATCCAAGACGTATATACGTAAAACTTATCACAGAGCATTCCATATTTTCTAATCTATAGTACCAAAATATAAGGGAATAGTCAATTAAACAAAGAATGTAACAGGAAGAGAAAGACTCACGTATCCTATAGAAAAAATGAAAGCGTAGTAATAAGAGGATTGTTAAAAGTGAAGAAGGGTAACTCTTACGTCCAAACATTGAGGGTCTCATTGTGAATTGTGAAGATGCTGAGCAATGCTTGCTTCAATGGCCATTCGGCCCGGTAATGACCCAGAATGTATTCGTTGTCTTTCAAATACCCAGGCAATGAATGATACTCCACAAGCTGGTACTTCACTTTCTTCCATAATCTCTTTCCTTTCCCTTCCTTGGAAGGAGACAATAATTCATTATCCTCCCTTGACCCGTTACCAGTCAATTTCTCTTTGCCCTTACCCATCTTCACATTCAATTTGTTATCTGTCAATACGAAATCCTGATTAAGCTGAACAAAACAAACAGATCCGAGTCCTAACAATAACAAAATGAGAATTTCGTAGAGAAGTTGCTAATACAACATACAATTCAAGAACCCAATAACGTGTTTCTTAATCGTAGAACCCTAACCCTTAATCTTTGGACGAAATTAGGGGATGGGATTCTTGGCATGAACAAGAAGAAGAGAAGAAAAAGCTCTTATGTAACCAAATTTAGGTGAAATTTAATTTCACAAGAAACTTCGACGTGGTCGATGCAAAAGACGGACAGTAAATTGAGAAAACGACTCCTCACATTTTTTGTCATCAATAAGTTCAAATAGTTAAATAATTAAAGGGCAACTTTCATATAGCAAATAAAAAATTAATATTTATATATTATAGCAAAATTTATATAATTATGTTTTATAGCACATATAGAAATTGTATAATTCGCTATACATATACAGTTAAAGCGAATTTTATAAAACGAAGTATATAAAACGAGAAAGATAAAAACTCTTGGACAGAGAATTGTATAAAAACGAAGTGTATAAAATGAATTGTATAATTATAAGTGTATAGAACGATTATATACAATTTGAATTTGTATAAAATGAAAAAGAGAGAAAGACAAAAGAGACTTGGGCAGGAAATATGAGAAATTAGATACAATTTTAATTTGTATAAAACGAGAAAGAGAGAAAGGCAAAAGAAACTGGGCAGGGGAGTATTTTTATTGTATAATTATAAGTGTATAGGACGAAAATATATGTACTTCCATGTGTATATACAATTTTCTCACGCTTTATACAAACAGAAACGCAATTTATACATTTCGCTTCTGTTTGTATAAGTGAGAAAGACGAAGGTGGCGAGCGAGATTTGGGGAGTGGCGAGCGAGATCTGGAAGAAGGGAACAAAAATATATGTATTTATACAATTTCCTCTGCTTTATACAAATAGAAACAATTTTTATACACTTGTGTTTGTATAAAAAGTGAGGAAGCGAGCGAGAGATTGGAGCGATAATGGGAGAGTGGCGAACGAGATTTTTGGGAGAGAGGCGACTGGCAAATTTTGACAAACGTTTGCTATGGAGCACAATTAAATCAAATCCTAGCTACTGTATTTATTTTAGATTATTAGTTTGCTATTATATATAATTATCCTATAATTGGGCTACTAAAAAATCATTAATAAAACCATTAAGACTAAAATGCTTCAAATTTTTCTTTAAAATCAATTTTTATCTTTTTCAGATCTCGTTTATGAAAATACATAGATTATGCGGAGATGCAGAGGTGATTTTGTTTGTATGTGGTTTTGGCACGATTGCTGCCAATGCCAGATTTGTCAAACATATACTTGCAAAATTTATTGGTCTTTTGATACTTACAAGCATGACAATTTATATTGTATGTTTTTTTTTAAAGTTATCTCCTCTGTCTTTATTTAGTTGTTCACTTTAAAAGTGACACACATATTAAGGCATCAATGATTATGATAGGTTAGTTATAATTTTATCCTTAACTTAAAAAATTATGCAACTCCCCAATTATAATAAATGTATTTTCTGATTCCAAAAAACATGCATTACAACTTAGTACTATTATAAATTTTCTAGAATTAAATAAGGGCATATTAGGAAAAAAATTGTTATCCTTTCTTGATTTGTTAAAATGGACAAGTAAATAGGGACAAATATAAAATGAAATATGGACAAGTAAATAGGGATAGATGGGAGTATTTAACTGTGATTAATTACTCTCCCCATTTTCTGGAAAATGTTTTTTCCAATTTTCTCATGTTTGGTTGAGATAAAAGTTTTGGAAAATGTTTTTCAAATCAACTCATTTTCCTCAAAATTAAGGAAAATGACTTCCCTTCAAAAATTAAGGAAAACATTTTCCAAAACTCTCCTCCAATTTCAAATTACATTTTTTTGGAAAAAATATCAATTTTAAAAAAATATTTTCAATTTCAAAATTTTATTTTTTCACCCGATCACTGACCCCCGCCCCCACGACCGGCCAGCCCCCCGCCCCCACGACCGGCCAGCCCCCGCCCCCCGCCCCCAACCCCAGGCCCTCAAAAAAAATTCACACTCCTCCCCCCACCCCACCCCACCACCACCACCATCCAAAAAAATAATAATTTTGTTTTCAATTTTTGTTTTTAATTTTATAAATTATTTTTTACTCTAGTAAAAATAAAAAGATGTCTCTCAAAAATTTTTCATACATAAATCAAACACTAAAAATCATTTTCGAAAAATATTTTCTACTCACCAACCAAACATGAGAAAATAAGTTCAAAATCTACTTATTTTCCAGGAAAACATTTTCTAGGAAAATATTTTATATGGAAAACATTTTCCTTCATACCAAACACACCCTTAGTCTGTTTTAAAAAGAATGACATCTTTCTTTTTTTGGTAACAACTTTTCACGTGAAATGTTTAAGGTCACATGATTAAAAGACAATTTTGCACATTTGATCAAAAGTCTTCTTTATTTTCTTAAACTTCGTACCAAATTAAATTATACCATTTTTTTTAAACAGAGAGAATAGTATCACATATTATTTATGTATTTAATTACTTTTAAGCAAATGGTAAATAATGTAGCGATTTATTTGGACATTTTATTTAACAAATAAAAACAATTGAGTGTACTAAAAGTATTCTTAGAGCTTGCCATATTAAGGAACACATTTAATTTTTAGAATAAACTTGATTCATTATTAAATTTAGGGAAACTTTCACGTAGTCATTTAAAAATAATTAATTATCCTTCATAACTATAGTTTTATAATTACAATTTGTAGCTACATGTTATATAGAGGAGAGAGGCGAGCGAGACTGGGAGAGAGAGGAGAAAGGAGACAGAGGGGGAAAAGAGTGGGAGAAAGGTGAATTGTATATGTATATTGGTTAAATAATTGTACATTATACATATGTATTTATATATATGTCCAGAGAGATTGGGAGGGAGGAGAGAGGCGAGCGAGAGGGCAGAGAGTAGGAGAGAGGTGAATTGTATATGTATACAAGTTAAATAATTATATATTATACATATGTATTTGTATATCCTGGCGATTTATACATATACAAACGTGACTGGTTATATAAATTCGAAATCAACCCACGTAATTAATGTGGATATTAATCGCGAGTAATAATTATAGCAAACTATAATTATAATAAATAATTAAATAATATAAATTTATTTTGTTAATTTTCCCTTAAATTTATGAAACTAAAATCTAGATGACAAATATGATGAATCAAAGGGTTTATTGTAAAATAATTAAAGAAGCTTTTAAATTTTGTTACCGTAGAACTGTTTTAACTTTTGAAATACTATTGTTGTGATTCTTATAACTTTTTTATTTTTGACGGATCTGAAGTTGTTGCATATATTATATTGGATTAGTGGCTATATATTCGAAGTTGAGAAAAAAAAAATGATAGAAATCTTACATTTAAATTCTCTTATTATCAATATCCCTATTAGTTTTATAAATTTCTAAAATTCCTTATTTTTATGCATTCGATTAATGTATCAGCGCATCAAATTAATCTATCTCGCGCATTAAATTAATGTATCAAGTATGTACATTAGATTAGTACATCATGTATAAAATGTAATGTATTTTACTTAACAATTAATGCATCTTGCCAATCAAATTAATGTATCAGCACTTATATTATTATATCAATTTAAGAAATTTCTGTAATTATAAACTTATAAGGGACAAATGATAATTTTATGTTAAAAGTATATGATTTTTGTCCTTTTGTAAAAAAAAAAAAAAGAAGAGGGAGAGATATTAGTATAAGCAATGATTGAGAGTTGCAAACCTTACGATGGGCCATGTGTTATTGGAATTTGGCATATTCCAAGCCCAGTTGATTTATTATTCTCTTGGACCTAATTGTCATGAACAACCACGTATGATGACAATTGTCAGGCACTATTTGCCACATATTTTGCCATGTAAGAGCCTTACATAAAAGTGAAAGATTCTTGAACCACAAATTTATATTGTTTTTGGGAAAAATTCCAGATCTTCAGTAAATTTCATAGAAAAAACACTTAAATGCCTTCTAAGATTTTATAGGCACACAGAATTCTAAAGAGCTAACAAATATCTCGTCTTTCTTATCCAGTAGTAAAGTAATTATCTTGAGTGTATATGTTAAATCGACAACAATTTATCAAGTGTTGTATAAAATGAATGAAAAAGATATTTTCTTAAATAATTAATAATAGATCATATTAACCTTAATTTATGTGAAATTTGAATTTTGCCACGTACAAAGAAAAATATCAAATAGAGGGGGTAAAGTTAAATTTTGTAATGAAAGTTTTTTTTTTTTCGTCATAGCCTTAATTAGGTGAATTAGATTTATGTATTATTCATGCACTTCAATTTTGTGTGTTAAAATCTGCAAAAAGAAACAGAGGACAAGCTAATATGCACATGTAATTCACATTAAATGTGGTGACTGGTGATTGATTTGGCTAATTCTTTTGACCTTACCACTACACGCAAGTGCTTACATACAGAGAAGTCCATTTAATGTAAGTGGATTTCCAAAGATAATATAGATGAGTCACAATAAACATTATATTTAGACGATAGAGATTAAAATTCACAATGGTCATCTATTAAGACCAAAAAGAAAAAAAGAAATCATTTTTCATTTTTTTTTCTAACAAAAAAGATTATTTTTTTTGTCATCGTGAATATAAAAAATAATGCGTAGAAGCACTCACCTTTTTATTCATTTGTCTGGTTTATATTTAGTGAAATTTCAAATTTCTTTGTTTATGTATTTATTTTATATCAAGATATTTTTAAAATTTTAATAATCATATTTTTAAGGTACTTTAAAGATATTTTTCTTTGATTAATCCATATCAATAATTAAAAAAGGCAAATAAATGAATAAAACAAATGCGTTATTTTTAGTATGAATTATTGAGCCGCCACGTTAACTCACAAGTTGCACTAGTTAATTTTATTTTTTGGTATTTTTCCTCAATAGTGGAACCTTTTGACTCTTAGGGAGTCTGCTCTATCTTTTTCCTCTATTTAGATTTTTGAACTCCTTTATCTTTTGTGGTACCAAATTAAGAGATGAATGTGGTCACCAACTAAACATAGCATGCACCAACACCCCTCATTTTCAGATTTTTTTTTTTAATAAAATAAAACTATGCAGGCCCTTTAATTCATCACACTTGTTACACATGTACATTATTAAGTATGCCAAAACATAAATTAGTCATCATCATAACATAAAGTCCAAGAAGACCCAAACACTCGATAAGGCCTCTAATTTGTTCAAAATCCAAGCTCAACTCGTGGAGCTACATATCGTTTAGGCTATGGGAGAATTAATGTTCTCATGTCATATTAGTTGACTGGTTATATTTTTAAATTAAAAATATTCATGAAGTGAAGTATCGTACTAATGTTATTTTGCAAAATTTCAAATTAAATCAAGCTATGCAATATAGATTATTAGAGTTCGGAGTCAAAAGGGTTATTTTCTTCTCTTTTAAAATGCTTAAAGGGCCATTATAATTTTTTTTAATACCAAAACAGACAACTCGATACCCTAGTATTGAGATCTTTTCTCAATTATAACACCGTTAGCAGTGTTTAAAATTCAATCTTTCTCGCTACAGTTACAGCAACTGATATTTTTCTTCTGAAATCACTACAGCGGCAACAATTTCATAAGAAAATACTCTAATATGTTTTCTTTCAAATTTTTTTTTATTAATAAAATAAAGTATCTATAGGAGGAACGATGTACTGGATTTTATTTTTAATTATTTGTGTAGTTGAGTAAGATTTTGTATCCTATTTATGAAGTAACAAAAAGTTACTATTAATAATTGATACCATTTTTTAAAGGAAAAAATATATCTTTCTTTTTTAAAAAAAACGAACTTAGAAGTTAGAACATTATAAACTTGGTTATTCATGTCGGCCTAATTCAATTGTCCTTAGTGTAATATAGATTTTAATATATATTTAAAATCATAACTTTATCATTTTTTAAATTTTAAAAATATTTTTTTTACGTCTTATGTCCGATTGATTTATATCACGTAAAATTAAACGCAAAAAATATGTTTCTTACTATGTCCGTAGTACAATACAAGCTTCCTTAAAACAAAAACTACCTGTCTATTTTGCTATCAATGTGCATTTGTCATTATTTTTCCTTTGTCGCAGAAAATTTTAATTAGTTGAAAAAATTCACTTAATGTTACTTAGCTTCATCTCACTGATTTAGTCATCCAAAAAGTCTCTTATTTTCTCTTATATTAAAGGAACAATGCACAAGTATCCTGTATCTCATCAACCTATGCTCGAAATCTCACAGACACATTTATATTATACTAAGGTTTCTATCCTCCTAAGCTTATTTTATTAATAATTTTTTATCCATTTTCGGCCTACGTGGCACTATCTTGTGGGTCCAACGCTGTTTGACTTTTTTTTTCAAGCTAGTGCCACGTAGGTCGAAAAGGGATAGAAAATTACGTATAAAATAAGTTCAGGGGATAATAAGACCTTAGTATAGTATAAGTGTGTCTCTGAGATTTCGGTCATAGGTTGAGGGGTACTTGTGCATTTTCCCTATATTAAACAATAACTCGCTTCATATACGGTTAATTTTCTTTATACGTGGTTTGATTTGTTTTTTATTAAAATAAAAATTATTAAATATAACATGAAAATTAGTTAGCAAAAAAATTGACTATTAATACATTGTATTATTATTGCAGAGAAAGAATTTTACAAAAAAAAATAATTAAAGTTTGACTATAAATAAAAAATATCGTGCTACAATTGGGATGAAAACAGATACATAAATTTTTGCCCCTACCGTGAAAAAGATTGAACTTTAGACAGTATTAAAATTGAGAAACGATTTCGCTGATCAGTACAAGTTTTCTTTTTGATATTAAAATAAATAAATTTAGTGACCATTTATGCATTTTAAAGAAAAAAAGTTGTCCTTTTGCCTCCAAACTTTAGATTATTATACTGAAGGGAGTAAAATATCTGATTTAACACGTATACACATTTTAAAATTTAGAGATCAATTTATTTATTTCTCCTTCCCAAATCAAATTAAATTAACTCCTTGCTTGAAGTAGAATGTTTGATTCTTCCAAACTACTTTTTCTCTTATACTTAATAACTAGGCATTTGACACTATAATTTTCACTTTAAAATTATGACAATATTAAATATAAAATTGTGTTTGATCATATTTTTGATAAACAATAAGAACATTCATATTTCCAAAAAAAAAAGTAGCAGTTGAATTTTTATTTTGTTTCAAAAAGAGAATACTATATTTAAAAAAAATATAACTAATTTAATTTTATACTTATTTTATCCTAATAAACTAAAATTATAAGTATATGTATGACTTGAAATTTTTCTTTATTTCATGCTAAATTAATTCGTGCACGTGAACTAAAAATTACTAAGTACGTCAAAAAAAAAAATCTAAAATTTGGCTGTAAATATATTTAGACACTATAATTATTACACATTTCAATTGGACACGAAATAAATTATTTATATTAGACACTTTTTATGCATTTTTAAAATAAATAAATTATAATGCATATTTTTAAGCATCCAAATAAGTTAATCACTTAAGCTATACGTATCATTCCTTAATTATATACAACAATATCAATTGAAATAAATATGTTGTTTACAACTTATTGAGGACAATAATTAAAAAGTGATATATTTTATGTGATTAACATATTGACGCGATGAGTGTTTGAGAACATGCATAATTAATTTTAAAAAGATTTTGAATCGAAAATATCTAATAGAAATATTCTATCATGTGTTGATAATTATTTAAGTGTCTAAATAAAATATATCTATGTTACTTTAAATAAAAGCATGAAAGTCTTTTAAAATATTGATTGAACTTTTTCTCCCATTAAATAGACAAAAGTGAGCTTCACTATTTCCCTCAAATTATTACTTAATTATCTTTACAAAATTTAAAACGAAAGGAATTCTAAAAATATATATGGTAAGAGGAAAATATGTTCTAAAAATTCAAGAGTCCTAAAATATATAGTAAAAGAAAAATGAATGATAAGAGATATTAGAAAAATTAATTATGAAGAAGTTCTAAAATACATAATAAAAAAGATATATTTTTAACAAGATGATGCTATCACAAAAGATAGAAAGCAAAATAGAATCATATTAGGGGAAATTATGAATTTTCCCATAGTAGCATGGCGTAAAATTTGGTATAAAAAAGTTCATATTTTACTTTTTTGATTTTAATAGCTTAAATATGTATATTCATGAAATTTTTATGATAACATTTATATATGATTTTCATAATTTAAATAGATATAATATTTATTTAAATATCAACTACTATTTTTTATATAATTTTATTAATCGACTTAAAATAAAATTGTAACTACGGATAAAGATTTGGTCAATTATAACTAGGTCAATTAATGTTCAATGACATGTGTACTATATAATAATTTATGCTTGATATCCATTTAAATTATATACTCATCTTAATAATAAAAATAACAAAGCCGTCATATTTTTTATTTTTTAAAAACTATTAAATAAAGTAATTAAAGTGTACCCAAGCTAATATTTTCAAGATTTTTTTTTAAGATTGATGAAAATATGTGAGCTTTCTGATTTTTTACCCGTCAAACTTCTTCGAAAGTAATTTCACACATGCTTTCTCCAAATTCTAAAGTAATCTCCAAAAATATATCAAACTTAAAAACATCATTGAGTTCTAAATAATAATTCAACTAAAGAACATGACAATACATTAAGAGTGTGTTTGGTATAGAAAATATTTTTCAATTTTTCCATTTTTGGTTGGGACAAAAGTTTTGGAAAATATTTTCCAAATCAACTCATTTTCCTCAAAATTACTCAAAATTAAGGAAAATGACTTCCCTTAAAAAATTAAGAAAAATATTTTTCAAAACTCTCCTCCAATTTTAAATTACATTTTTTTTTAGGGGAAAACATCAATTTTAAAAAAAATATTTTCAATTTCATTTTTTTTTTACCCGATCGCTGACCCCCCCCCAAACCCTCATCCCCTCCCCAAAAAATTAATTTTGTTTTTTTAAAAATAATTTCAACTTTAAATTTTTATTTTTAAACTCCAACCCCCCTCCCCGCAGGCCACCCCCCCCCCCCCCCCAAAAAAAAACCCTCCAAAAAAAAAAAAAATTAATTTTATTTTTTGAAGATACCATCAACTTCAAATTTTTATTTTTTCACTCCTACCCCCACCCCACCACCACCACCATCCCAAAAAAATAATAATTTTGTTTTTAATATTTTCAGTTTCATAAATTATTTTTTACTCTAGTAAAAATAAAAGATGTCTCTCAAAAATATTTTTTATTCATAAATCAAACACTAAAAATTATTTCCGGAAAATATTTTCTACTCACCAAACAAATATGAGAAAATAAGTCTAAAATCTACTTGTTTTCCATGAAAATATTTTCTAGGAAAACATTTTCCTCCATACCAAACACACCCTAAAAAAAACTTATTTGGAGGTTTTTAAAAAATTATAAAAATATATTTATTCAGATTATTCAAAAGTGTCGGATTCTTAAAAATTAGTATAAATTAAAAAATCAATACAAGTACGAGATTTGTCAGGTAAAAAAATCGAAAAGTCCACATATTCTCGTCATTCTTATTTTTTTCTTGAAAATATTAGCTAGGATATACTTAATTGTTTTTTTGATAGTTATAAAAAATAAAAATAATTGACGGCTTTATTGTTTTTGTTATTAAAATGAATCGTTTAAATGAATTTCAACCATAAAACTACAAATTATTATATGATAGACCTGACATAAATATATAAGATTATTGAATATTACTTGATCTAATTATACCTGATGGAATCTTTATTCAATTATAACTACGTACATACACTAAACTAATTTGTCGTATCTTAAAAAATTAGAAGTCTCAAAAAGGGGGGTCCACATGCCACTCTGACTTTCAGAGTCCCTCACCTGCAAACGTGAAGTCGTAACTCAAAAACTACTTGCTTAGATGTTTTATTTTAAATTATTAAATTAAAAATAATTCATATTATTTTAGTATTAAACTAATTAATTAGATTTAACTTTTAAAATAATTTTAGTAAAATTAATTTAATAATATATATCTGATATCTTTAATAAAAATATTTAAGAAATATATTAAATCAACGTAGATAAAGTAATATAAAAGTTTGAAAAGTACCGTAGATATCCTTCGCTACCGCTGTTTTTTAGTTTGACAACAATAGGCCATTAGCTGAGGTTGTGGGGGGTTTGGCAGATCTATACTTTTTTCTTACGTCTCTCTATTTAAAGCTACAATCCCTCATTCATCTCTTTCATGCTTTCTTCACACGCTCCCTTTAATTTCATTTACCACCAAATTTACTTCATTTTCTGCCACGATTCCTTACATCATTATTCCCCCTGTTACTACTTCTTCTTCTTCCTTCTCTTTAGCTCATATAAACTCCAAAAAAACTACACAACTGAAAACCGTGCGTAGTTTATCTTTCCATATTGGTGATTGAATATCTGTGTGGATTCTTCTGCATCGGTGAGTGTGTAGACTGTCAGAGTTCTCTCTGTTTTCATTCCTTTATTATTGCTTGACAAATCAGTTTCCATTAATCAATCATCTTCTTCTATTCATCTTTAACATAACGCAGAAAATTAAAATTAAAATTTGTGCATTTGATATAGTTTGCACTCTGCATTATTAATCGATCGACCGGCCGGTGTTTGAGTTTATAAGATGGGGAATTGCCAAGCGGCAGAGGCAGCAACTGTAGTGATTCAACATCCAGGCAATAAAATTGAGAGGATTTACTGGTCTATAAGTGCACATGAAGTCATGAGTTCGAATCCTGGCCACTACGTCGCCCTTGTTATCACTTCTCCAACTGAGAGAACACACAATGGCTCGCCCGTCAGGCAGCTCAAGCTTCTCCGCCCTGGCGATACTTTGCTTCTTGGACAAGTTTATCGACTCATCTGCTTCGAAGGTAAAAATAATATATCTCAATTTGTTTTTCCTTCAATAATAATTATTATCATAATCTGATCGATCATTTTTTTTCCAGATGTACTAAAAGAGTTTGCTGCAAAGAAGTGTGTGAAACTTGGCAAGTTACTCAGAGAAAGTGGAGGCCTTGTTCTCGATTCAAAGAAAATCTCCGTCGATTCTTCAGCAGTGAAAAACAAGCCCAAAATGGTGAATGGAATCCCAGCTAAGGTAATTCATTTTTACAAATGGACCATTTTTGATTTAGATGTGTTTTAAATTCTCGGGTCTAATTTAAGTCACTTTCACCCTTTTAAATATACCCAACGGCCAACTGAATACAAACTTAAATTACTGTTTGGATTGTTTTTTTTCTCTTCCTTTGCATTCATTTTAAATGGTATTACTACTATAATATTCTGTTATTCAAATTTTAGGAGTAAAAAATTGGCTTGCAATTTAGAATTCTTTTGTATTTGATCTATTTAGACTTGATGGTGCAAAGTAATATTTTCATAACTTATAAAGCATCTTTCCATTCCGTAAAGTTGAGTGCATAAAAAAAAGAAGCTTATAATTTGATAAATAGTTCCTCCGTCTCTTATTATTATTCACTTTATTATAAATATTTTTTTTCAAATTACTTAAATAAATTGATTAAAACTTTCCAATTTCACCTGTGTAATTAATATTTTTTTGAAAGCCTAAACAAGCTTATAATTAAGTTCCAAAATAAATTATCTTTTGCAAGAGTAGATAAGAGATAAATTAGCAAAACTATCTATTATATGATTTCTTAATTGACTTGAAACAAATAACTTACTGTGGAGGGAGTAAGTAATAAACAGAGACGTCTTTTGTACCTCGGATAGTGATATTGGGCCTGCTTTCAAGTGTGTCTATTTTACATATGATGGCAAGTGAGATTATTATTGCACCTATGAGGCCATGATTATCTGAAGATTTGATAGGAATAAATGACATATTTGGTTGTTAGTATTATTTGTCTAACTACATTATTTTTACATATCCCTGAAATAATTGTCTTTATATATAAACAGGGGAATCATTTGTTAGGTAACCATCCTATAAATGGTTCCTTACTTTATTTCCCGCTAGTCAATTATTTATAACATCACATTGAGGTTGTTATTGGTGCACTTTTGAGGAATATGTATTGATCTATCAATTAGGGCGGATGAACCTTAGCCATCTTTTTTATGTCATTATTAAAATAGCTCGGAAGTTTAAAAAATAAAAAGAGATTTTGAATCTTATAATGTTAAATTTGTGACGTATATATTAGTGGGACAACATTAGGGTCGGCAAAGATCAAAAGGATACGGAGAAAGGCTGGTTAGAATTATTTTTCTTTTTTCATTTATTTACTTGCTTGGTTTTGTTAAATGAATAATGGAAACCATGTGCTTTTCCTTGGTTAATTATGGAAAGGTCTAGTGGAATCTCTATAAGAAGCCATTAAAATGTGTAATGAGACTCTCTCTCTTGATCATTATAGCATATGTTTTTAATTCCACTTCCCAATTATGCGGGCTTTATTTATCTCTGTCGATCATAAAGGGAACCACATGGGTATTTCCTATTCATTTTGGGAGTTGAAACAGAAATTAAAGAATTAAACAAGAGTTTACCAGAATACATATCAAGTGGTTGTTAAAGAGAGTAATATAATAATGGTTAATGCTGATTCATTGTTAGTACAGTATAAGATTTTTTTAAATAGCGAAGAGACACTAAATCTGATTTTTCTCCATCTCCAAGCGTTTTAGTTCCAGAGTCCTAATCAGAAACTGTCGTTAGTCGCGTGACTTCTGGTTTAACGAAACGATTAATTACTTAATAGAGATAATGAAAATTAATATTTTTCAAATCCTTTGACTTTGCGAGGTTAAGTGAAATTGTGATGAAATTTGTGTGATTAGATCATTTGTTTGATAAAGTAAAAGTAGTAATGGTATGTCTGACAAAGTCGCGACGAGAGATATTCTGTTCAAAGCATGATGACTAATTGGTCATTGGTAAATAGCGGGTCTGAAAAAAACAAACAGAGTCTCATCCAAATAGAAATGCTTTTTACTATTGTTGTTTGTGCAGCTCAAAATTCATGCATCTTTTTTGTTCAGACGGAACATGAAACTTATCAACATGGAAGCAGTAGCAGTAGCAGTGGGCAAAGAAGTGTGGGAAGACATCATGGTGGTGGGGGCAATGGAAACCAGCCTTACAGAGTATTGCAGAGATTGGAACTTGAACTATACCCACCATAAAGCATTATACTTTCCTACCATGGCTAAACCTTTTCCAAAAGAAGAAAAGATAGCAACTCAATTGTCCCTAGCTAATAGTAATTAGTTTAGAAAAGTTATCACTTAATTACTACTCTACAATGATTCGCTCTGAAGAATGCATCTACTTAGTAGCTGCTTATTTTCAAGTTCCGCGTAATTAAAATAATTACATGTTATATACATGCTCGTCTTAGCTTACCTATAATTATCATTTGTTTCCACTCGCAAAATCCTTGCAAATTAAGCTGTTAACTTCAAGAGTAAATTCCTGATGGTCATTCAAGTTATAGTAGTCAAAATCAAATGAAAATTAACTAAATTAGCGGCCAATAATAGCGACTATAAGCTTTATATTACATAATTTAGGGGTTATGATATGATATTCCCTCTAAAAAAGAATTAATCTAACTCATCCTTTTTATGGACCACAACATCTCCCAAGTACAATATAATATTCAAAATATATGAAGTTCCAGCATTTGCATAACACCAACACATAGTTGTAACTTGCTTCTATTCGTTAATACAGAACGAGATGCGATCACAAGCTATAAAACAAAAATAAAAATAAAAAATGACTGCTACTTCCATCCTTCACTTTTACTCATCCTTATTGAATTTTGCTCGTCTCTTATAAAAGTAATTACTGTAATTAATATATAATCTTAAGTTTTAAAAATAATTAATTAATATCAAGAAAAACATTTTAAAAAATTATGTTGGAAGTAGCGACAAATGTTATCAAACACACTGCACACGTGCTAACATCCAACTTGACTGATTTGTAATTTTGTAAGTATTAACAAAGCAAAGTGCATGTAGCAATAATTTCAACGCTCATAACACATAAGTAGTGGATTTGTAATAATACACAAAACACATCACATTTTCTGGAGTTCCTTTTTTCTATTTAAACTATCATTAATTAATTGAAATATACCTAACTTATATCTAACAATACACATACTGCACTCTCTTTTTTAATTTGAAAATGAGATCTAGAAATATAATCCCACCATGGTAGAATTTAAATAATTACTAGTATTAGGTTAAAAATAAAGGGAGTAATATTTTCGGATAAAAATAAGAAACGGGTTATTGTAAAAATTTACGGGTGTTCAAATGCTTTTTTCATCTTTTTCAATTCATCCTCAAGTTCCATCTTATTATCAACAGAAATAAAGGAGAAGGCTGATATATGAAGAAAAATAGTTGAAAAGAAGGGGCAGAGCTTAGGGTTTTAAGGGATCGTTTGGTAGCTGGTTTGGAGGTAAATTACATTAATGTATATTGCACTCTCTAAAGAAGAAAAGAACTTGTGAGTTCTAACTTATATTCCTATTTAAAACAATATATGTATTGATTTACACTCTGGTAAATTTGGAACTACTATTATTTTACTTTTTGAATTGTTTATGTCTCAATTTAGTCGTCTTAATCTGTATGCTCTATGTAGTAGGCCTAATAGAAAGTGAAGTTACAGGAAATTGTGTTCTCCTTTCCTACTTTAATTTGGACCATCGATTTAGTCATTTTCATACTAAGCTGTTGAAATGATCCAATAGTTTATTTTCTCTTAGAGTGTGTTTGGTATGAAGGAAAACATTTTCTGGAAAATGTTTTCCAATTTTCCATGTTTGGTTGGGACAAAAATAATGGAAAATGTTTTCAAATAAACTCATTTTTCTCAAAATTAAGGAAAATGACTTTCCTTCAAAAATTAAGGAAAACATTTTCCAAAACTCTCCTCCAATTTCAAATTACATTTTTTTTTGGAAAAACATCGATTTTAAAAAAATATTTTTAATTTCAAAAAATTTCACTAGATCCCTGACCCCCTTCACCGGCCAGCCCCCCAACCCAACCCCAACCCCTCCCCAAAGAATTAACCCACTACCCCCCACCCCCCAAAAATAATAATTTTGATTTTAAAAAATATTTTCGATTTCATAAATTATTTTTTACTCTAGTAAAAATAAAAGATGTCTCTCAAAAATATTTTTCATTCATAAATCAAACACCAAAAATTATTTTCGAAAAATATTTTCTACTCACCAACCAAACATGAGAAAATAAGTCCAAAATCTACTTATTTTTCCTATATACCAAACACACCCTTAGAGACCTAACTTTTGCTCTTAACATTTGATTCTATTACTGATTTTCCAACTTGTATGTGAGAGAGTATTGAAATTCTTTGTCAACTTTCACAAATTAGCTAAACTACGATTTCTTGTGGAGTTTGGGTCGAGTATTCTTTTGGCATATATCGGGTTCAGTATTTTCGAGGTCAGATAGTTTATGTCTATCAGTTCCTCTAACTTGATTAATTGTTTCTCTTCCTTCTGTTGAATAAATTGGTTGATTTCAAGAAAATGGTGTTAAAATTTTTGACATTTAGACAATATTTGATTGTTCAATTCTAATATTTTGATCTACTTCTGCTATATAGTTAGCCTCGAACAGCAGTTAACGGTAGCATTGCCTAGTACACAAAGACTTGTTCAGAAACTACTTCAACAATAATTTTCCTGTGGACAACTTATTATAGTTTGATTTAGCACATACAGTAGGCAGAGACTAGACAAGAGATTTTTTCTTCTGTTTGAGCATATTCTGAAATGTGGACACTTGGGTGGGCTGCTTTCATTTTGCTAAAGTGAATAACAGAGAAAAAAGAATAGAAGAAACCTTATTTCATGTGCATAAGTCATCAGTCTTAGGATTTGGAAATATGCGGTTTTGCAACCAAGTACAAATCATTCTTCCTTCCTACTGTTGCCCCAAAAGTCTCTGTCATGTCAAGGTCACTTGCTTCAATTCCATCATGGAGTTTCCAGTCGAAATGAAATAGTAATTTGGCAAGTGGAAGTTCAACATTCGCAATTCCAAATAATGACCCTGGACATATCCTTCTGCCAGCTCCAAATGGTATGTACTCAAGATTAGTCCCTATGAAATCCAAGTCTAAATCTTGGAATCTTTCTGGTTCAAAGCATTCAGCATTTTTCCAGTGCTCTGGATGTCTACCTATTGCCCATGCATTGATGATGACTTTGGTTTTTGCAGGTATGTCATAGCCACCAATTTCACATTTTTCTATAGCTTCTCTTGGTAGTAACAACGGTATGGTGGATGCATTCGTAGTGTCTCTTTGATAACCATTTTTATATAATCTAACTTTTGAATTTCCGATTCTGTAATTTTACTTTTCCCTTTGAAAACCTGTCTCACCTCAGCTTGTGCTTTTTCCATCACTTGTGGATTCTTCATCATTTCTGAAATAGCCCACTCTAAAACTGTGGATGATGTGTCTGTTCCCCCTATGAACATTTCCTGAATGTGTACCGCCATAGGACAAACTTTTAGTTCAAATGAATTGAGCTGAAAAAGTTAGTCACTCAGCAGTTATTTAGAATTAGGCAAAATGATAAAAACATTTTCTCTATGCTCTATGATAAGTAGGCAACATATAATTATAATCTTTTGACATATCAAGCATTCAATTTTGAAGTAATAGTCCTCGTGTATAATTTCCTTCTAGTTAGCAGATATTTTTCTGTGTGATTGAGTTGATACAAACATAATATGATGTTCCAAAAATGTTACTTGCAAACTAAAAAAACACTGATTGTTTTAGAAAAGGGGATTATAAGGTTGAAAGAACATACCAAAATGACAGATTTGAGAGTGTTTCTTGATATGGGGATTTCTAAATCACCACTTTCTTGAACCCTAAGTAGAACATCAACCAAATCTTCCTTATACAACATGTTACTACTCATATCTCTCTTATTTTCCTTATGCTCTTGTATTATATCCTCTAAGATTTTATCAACCTTTTTGTGTACTTTCTCAAGTGCAGGCTTCACTCCACTTAATGAGTGGAAAATTTTCAAGGAAGGAAATAAATCTGGTATATCAAAACCTCCTGATAACTCTGTAATTGTTTTCATAGCTTTAATAAACTCATCTTTGTGTTTGCATTTCTTACCAAAGGCTGCCCTGGAAGTTATGTTATTCGTCATCGAGAATATCATTTCACTAATATCAATAGGAACTTGTGGCTGTATCAATGAAATTGCTTCCATAAGATTATCAACTTCCTCTCCCCTTATTGACTCAAATGATTGAACGCGCTTTGCACTTAAAAGCTCCAAGACACATACTTTTCTAAGCTGTCTCCAATTAGCCCCGTTAGGGAGAATGTAAGGGTGGGGCTGTTGTTGCTTAGTATCTGTACAGAAAGAAGTTGTGGCCTATTAGCAAAGATCAAGTCATGAGTCTTCAGTACCTCTTTTGCCACTTGTGGTGATGATACTATAACAGCAGAAACTTCACCAAGCTGTAGGTGCATCATGGGACCATATTTGTTGACAAATTCTTCAAAGTATGGTGAGGCAATGAGCTAGATAACTGATGCAAATTCCCAATAAATGGAAGTTTTCTAGGACCTGGAGGGAGTTTATACTGAATCTTGGATTTTTTCCATAGCTTCAGAGCTATAGCTACAAAGAGAAGGAAGGCAATAAGCATAGCAAAATTGGAGTGTTGAATCTCCATTACCACAGTAGAAGATCTGAAATCTAGAGTATCAGCTGTCCCTTTTTGCTGTTGAGTTGACTCTCTTTATTTATTTTCTTCATTGAATGGAAAAACTTCTGATTGGACCGTTTTTCACTTATTATCACAAAAAAAAAAAATTAAAAAAATTGCATGAACACACATCACGTCTTTATCTGCCGTTCACAAAGTGTTGACCAGACCTTGTTAAACATAATTTTTTTGGAATAATTGTATATAATAGCAAATTAATAACCTAAAATAAATAAAGTAGCTATTGTTTGATTTAATTGTGCCCCATAGCAAACGTTTGCCAAAGTTTGTCAGTCGCCTCTCTTCCAAAACTCTCGCTCGCCACTCTCCCATTCTCGCTCGCCACTCTCCCTCTGCTCGCCTCTCTCCCATTCTCGCTCGCCATTCTCCCTCTGCTCGCCTCTCTCGCTTTATACAACAAAGTGTATAAATTATGTTTCTGTTTGTATAAAGCGAGAGAAAATTGTATATACACATGTAAAAACATAGATCTTCGTGCTATACACTTAATTATACAATTTACAAACATTTTACTTCGATTCAATTGTATACAAATGCAAATTTTATACAAATATTGTAGCGAAAATGGCCAGCGAAATATACAATTGCAGTGAAATACAATTTTCTCTCGCTTTATACAACAAAAGTGTATAAATTGTGTTTCTGTTTTTGTATAAAGCGAGAGAAAAACATATATCTTCTTCCTATCACTTATAATTATACAATATACAAACATTTTACTTCGATTTAATTGTATGCAAAGCAAATTTTATACAGATATTGCAGCGAAATAGGCCAGCGAATTATACAATTGCGCATTATACAATTGCAGTGAAATAGGCCAGCGAATTATACAATTGCAGCGAAATAGGCCAGCGAATTATACAATTTAGGCCAGCGAATCATACAATTGTATATGTATAGCGAGGCCAGCGAATTATACAATTGTATATGTATAGCGAATTATACAGTTATATGTCTGCTATAGAGCGTAATTATGCAAATTTTGCTATAGCATACAAATATGAATTTTTTGTTTGTTATATGTGAAAGTTGCCTTCTTTTTTTTTTCCCTTTCAACAATAAGTATTGCAAATTATTGTAGTTAATAGTTGTATATATTTTTGAATGGCTTACAGAAACAAGAATTGAGGAATCTTTTGTAATGATTAATGCAAAAGAGTACTATCTTTCAAGTTTCAAATTTCTTACTATAGTGCGTTTTTTTTTTTTAAAAAAAAAAAAAACTCTCCTAATACATGTAAATTATAATAGTACAGTGTTGCAAATGAATGTCCTACAAAGCCCAGTGCAACTTAATTATTCGATTAACATTGATTTTGTCAGAATGCAGTCCACCAATAGCATAATTTATGGCTTTTTATGTAACTTAATTTTCATCAAGGGCCATTTGGTTATGGATTAGAGCTTTTCTATAAATATAATAATAAAGTTCAATGTGTGTCTATCTATAAATAAAGAAATAATTTAAAAGTAAAAAATGATCTTTGTACTTAAATACTCCCTTTGTTTTAAAAAGGACTAGTTTAACTTGGAATTAAATTTAAGAAAAGAAAGAAATTTTTTTAATCTTGTGGTTTTAAATTAAAGTTATGTCAAATGTATTAAAATACCTTTTAATCTTATAGTTTTGAACATGTTTCATGAAAAATTCAAATTAAAGTATTACCAAAAAATAAAAAAATCATTATTTTTTAAACGAATTAAAAAGGAAAAAGAGACATTCTTGGCTTACATCAATTCGTTTAATATGAACTACATAGCCATATTTTCCTCATTTATTTGATGTTTTAGAAGGCTAGACAGAGTATGATAATAGGGCTGCCGACTGACGGCCAAAGTTATATATTGAACATATGCACCAGTCAAACCTAATTAAATTACTGAGGACCCGTATACGTGGCTAGTCGTTAGTTACCGGTACAAATTCTTCTAACTCCACCTACCCCCAACGCCACCCCATTCACCAGGCAGCTGCCATAGCCCGCCGCCGTCAAAAAGCCCACTACAGTATCGGAGTTCGGCGTGCATTTGCTTGCTCAAACCTGAGCGACCATGGCTGCTTTGTGTGGCAACAGTATTTGGACTCCTCAAGCTCGAAATTGTTTTCAGCGGGGAATAACTAGTTCTAATTCGTTAAAGTTTTTACCTTTTCAATTTAATTGTTGTAAGAGATTGTGGGGTAGGTCATTGAAGTGCAGGGTTTTGGGGGAAACGGACGATGTGGGTTTTGAAGTGAGTAGTGCCATAAAAGATGATGTATTTGTTGGGTTTTTCAGAGAAGCATGGCCTTATTTTCTTGCACATCGAGGAAGCACGTTTGTTGTTTTAATCTCAGCTGAAATTGTTGATAGCCCTCATTTGGATCATCTTCTCATGGTATGATTGTCTTCTTTTTTTCTTTTCTTGTTCCTTAATTTCATTTTAATTGTCAGAGGTGCTGTTTGTTAGCTTTAGATAATCTTTTCTGCTAAATTATTGCAGGATATCTCCCTTCTTCATGGTCTTGGAATCAAATTTGTTCTTGTGCCAGGAACTCATGTTCAGATTGACCGGCTTCTGACTGAAAGGGGTCAGTGAAATTCTGATATGTTCTATTTTTATGATATTTCTTGTTATGGACAATGTAAATGTTTTTTTCTCTGTTTCTGATACTGATAGCAGGTATTTGTTAGTATTACTGTTCGAAATAAATATGTTATTCCTCTTGCTGCTAACAGTTTTAGCATCATTTAGATACCTTTTATATCGGAATTTATGATTTCTAAATTGAAGGTTATCTTTTTTTAGGAATTTCAGTTTTCATTCTCATTGTCTCAGAATGATTTTCTATTCTAAAGATGCTAATGAAGTAGTGTTGATTAGGACAAGTGGGGTTAAGTAGGTATGCACTTCTGTGTTCTCCTTAAGGCGATGGTATATGCGTCATTTGTATTGCAGAATAAATAAAAGTTGTACAAGGAACTCTACAGCTTTAATGCTAAATGGCATCTACTTTTATTTTTGATTACTATATCTTCTTTTCATTTGTTTCCAAATACTGATTTCATTTATCTTCTTACAAGAATATTCTAAGAAGCAAGCGATTTTGTTACTTCTATTTAACAGGAAGTGAGGCCAAGTATGTAGGCCGCTACAGAATTACAGACCCTGATTCACTCGAGGCAGCTATGGATACATCTGGAAGAATTCGTCTTATGATAGAGGCAAAGTTGTCACCTGGCCCTTCATTGACTGGTGTTCGCCGACATGGAGATAATAGTCGCTGGCATGATAGTGTTGGTGTTGCCAGTGGTAATTTTCTATCAGCGAAGGTGCAAATTTGTCACCCACTGCCTGTTCATTTGTTCATTTTTGCTTTCTTTCCAAAATCTACATAAAGTGCCACCTACTCGCTTTACTAGATGTATAATCATTTGGGGCTTTAAGTTTTATCATATATCTTCCGTTGTAATGGTGATTTCATTCCAATTTGCTGGCAGAAAAGAGGAGTTGTCGAAGGAATTGATTATGCTTCAACTGGTGAAGTAAAGAAGATAGATGTTTCTCGAATTCGCGAGAGGCTTGATCAGGATTCCATAGTGCTATTGAGCAATCTTGGTTATTCCAGCTCTGGAGAAGTATTAAACTGCAAGTATGCTATATGACTTTTGATAGGTATTTTTGTTGTTGATTTGCATAAACTGGTGCTGCATAATGTTTACATAATCTGTTACCTGCAAACGATAAATGCAGTCCAGGCAGCTAGATACTAAAGTTTAGTGATATGCTTCCAGCATCTATTTCAATCAAACTTGTATTTGACATGTCTGTGCTACTCTAACTTATCTAAAATCACTTTGTTACTGTTTAGCTGTTTGACAAGTACTCAAGGGATTTTGTGAAACGCATTCACTTGTAAGTTGCACACCTTAAAGTATAATATTAAAATCTCTGAAGATCAACGTGCATTTAGTACAATTAAAGAAATCTAGAAAATTCACAAGGAAAGTACATTCTTAACCTTCTGCTCTATGTTTTATTCCTTCTATTCAGGTTAGTAGTCTTTTCCTGTCTATGAATATGTATAGGACAAATAAACTTTCATCTATATGAAGGGTGGCATTGCTGGTATTCATTTCATTGAAAGTTAACTTATTTGATGACTTCAAGATACTAGAAAATACACTTGGTAAGAGAAAAAGAACTTACTACGGTATGCTTGTCTGAAGCCGCACCTGGTCAGTAGTCAGTTTGATGTCGCTTCAACTCATGCATCATTCACTTTTATCCTGTAGAGAGATCAGATGATTCATTATGCCACTGGGAGATGTTTTTTAGGTTTATATTGTATGTGTAGATAGCAATTGCTAGTTGATAATAGTTTTCAGTTAAAAATTTAAACATTTGACATGTGCTCTGTTGTTCATGCAACTGTAGCTTCTCTTACCTATGTTATTTTGCTTTGAGTTGTTAAGACTGATGATATGATCCGTTTCAAAATTGAAGCACATACGAAGTTGCAACAGCTTGTGCCTTAGCTCTAGGAGCAGAAAAACTAATTTGTATCATAGACGGCCCAATTCTTGATGAGTCTAGCCGTCTCATTCGTTTCTTAACTCTTCAAGATGCTGATATGCTGGTCCGCAGACGAGCTGAGCAAAGTGAGACTGCTGCTAATTATGTAAAAGCTGTTAGTCAGGAGGACTTCAATCGTTTAGGTTACCATGGTTCCAATGGATCGCTCCCTTCCCAAAATGGCGATGTTTATAGCCAAAGATACAATCCGACATTTCAGAATGGCATTGGTTTTGACAATGGTAATGGACTTTGGTCTAGTGAACAAGGTTTTGCCATTGGAGGACAAGAGAAACTAAGTCGATCAAATGGTTATCTCTCAGAATTAGCTGCTGCTGCTTTTGTTTGCCGAGTAAGTTCCTGATAACACAATCAAATTATTTTTTACCATGCTTGATCTTCGTAATGCTAACCTGTTACTGATGAGTCTAGAAGATACAAAGGAAGTTTACAGATTATCTTGTAAACTCGCATCTCTTTGTTATTAATTTTTTTTTTTTGGTTTCCCACCCGGTGTCTGGAGCCCTAATTGTAGCACCGACTAAATTCCTATCGCGCATTGCAGGCTCATTTAGGGGTGTCGCTCCCAACAAGACTTTCTCCGTACCCAGGGCTCGAACCCGAGACCTCTGGTTAAGGCTGATGTATTTTTCATGGATAGACAACCCGTTATTTTTACGCTAGCGATTGACATTGTGCAGAATATTTTAAATATCCACTCTCCTAGTGTTCTTCCATCTTAATTGCTTTAAATGTGGAATTTTTCATTATTAAGAATATTGTCACCTCACTTATTAGCGTGATATCTTTTTCTTGTTGAAACTTGTTCAAATAAAATATTTCTATTTCCATCAGGGAGGTGTTCAAAGAGTGCACCTGCTGGATGGCACTATTGGTGGAGTTTTACTAAAGGAATTGTTCCAAAGAGATGGAGTTGGGACAATGGTTGCTAGGTATGAACATTTTGAAGAATATTAGCTGTGATTACTGTTTAAAGATCTGTTAATTCAATTGCCAAAGTTGGATCAATAGTCCTAGATTCGTCAGACAAATCCTCCTTTGCTTTTATGCTTAAAATACGGGGGTTGGAAGCATAGCGTGCATGTAGAAAACCATGTTATTACTTGGTCCAATTTCTCTGTCAAAAAGTGCTTAAATCTCTAAGAGTAGGAAACTTATCGGAATATACAACCAGTGAGAACCAGGATGTTATCATGACATTGAATATCAATACCTTCCAAAGTTTCCAGGATGTTATCTTAGTTTATGCTTATGTTAATCCCATCAGCTAATACGTGCATGAATCTGTGGTTCAGCGATCTTTATGAAGGAGCACGGATGGCCAGGGTGTCAGATGTTCCTGGAATAAAGCAGTTGTTACAACCGCTAGAAGAGTCTGGAACATTGATCAGAAGGACTGAGGAAGAGGTTACACCTAATGCTTGTCATTGTTCAGAATTATCTAGTCAGCTTCTGTTTTATCTTTATTGGCTTATGTTTCTTTAACCATAATCTTTCATTGTTTAACTTGTTCTAGCTGGTGAAAGCACTGCATTCATTCATTATTGTGGAGAGAGAGGGCCATATTATAGCATGTGCAGCTCTCTTTCCTTACTTTGAAGAAAAATGTGGGGAGGTTGCTGCTATTGCTGTTTCTCCTGATTGTCGTGGCCAAGGACAGGGAGACAAGTTACTCGGTATGGTGACTCTTTTCTCATAATAGAACCATTTATTCTTCCACATTGAAGACATATGAGCACCTTCGAGGATATTTTATTTCCTATGTAATCCATATTGGAATTGCAAGCACATTAGCAAGAGAGTACTAGTGTATGTGTGTCCCAAGGACCACCGCCTGGTCAATTATGGAATGAACTTATAACCATGGAATCTAACTCGATTATCAGATTATGAGCCTTTTGTGGCAAGCTTTTAGAAATTGCTAATATAGAGAGATACTTTTGTCAAAATATCTCTTCAGAGAATTATTTTGGAGAGAAGCAGTTTGTCTTTGGCTAATTCATTTGAGAAGTACTTCCTATCGTATTCGATAAATGGATATTTGGACGATATTTTTTAATAATGATTTTGAGCATCCGTATTTACCAATAACTTTGTATTCCAAAATTTTGCAGATTATATTGAAAAGAAAGCATCCTCTCTTGGATTGCAAATGCTCTTCCTTCTAACGACTCGCACAGCTGATTGGTACTCTCCTCTGACATTTCTACCTTTTATTCCCATAACATTCAGTAGTTTACTGATAGTATCATGCAATTCTACTTTCAATTGAGCAAGTGAACATAATTTGTCCAAGTAGAGGTTTGACACTTAACTAATTGACAACCGCCCAATGACGGATTAGAGTAATGTAAATAAAACAAATGTGTGATATTTAAGCTGAATTTGAGTATGTTTGAGCCTTAACAAGAAGAAAAATAGATTGAAAGACCATCATAGGTGTTTTAAATAAGACAGACACTTGCCTAAAAGAACAAAAAAATGTTTCTATTGATTTTGATTTACTACACATAATTATTTGGATTCACTCTACTGTTATTTATTGAGGGTGCATGGACACTTTAAACAGCGCAACATATGTGTTAGGCAACTACTTGGGACTTCTGTTACATTTATAGCATATCTCCTATATTCCTCGTTCTTTTTTGCTCAGAAGTAAAGAAGTATAGTTTTGGCTCTTCTTCATAGATTCTTGTTGAATCTCCATAAAGTGTGCTCAAAAGTCACATCTCTTATAGACATTTGTAGTCTGCTATTCCTTATCCGAGAAGACAAGTTGTACGTTTCTAAGATGGAAAAGAAATCAAAGTACACGGTGCTCATTGTTTAAATTAGAGGATAGCGACAATGTTGTTAAATCCAGACCTCTAAAGAAAAGAAAAACATGAACACTTGATTGATGCAAATAGCTAATACAGGTCAGACGAAGAGGAGAAGAAGAGAGCTGGCTGTAACTTGATTCTCTTTGAATGCTTAGAAAAGTCATGAGGCATTCAAGAGTTCTTAAACTGATCAGCGAGCTTATTGGTCATGATATATAAACAGTTAATATATTATGCAGTTTTATATTTGAGAGATCAATCCCAGCCTGCTACTCCATAAAGTTTAAATTTCTTAATTCTGTCTACCTCTTGCATCAATTAATTTACTGATCAAAGTTCTTCATTTTGTTAATTCATATCTTTAGATACAAGGTTTGTAGTTGCAAGACTTGATGAGTATTTCTTCAATAAATGAACGTTGGATGAACCGTATTCACCTTCCTCAACGTTACTATAAGTGCAAAACCACCTTCTTAATTCTTCAAGCTATTCCAATATTTTATTGATGCCAAGATTATTTGTCACAGGTTTGTGAGGCGTGGCTTTTCCGAATGTTCCATTGATCATATACCAGAGCAAAGAAGGAAAAAGATCAATCTCGCCCGTAGATCAAAGTATTACATGAAGAAGCTGCTACCCGATAAAAGTGGTATACGTATCGATTGCACCTTCGCATAGGAATTGAAGGTTTTTCATCTGTCTGTGTACTAGCTCTGCAACAAGCTCGTATTTAGTCAAGTACAAAATCAACCAATTTTCCGGACAACTCAAGTCATTTATATAGGGGGAGACTAATCTTTGTTCTTACTGCCTGCTATTTTCTTTTGCGGTAGGTTTGGAAGAGTATTTTGATCCACGATGTATGCTTATATCTACGTTAATTGATCTTAAAATAACGAACACCCCTTTTTTATCTTCTTTTTTGAGGGTTCTTGGTCAAAATGTTTTGAAAAACAAGTTTTAAAATAATGAGGAGAAATTCTTGATACAAGTGGAAAAATAAGTTTCATAAATATTATTCTAAATTCATTGGCTTCAACCCCTCCAACCTTTTATCATACTAGACCACTACTAACCTTATTCCATCTAATAGTGTTTTGTTAGATTATGTATGAATTCAATGAGAATAATCTCTTTTTTTTTGGGTTATGTATCAAACACTAGAAAATAAAAAAGAGATTCACTTAATTTTCAAGGATACATTTTTATTTATGCCAAACAAAACATTTTTCTTCTTACTGGACAGTTGACACACGCTCATAGTGCTTGGGATCTTGGTTAAAGCTCTAAAATTTTGGGTCGTATTCAATTCAGACGAATAATTAATTAATAAGTTTCGAGGGCTTACTAATTCTTCAGACACTTAAATTCCCCCCTGGTATTTTCACAAGATTTCAACGTGTATGCTTCGATAATAAAAAAAGTGAAATCAATTTGGATGGCCAGATATACAGAAACTTAGGAACGTAGTTTCCACTACTTCTATATTTTTGGAAAATAGAAGATAAGCACCCATTTTTTCTCTCCTTTTGATATTGTCATTCACCAGTCAAGCCTTCTGATCGATATGAGAAGAATAGTTAAAACTAGTTTGAGTTCGTGTCTCTATCTAGAGCGTCATATGACTGGTACACTAGAAAAAGTGTGGTTTACTGTGCCTGAACAAGAAACAAACTCAACCAACAATCATAGTTCGTAAGTATTTTGACACGCTAATTTCCTTTGGAGAGAAAAACAAGGCTACAAGTATTTTGACACACCACAATGTCCTATAAACCTCCAATAACCACTACAAAGTAGAATCAGGAAAACACCCCGGAAATTGCTTCATAAAGGTTTTAAGACATTGCATGTACTTGTGGATTTTTCATAAGTTTGATTTATTAAATCCTTCAAGAAGGAAATCTGCCCAACTTTAGAGAAGGTAAAGAAAAAGAAAAAAGAATGCAAGGCATTGGGGGTAGAACATCCACAAGCACCTCCAGTACTTGAATTGAAGTAGAAAATAAATTATTCTGCTGCCTTGGGAGGTCCCTTCCACTTAAAGTTGTCCGCATATGACTTGATCTGCAAAAAACATGGCAGGTTATAAAGAAAGTTAAACACAGAAAACTGAAGGCCCTTGTGTTAGGTTTTTGTTGTGTGTGCGTTAAACGAATATATACCATCCTTTGAGCCAGTCAATAATTAAACTATTTTTAAAAACTTTAAAGTGCTTGTAGTTTAAAAGTTTTGATCAGTTCCTTTGATACAGCATTACATCAAACTAGAATGTTTCTTGCCTTGGTATATCTGCAGATATGAGAGGAACTTGGAATTGTGTGTGATGGAAGATCCTTTCAGAAAATCAGGAAAACAATCTAGGCTTTTAAACCGGTAAAGATGGCACCAAAAAATTCATAAGGTGATTGTATCTCCCTATACATGTGTCTACAGACAGCTACTTCAGTTTCCTAAGCAAACAAGGGAACATGAGTTTTCACAAGCCCAAGAGGAAATAAACTAGCCTAGATGTCTAAATCAGATTTACAGTATAGACTGACCTTTAACAATGGTGTGTGTCGTTTCTTAACCTGCAGATCAAAAAAAAAAAAAAAAAAGTTGTACCACATAAGCATCTTGTTGAAACCAAACACGAAAGGTGATTCTGTTTATTTCTTAATATAAACCAAAATGTTTAGATTAAAGCTTGATGTTCCCCACTTAGTGGGATTTCATTGGGAATGTGTTACTGTTGTAAACTGCAAAATCTTGAATTTACATCTGTGTTTTTGGTTTTCTTGTTTGTGATATGAAACTTTAGCTGTTGTCTGTCTGTCTGTTAGAAAAACTGAGATTTGTCCCAACTTATCAATATTCTAATACAGTAATACCAAATTGAAGTCAGACTTGAATATGTGAGGCATTAAATGATTATTTCACAGCACATAACATGTCAGGTTGAAAGGACGTTAAGTTTGCATAGAGGATTAGAAGGCTTGAATGGTCAGAGTTTTTAGAGGAGCCAAAACATAAAATAACATACTAATTCATGCCTTTTCCTAACATGGAGTATTTCAAGAACCCGTTCATGATTGGGGGAGAGGGGTAAAAGAGCTTTTAGGTGTCAACCGAAAATCCAAGAATAGTTCAAAATCTTCCCAGATATGGAGTATTTAAAGACCTTTGATTATATCATGCAACAGGGAAAGGGGCAATCTCCACTCAACCCCCACCCTTTTTGGCCCGTGCTTCTAGTATAAGTTTCTTTTTTTTTTTTTTTTTTTTTGAAAACGGTAATGTTGTATTCCTCAGCATTAAGGACATGCTGGTGACCTCCAAAAATTCGTACATAGAGGGGCTAGGAAGGCTAATTACAAAAAACCTAACATATCTACTAGTTGCTCTACCTCCTCTATACATTCCTGTTGGAACTAACAAAGGTCATTAAGCTACCGAAAAACACAATAGGAGTGTAAGAAACTCAATGATGTACCGTATATTCCCAACCATGCTTTTCAGCGAATGCTTTTGCAGCTTCTTCACTCTCAAAACTAAGTGCTGAATCACCAACATTGGCATATGGATCCCCTGTGGATGTCCACCCCATCAATGGATTCTCCCATCTACATAAATAGAAGAAAGAAACATATATCACCCTTGTCATAAACTTGGTAATATCTATAAGCTAAAGAAATTAGTTTTAGAACAATAAATTGCAGCTAGCGGAGTAAATCAAGACAGCATATACAATTGATTAAGAAAAAGAGAGGAATCTGAATGGCAGAATCCTATAAACAGGTAAATGGAAATGGATTTTCGAACTTAATAGATGGAAACACTACAACTCTAGTGATGCTATGTCGCCAAACAATCCACCTTAAAAACAAACTTTTATTCCTCAAATCTTAAAGATACAGGGAGTTGCAATAATTAGAACAAAATAGCTAATTTCATACATGGTCATCCAACTTCCAATTTATTGCACCAAAGTAATATAACTAACTGTTATAACATGAAAACTCCATTCGGCTTATAACTGTAGAATTTTTTTTTAAAAGAAAAAGCGAGAGATGCTAAAATCAGTCTGGAAACACAAGTAGGTTGTCATTTCAGCAACTAATCTTACATAATATCCACGTGACACCACTTACAAGAATATAAATCCATTTTCAAACCTAAAAAAATTATGGCTCACACAGTAAAGATGTCGGGTATTAAGTTGGATCAGAAAAAAATTGTTGTTCATTTAGGTGGCGCCACATAGATATTATCTAAGGGAGAGTTGCTGACGTGGTTGTACTTGTATAGATATTTCATACAATTTAGCAACCTACTTGTGTTTTTCTATGACCAGATTTTAGCATTATTATTGTTTTTTATTTAATGTGATATTTGGGCATAGTTAGTCATTTTCCATTACAAAAATTAATTTTATAGCTTTGGTGCACTAAATTTTTAGTTGGATGACCATCCATGAAATTACCCAGGATAAAATAGTTTGATCCGCATAGAGGAGAGTACAAAGCTTTTACCATGGCCATAAATTATGAATGCTTCTCTCTCAGCATCTTCAGATATGAATATACATTTTTTTCATCAACAATCAGCACAAATTTTTCTACTTAAGTAAACTCGAAGAAACACAGTCTGGCTAAGCTGAATTCAATGAATGGGGTTCTTTCTCTATTGAAGTTTAAAGTTAATCAAGAATTGATCTTTACAGCATAGGAAGAACTCTGGACTCCTATTAGTAATTTCTTTTTGTGAACCCAAGAGTTTTGGCTTTGTCAAAACCAATATACCTTTCTAATTTCCTCCCTCCACGACCAAAAAACCCCATACTCAGATACACCAACATTGTATTAAATGATACTCCCCCAGTCCCATTTTATGTGGAACCCTTTCCACCCTTTCCTTTTTAGTCTGTCCCAAAAAGAGTGTCACAATAATTGGAAACGATTTAATTTTAAAATTCCCCTTTTACCTTAATGAAATGATTTAAGGTCACACAAATGTTCAAGATGTTTTAGACCACAAGTTTCAAAGTCCTCCTTTTTTTCTTAAGCACCATGCCAAGTCAAACGGTGCCATATAAAATGGTTCAAAGGGAGTAGATAAAAAGGAAGACACTAACGTCCACATCTCTATAATTATATGAACCACTAGAGGAAAATAAGTTTACAATCTCTTTAACCTTCACGACTAAACACTGTAATCAATCACCAAACTACCTGTTGTGGTCCAAATTTCATAGTTAACATTGTATTTTGAGAATGACACCTAGGCACAATTAAAAGTATAGTCTTTTAAAGGAAAAAAAACTTATAATCTGTACTTGTCAAAACTTTCTTTAAGGTTTTCTCTTTGTTTCTTCTTGTTTAGTTCAGGACGGAAGGATAAGGTAGATGAGTTTATATATTGTAATTACTGTACAAAGTCGTGCAGGATTTTGTGCTGGCTAAAAATAGACTAATATTGGTGAACCATGCTAACTTCTTAATAATGAAAAGAAAAGGAAGATATCCAAAAACATACTTCTGGGTAGACATGAAATTGATTTTCCATCTGCCAACTTTTCCAGAGCCTTGTTGACTAGCAGTCCGAGCAGGTGAGAATATCACAACCTGGTGAGCAAACATGATTAACTACCAAAAGGGGCATGGTGCATAAGATCTAATCCACTAACTGAAAGCAATTTTCCACATAAAGAGACAGAAAATATCTGTACTAAAAGAAAGATTAGGATCATTTGGCACCTTTAAACACTTCGATAAATTTGAGAATATAGGAGTCCACTATAAGAAATTGAACAAGCCAATACATTTGTATATTACCAAAACTGAAAGAGAGGGCAAACCATGCACATGAAAGGAAAAATATGGGATAAAAAAAAAAAATAGACACTAACATAGAGAGAAATAAAGTGTGAATTATCCTTTTTTATGAAAGAAATTACTAATTCTAAATAATTTATTTTTCACATTAGTAGCTCCAAATCAAACACCAAAAGTTAAGTCTAGACTACAGGCCACCAATTCTAAAGAGTTCTTTGTTGGCTGCAACAACTTGAAGTTTGAAAACTCTATCCATCTCATAATCAAGTTCAAGGCAATCAATAGCAATCTGTAAATCTATTTAACTAAATTTGTGCAGAAACGGATGAAAAAACTCCATGGGGAAAATTTTGCATTAGCCCAAGCTGGGTCTGTATTAAGGCTTAGTCAATTCAAGCTCTAGAAGGTCCAAGTTCAACTTAATACTTGCCGAGCAGAAACTACTCCCTACCATGAAAACTTACAACTTTACTTGTAACGAGTGTCTAAGCAGCTATGGTCTCTTCTACATCATTGAATAGGAGCGAGGAAGACAAAAGGAGGGCTAAAAAAGAATAGTCTTCGGATTAGAGTCAACATAAATTCTCAAAAGGCAAAAATGAAAAGCAATCAATCAACTACATCAATCCCAAATCAATTGATTCCAACTATATGGATCCTCCATATCCATTTCACAAATCATTTGCTAACCCTAAATAGCGGAATCCATGGATCTGCTATAGAAGCCCTAATAAATTGGTAACGTATAATGAAGTTTTCATACACCTAATGACCTGATAAAAAACAAATATTAGCGAAGAGACGTAAAGAAAGGAAATTATACCCTTCTACGAAGATGTTCATCTGGAATACCAGAGACCATACCGATCTCTCCGGGCTTGATTTCGACCAACGCTTCTGACGCAAATTGTCTACATATCGGCGTCAGAGAAGATCGCCAGGCGGCTTGAGAGGAATGCGTCGCTAGTCGTCGGAGAGAGCTAGCCATTTGCCTGAGATGATAGAATCCGGCTGAAGTGATGAAGCCAGAAAAATTACTTTGCCCTTTGTATTTTTATTTTCACGGTGATGTGGCGTTTGCCTCGTATAAATTCACGCATATAATTCTCTGCTAACACAACGAGTATTTTGTACTATGATGTATTTAGGCGAATAATTACATAAAACTTAATAGTGTGCCAAGGGTGAGATACAAAAACATCAAAATATTTAATTTTGATCCTGTTTTCAAGTATAGATTTAATTTAAAAGAAAAAATTTGGAAAGGGAAATAAAAATCAATGGGCATCAAAAGAATATAAAAAACGAATCGAATTGAACTGATTTATATTATTTTCTAAAGGAAAAAGGGTTAATTATGTTCCTGAACTATTTGAAAATGTCTAGATATACCCTCCGTTTAAAGTTTGATTCACTCATGCTTTCGCCGTTCAAGTTTTGGTCCAAATATGCCCTTATGGGCGTTAATTTCCATGTTTGACATATCCAACTCATTTTTCATTTCTTTAAATGCCACATGGAATTGTCATGTTATTTTGACCTTACCACATGACATTTATACGAAAATAAAAAGATATTTGGACTCATAAACACCTAATCCAACCCATAAACCAACTTATTTTAAATACACTATCCGATCTATTTTTAATGAGTTTGTTTAATTTTTATTTTTTTGGTAAATTCCGAAAATGAGTAATTGATTAATAAAAAATAGAAAAAATATGAAAAAATATAAAATTAACGCCAAAACTTCACAAATAAATATAGTAACCTTAAATCTAACATTTCAATATATTTTTAATTTTTTTATTTTTCGGTAAAATTTCAAAAATGAGTAATTGATTAATAAAAATATGAAAAGTATCAAAAAAATATAATATTAACGCCAAAATTTCACAAATAAATATAGTAACATTTTATTATACAATTTCAATATTTTTAAAAATTTTATTTTTTTTCGACGAATCCCGAAAATGAGTAATTTATTAATAAAAAAAGTTTTCATATTTTTTCTTTTTTTATTAATAAATTACTCATTTTCGGGATTTGTCAAAAAAATAATTTTTTTTAAAAAAAATTGTAGGATGAAATGTGACTATATTTTATTTGTGAACTTTTGGCGTTAATGTTATATTTTTTTCATATTTTTTATTAATCAATTACTCATTTTCGAGAATTATCAAAAAAATAAAAATTTTAAAATATATTGAAATGTTAAATTTAAGGTTACTATATTTTTTAATTAATTTTTTGCGTTAATTTTATAATTTTTTTCATATTTTTTCTATTTTTTATTAATCAATTACTCATTTTCGGGATTTACCAAAAAAATCAAAATTAAACAAAATCGTTAAAAATGGATCGGATAGTGTATTTAAAAGGAGTTGATTTATGGATCGGATTAGGTATTTATGAGTCCGAATATCTTTCAATTTTCATATAAATGTCATGTGGTAAGGTCAAAATGACATGACAATTCAATGTGGCATTTAAAGAAATTAAAAATGAGTTGGATATGTTCAACATGGAAACTAACGCCCATAAGGGCATATTTGGACCAAAAGTTGGATGGCGAGGGCATGAGTGAACCAAACTTTAAACGGAGGGTATATCTAGACCTTTTTTAATAGTTCAGGGGCATATTTGACCATTTTCCCAAAATAAACTTGTGAACTTAATTAAGTGTATATCTGTCTCAAACAATTGGAATTGTCTTTTAATTTATAAAAAAATTAAAAAAAATTGAACCGGATAACCTTACATGTATGTAAATATATTTTATAAAAAATTTCAAATATAAATATAACCTACGTCTTCGATACTATAATACTCCATCAAAAAATACGACAAAACATGCAAGCACTCCTATTAAATGTATAAAATCAAACAATACGGTAATAAGATTTTATATTCTTGACATTTTGATGAAGAAGTGAAGTGTTTCTTTAAAAACATATCTGTAAAAATATATTTAATAACAGTATATTTTGAGATGATACTAAATTAATCAAATCGTACTGATACCGAAAAGAAATATCTAATCGGTTACACATTATAAACCCCCCTCCCCAAAAAAATTAAGATGATATAATTTCTTAAAAATAACCAACTGAATCGTCCTATTGACTCATGTATATGAACTAATTTAATTATTGAGATGAAAACTTCACTTAATTTGCTCACTTATTTGAATAATTGCAATTAAATTTTGAATAACAGCGATCTTTTACTTAACCATAAAAATAATGTTATATTATCTATACTATTGCAAAGCACAAAACTCCAGGGCAGCTTAATAGATCGATTTTTTTTTATCCTTTATAAGGGTATTGTGTGTTAAGATTAAAAGTTAATAATTAAAAAATTATTATTATTTTTTTATTTAATATAACACGGGAAAATTAAAATTTGTATAAATATAAAATTGAATATAAAATATATAAAATTATCACACACAAATTTGAATATAAAATATAAGTTCTGCTTAAATACATATTCAAACATTAAGTAGATGACAATTTATTTTTTTATGATCAGATACTCACATCAGCTTCGTGCACTTTGAGTAATTATACGAGTTATTTTATTATCTCTCATTAATAATTTTAAATATATATTATAATTTTTTATTAAATTAAAACGTTCATATTCAAATTTTCAGTCATTATTGATAGGGGTGTTCGTGGTTCCGTTTGGATCGGTTATTAATTAAAATCAAAATCAAACCAATCTAGTCGATTTTTAAAATTTCTAAAACCAAACGAAAAAAATAACCATCCGTTTGGTTATTGTAGTTTTGGTTTAGTTTTTCTGGTATTCGGTTTGAAAGTAATAATTTTTTTTGATGACGTATATATTTCGATAGATATAAAGATAAAGTACATGAACAATCTACATAATAGCTAATGTCGCTTCAATCAATCAATTAAGCAATATTAGAGTTATTATTACACGAACAAATGGATTCATTTCAGAGAAAATGTGACTATTTTATATGAAGTACAATAAGTAAAGACTAAAATGGATTTTAATAGAACTTCTATTTGAGATTTTTATACTTCTGATTAAGTGTTGAGCTTGAGAAAATAATAAAATTAAGATTTAAGTTAATTACAATTTAATAAAATATTTTTAATTTATTTATGAATAATATATAAGTAATTATAAAATGTATATATCTAATTTATTGGTTCGATTTGATTATTTCTGCGGTTGTTTTTTAGTAAAATCAAAACCAAATCAGATAGTATCAATTTTTAAATTTTAAAAAACAAACCAAACCAAACATTGGTTTTATTTAATCGATTTGATTCGAATTGCAGTTTGATTTGGTTGTTAATCATAACCATGAACAACCCTAATTATTGCTATGAATTAAATTAATATTGATATAATATTAACATAATGATTTAAATATAATTAATATATCAAGTAAAGTAAATTTAGAAATCATTCCAAAAAAATAAATCATTACATAAAAAACATATAAATATAAAAAATATATTATAATAAAAATGTATACATGGATGAGATACTGTGTGTCTTTTTTTATTATAAAAAGAATCAAAATTTTCTAGCTTTTAGAAAAACGGCTGCTTCTAGAGCACCTTGTTTTTTTCAAAGAAAATGGCAGGTTCTTAATAAGAGGGGTGCATTTGTCGGCAACTAAATGAACCAATTTGGGGAGGCTCAATTCTCATCACGAATAAATTTTGGGTTCTAGGGTTTCAAATTTGATCATTCACCATTGTCGACGAAACACGATGGGTTAACTTCTGTTGAGAGTCGATTTATTTGTTCTTCCTGGTACGGCTCCCTTCATTCTTTACCCATATCATTTTATGTAAATAAATATCACTTGTGCTAGTATCTGGGCTTCTGTTACTTTTATGTTTGAGTTAACTTGACAGATTTGTGATCAATTCAGTCTTAGGGCATTCCATAGAGAAGAAAATAGAATGGGTTAGTTAGATGTTTCTGATAAACTTAAAAAGAGCTCGAATTTTAAGAGGATAGAGTAGTTGATTTGTAAAATTCAGATGCGAACTTAGTATTTCTAGAACATGACGCACCACTAAAAAAAATAAAAGAAAAAAATGTATTAATTGGTAATTGATTGATTCCTAGTACTCTGGGTAATTAACTCAACATTCAATCAAGTGAACTGGGCTTCATGTGCCCCCTTTTAAGGCTATAAATTTGCCACTGGTCAAACCATTGTAGATAGAGAAATGATAAATGGTCGGAGTAGGTACATGAGTAGTTTAGTATATAGGTCTCTCATTCTTGTAGTGAGCACTCTTTCAGAGCAGGAATCAAGGAGTATCAGACTTTTGGTTAAGATCAAAAGTTATTAATATTTGCTCTTTTCTCAGCGCAGGTACAGTAGTGGTTAAGCATATAGAGGTCTCTCATTCTTGCAATGAACTTGGAAAGGAAATGTAGTGTGACAACCATGGGCGACCAAGACCAATCTCCTAGCAGTTCTGGTGATGATGGACATTCTAAAGGCCAGATTCTTGAAAACCCACCTCAGGAAAAAGTGAACATTGAGACAGAAAGTGAAGAAACTGGCATTGATTGGATCAGCGAGCTACCTGACGCTCTAATTGTACAAATTCTCTCTCTATTGCCCATACAAGATGCCTTCAGAACATCTGTTCTCTCTAAACGTTGGCAATACCCCTGGACTTCTATAGACAACCTTATTTTTGACAACCGAAATACCAATTGGTCCAATAGAGAGAATGTGATTAATAAGTTCATTTCCTTCACAGACAATGTACTACCTCTCCTTTGCTGCTCTAATATTAAAAAGTTCTGTCTATATTTCCGATTTTGCCTTGTTGCTTCTTATAGTTCCAAAATTGACAAGTGGCTTGAAATTGCTTTGAAGAAAAAAGTGGAGGATCTTGACCTGGAAATATGGTATTATGATCAAAACCCCTATGTCTTGCCACAAGTTCTCTGCAACAACTCATCCATTGTAAAGTTTAATTGCGAGTTTTGCAGAATACCAGAAGAATGTGTACTAAATTGGACATCCCTGAAGAGTTTGACACTAACCTATTTGTTTCTTCGGGACGAACATGTTGAACAAATAGTAACAAATTGTCCTCAGTTGGAATCGTTGAAGCTATGTGAGTTTTGTGGTTTTCATCGCTTACATATAACTTCTCGAAAATGTAGGAGTCTGCAATTGATTGATCATGCCCATCCTGATGGAGATTGGGGTCCATTTGGAGGTGAATGTTCCTTCGAAGTAGTTGCCCCATATATTCAACATTTAAAGATTTCGGGGCATTTTGATAACGTGGAAATTAGGCTTGGGGACCTTTCATCTTTAGAGCACGCTGATCTTACTTTCTCTGTTGATATTGTATTTGACAAAACCGTGGAACTTCTCTTGGCAAGTGTACGTTGTGCTAGTGAGCTAATGATCCCATGCTGGTTTATCGAGGTCAGTTTTCAGCCAAATACTCTCCAGTCTTTTTTATGCTGAATATGAATATAATACACATACATATGTTGTGTCAATGAGAACAATTTACAATACTTTTAAAAATCACATACCAAGAAATGTGCGTGCATTTAAAGTCAAATTATAATTAAGATAGACTAAACAAAGTCAGAATACTAAGGGGGGAAAAAAGAATGACACAGTAACAAAAAGAAAAAGGTTCAATGTAGACAGCTCTGAATCTCCAGAAGAACGTAAACAATATAGAGAAAATTGAGAGCACGATGATGCAGGTGTAAAACTTGTCTCTGTTAGATGTATTGCTCTACAGCAAAACAGACATAAAAAGGTAAAATTGAAATAAGATAGAAGGTCTACCTAATCTTGGAGCTTGATACCAAGGAAACACTTCTCTAGGCTAAAAGGCAAGTAATGGTAATAATCACTACATTAAGTAAATCATAGAGTGACTAGTTGAAGAACATTCTTTGAATAAGGAGCTTTTTAGATGAGCCAAATGCACCCAAACAAATCAATAGCCAAATGGCCACTCGTTATTAGGATTGAGTGAGTGAGAAGGAGAAGGGACACTTGCATATATAGGTACTCTTTTGGTGCATTAATGAGTAATCACTCGTCGTTGGTGTCAAATCCTCTGTTGTCGTTGGCATAGGTCCCCACACTACTCAAATAAGTCCCTGATTTGCTGTGAATGAAAAGGTAGTTCATATCCTTTATGTGCCTCTCACATCATGAGGCACCTACTACAGATGTTGACCCTCTTCTTTGGAGGTTCTCCTGGGTTAAACAAGCTCCTTAAGGCACCAGCCAGGTAAAGCAAAGATCTTTAAGCATCCTACTTCCAAGAGGAGCTTTGCTTTTCCAAATGCATTTCATAAGCCAAAATGTGCTTCTGCCAGAAGATCTCCTAGATAGACAATAATGTTCTTTGATCTTGAAGTTACCTACTGTGTTTCCTTTCCACAAAAGAGATTCAGGACTGGAAGATAAAGGGGGGCAGCTATGCAGCTTATATAAAAGTGAGGACACGGTTAGATTCACAATCATTTTTGCTGCACCAGAGACCAAAAACGCGGTCCTGTTCAGATCACATTTCTGAAATTGTAGCATCTTGTGTTTGTGCAATACCGTAAATATATGGATACTGCATCTTCGGAGGTGTTTGTACTAGCCAAACATCCTCCCAGAACTTATCTCCTTCCCATTTCCAACTTGAAGAGGTGATGGCGAAAAAATAATTTTGTGGACTCTAATATGCCTCCATATACCATAGGGACTGTTGCTGAACCTGGTCAGTTATCCAAGGGATCAGGCATGCATTTTTACCATAACGACACCTCCAAAGTGCCTTCTCTTCTTTACTACATCTTCATAACTACTTCTGCAGTGAGCTGTTGCTCTGCATCTTCAATTTCTCTACTCTTAAGTTCTCCCTGCCTTCAAATTTGTGGTGACTGATTCCCATCTTACCAAGTGAAGGTTCTGTGTTCTCTCTCTCTCTCTTGCATAAGCAATTCCTATGTAGTTTGTTTGTCCAACCTTTTGGTCACTGAAAACACGCAGTGGAGCAAAGAGATAGGGTATATGGGATATTATTCTGAACTTAAAACAGCTTTGGTTGGATGTTATCATCACACAGTAGCTTGTAACTGAATTCCTTGTTAACTATGTTTGTTTTCTAATATATATAGAAACTATTGGGAAGTTCTGAGGCTAGAAAAATATCAAAGTAAGACCATAGAAACATTCTCTTGTCGGGTGAAGGGGTGTGAAGGGTGAAACTTTTACCCATGAGTTTGGGATGTTTTTAAGCCCTATAAAGTTTGATATCGTGATACTTAATGTACTTACCTTCTACTCTACTTTTCTCTCCCATTTAGATGATTTATGTGGCAGTGATAGAAAAGAAGAAAGATGCTCCATTGCTGATGCGGAAGTGCAAACAGTTGACGATAAATTCTTGGATTTCAAAAAAAGCCATTCTCGGCATAGGTGTTCTCTTAAAGTCAACTCCTTATCTGGAGAATTTGACGATACTTCATGAAGAGGTATGTTTTCAATTGATTCTTGCTTTGAGATACCTTTTATATTCTTTTTCACTCTTTAATTTTTTCCCTTGTGTTTGTTTCATTATCCTTTACATTTTCAATATCACATTTTGAGGCATAATATAGCCTTGGATGTTGAGCTGTTTTATGTATAGTTATTACTGAAATTGTTGCCCATCAGACCTACATTTTCTAATTTCTAAATATATGCTACCATAGTGTTACTGCACTGAAGACTCTTCTTCCTTTTACAATGAGTTATTAGCTTCTTGCTTTTGTTTGGCATAGAATATTACATTCAATCGTCTATTGATCTCCTACGACATCAATGGGAAGTCTTCAACATTTTTAGTACTTTCCACTAAATTACTATCAGTGGTCTATCTCAATATAATTTATACACCTTCTGACTAAAAAGTATTTTCATCTGTTTGTCTATTGTTTGACTACTATGTTGCTTATATGTCGTCTCAGATTCCTTTGTGTGTGTTGTTCTGCAATCCATACATTTACTTAAGTATGTTGTAGCTGTTACACTTACACTTAACCTGATTTGTGGTTCTTCTGTATCCGTAGGGAGATTTCTTTGTCTGGGATGAATACTTGGAAGAAGAAGAGTTTGATTGGTCTGGAGACAGTTCCCTCTCCTTGCATGAAAACATATTCAAAGGCTCCTTACAGAATTTGAAGCATGTTGAGGTTACTTCAAACTGTTGTAGTTGTCAACACAAAGCTGACGCAACAGAGCGCCTTTCAGAATTTTTGAAGTCTTTGCTTGAGCATGCAAAAAATCTTGAGAAACTGGTTATAGCGCCATGGCACAATGGATGCAATATCTCTTCAGCCAATATCTCAAAAGTGATTAAGAACTTGCTAGCTTTTCCAGGAGCTTCTAATATTGCAGTTGTTTCCTTAGGATTGGTATCCGATGTTGACTTTTCAGGGGAGAAGAAACTTTTATATTGACCTTGTTTGTTCTAATATTTTGTTCAACTACTTTTGGAACTCTTTATATTTTTGTATGTCAGTGTAAAAAAATCTTGACCATCGAGTTACTGTGTAACTTAAAGAGGAGAAGCAATCTGCTATAATTGATTAAACTACTGTGGTAGTATTCAAAGTTGTTTTGCATTATCAATGTATAATATGCCGTATGTTCTATTTGATATTCTTCCTTCATGAGAGTGTAATTTTAATGTTTTGATTACATGTTGATGCTACTACACATTTACTACCATTAATAAATCATATTACTAGCTAAATATTTGATTATATCATATCAAAAATTTGTTGATCCTCCAATGTTTGTTTGCACCTCCAAAGTACAGGCTCCAACCATCGCACTTTGGATACTGGGGTATGGAAATTCGTCAATGTTTACATAATGCACAAACTTTTTGTTCCCCCTTCACAAGAGTGTTGATGTGAAATGATTACTTACTCCTCCTCTTAAGGTTGTTTATTCAGCATGACATACAACAAATATGTTCAGTCCCAGACATTCAAGTAGGCTCATTCTTTGGTTTATAAAGATCTTGTAGTAGCCGAAGGTAGTCTGCTTGTTAGATTGAACTTCATCTTATATAAAACACAACCGGCGCCTTAGTAATTTAGAGATTTTATCAATAGTATAAGTGAACCGCTCAAAGGTATAAGTAGACAATAGTCTTGCTGGTCCGATCCCTATCCGGGAAGAAAATCGAACCGCATTGCCCAACAAATCAAGCAGAAATTAGAAGGAGAGATGGTTCAAATGATCGCATGGATGAAGATTTAAATTCAAATATTGACATCCTAAAATTTGCTACTTTATTGGGCCTGAACCTCAAAAAATCTCTTCTACTTTCTCTGTTGAGTTCCTGCTAATGACATAAAATACTTTTATTTACAGAAAAAGAAAAAAACAAGAACTGGGTAATTTACTTTGAGCAGATAACAGTTAAGTCAGTCACATAGTTCATAGATGGCAAACAGAGACTTGAACAAACACAAAGGTCATAGAAGAACTACTGTGCAGAAGATGCTGAACATATTTGAATGTAGATCCCAAAGAGTTCACATTCAAAGTGGCAACTTCTGTCCAAATACAGAAGGGATTAGAGTTTCATATATCATATATTTATGAAAGTAATCCTTTACATGAAAACAGACAGTGAATGCAAAAGAAATGGCTACAACTGAACTAGTACATCCAAGATACAAAGCAGGGTCATTCAGCTTAGCCTTAGATAAGCAATAATCAAAGAAGAATGATATGTTAACAGTACTTAACATTTAAATTGGAGAGAAGCATACTGATGGCCACCAAATGAAGAAAGGAGCAAGGAAACAAATCTCTAAGAGAAACTGGTATAATTGCAGGTCACAACATTAGCAAAAAAGTTCAAGAAAACTAAGCTAATTTTTTTGAATTTCTGATCTATAAAGCCAAACATCTTTAGCCTTTTAAGATTTCAAATAATATGCTAGCAATTGAGAAATCATATGATATAGGAGGTCATACACCAATGCTGTCCACTTCAAATTTGGGTATTCATATTATGCACATAAAATTAGTTTTCAACGGGAGCGTGCTATACAAAATAAATGATCACCGTGTAACTACCTAAATTGATCAAAAACAGAAGCAATACAAGAGCAGAGAGGAAATGAATCTAGCAGGCTACTATGTAAGATTGCAAATAAACAAAGATAAGCAATTGATCAACGAGGTAAACCCTACACCACTACAATTGCTTTAATGTATATGTGTCGATAGGAATGACATACATGTGGGTATTTCGTGCAGATTTTCCAATAGAGACAAATGCTAAATGCACTTATATCAAATGCTTACACGTTATCACTGCTAGTAAGCCATTTGTAAGTAAAATCCATGTTAAAAGGGAGAAAAATGGATCTTGCAATCCAAGATAATCAACATGCCCAATCCCAGCAAGTTATTACAATTTTGATCTACTCTATAGCACAGTGTAACTGAGCTAAGATAAGAGTTTATTGAAGCAGTAACCAGGAACTATAAACAGTAACGGGGCACATAAAAATGAGTAGCAAATCAATGTAGTGAAGTCCCTAGCAATGTGCAACCAAAATGGAGTACAATTTCCATTTCTATTCCCATAAAAATAACAATTTAAAGTATAAGAACATGAGGCAAAATTGGAAATTTCATTCTAATACCGCTGTAGCACCTATTGCCTTGAGCTTTTCTATAATGGCATTAGCTTCATCTTTCGTTACTCCCTTTTTCACCACTGCTGGCGCTTTTTCCACCAACTCCTTAGCTTCCTTTAAACCCAAATCAGTAAAAGACCTAATTTCCTTAATCACCTTAATCTTAGCCGCCGCATCAAACTTGTCAAGCTTTACATCAAAGATAGTTTTTTCTTCCACCTTTGCATCCGCAGCCGCTGCACCAGGGCCGGAAGAAGAAGATCCAGAACCCAAACCTGAAACAGCAGGTCCATATCGGTTAAGACCCATTTTGTGCCGGAATAGGATGGAGTAGTCATGCTTTTCGAGCTTATTCAGGTCCAGAAGTTGGTCGGCGATCCGCTCCAACTTCTGGGTTCGGGTTTCTGTAGCTGTGCATAGAGTGTAAGCTATTGATGGGGCACGGATCCGGCAAAAGAGTCTTGTCAATGAGATTTTCGTAGCTAGAGATGCCATTTTCAGTAATTGCAGAGACTTTGTATTAGGGTTTTAGAGAAGTGTGAAGAAGGTGAAAGGAGAAGGGGACTGAATTAAAACGACGTCGTTTTTGTGTGTCAGACAGTGTCGATTGAAGTGTACTTTAAATTTCTAAAATGTTTTGAAGTATTAATATTTTTATTTTTACGTCTATTAATTCTTAAAGGAATAATTGTATATAATAGCAAACTAATAAACTAAAATAAATGGAGTAGATAGGGTTTGATTTAATTGTGCTCCATAGCAAACGTTTGCCAAAATTTGCCAGCGAATTATACAATTACAGCGAATTATACAATTGCAGCGAATTATACAATTTAGGCCAGTGAATTATACAATTATATATGTATGGTGATGCCAGCGAATTATACAATTTAGGCCAGAGAATCATACAATTGTATATGTATAGCGAATTATACAGTTATATGTTTGCTATGGAACGCAATTATGCAAACTTTGCTATAACATACAAATATAAATTTTTTATTTGCTATATGTGAAAGTTGTCCATTCTTAAATATAATACATACTAATTCTTAGTTTGATACACCATATGTCCATATCAAGTGGCTATTTTAAAATTAAGTATATCCTATTTAATATGAGATTATTTTATCCTATTTTCCAAATGAGATAACTTGATTTAAGAACGCTAATTCAAAGTATTTGTATTATGATTTAATTTAAGTCTAATAGTGAATCTTAATTTATTTATTTTTACTTTTATTGATACATCTTACCCAAAAAGAATTGGCTAGTGAAAAAGAAAATAATAACAGAACTACTTCCATTTTAACATTATTTTCCAAAGTTCCTTCCGCTTTTGTTTTCCCTAACGTCCTAAATTTGAGAAGAATGAGTAAATTAATTATCGAGTAATCATTATATAATATCACATCACATGTCATATGCTTCAACTATCTCACTGCTATAATTCTCTATTTTTACAAGGTTGAAATTCCAGGATCCCTTTATCATAGTTAATCTCCAGCATCATTTCTGCAAGAAGGCTTGTCATCATAAGGAAAGAGCAATTTCTGTGAAGGAAACTCACATCTGGCCTAATTGAAAGTTAAAGAATGTAGCATCTTTTTTCCTCATATCCTCCCAAGTCTTCAATATTTCATACGCTGAGGGAACCTTGTTGTCATCTTCATCACTACACATCCCGAGTTCTAACTGATCAATATCATCCAAGTAATCAGGTTGGTCATCAAAAGTTAATTCGTCATCAGAAAGCTCAAAGATTGTGTTTGTCCCAGCTCTCTCATCTTCTCTGTGACTTAAGTGTGACATATCCGAAACTAACTCCCTATCAGCACCTTTTTCTCTCTCATCGTAAGCTTCATCACTACACTCATCTTCATCAACTTGAACATGCTGAAGGGGTAATTCTTCATCTGTATTTGCTGGAACACTACATCTATATAGACTTCCATTCTTGTCAGCTGTCATAGCACTGGCATCTGTTAATTTAGCAGGTTCATCGATTATAAGCATACTTGACGTGCAAGATCCACAAACAGATCCCAATGCCCTGCGCAAGTTTACAATGGTCGCGTCTGATCCTAAACTCTGGCTGCATATCACATCCAATAATTCTCTCAAACTAGAATGGCTAATTCTTCCATTGTTGCTGTTGAATAGGTCAATCCACTCTTGTTTACTGACTTGAAATGGAACATGAACCATTGATTTAATTAGAGCAAGGGCTCTTTCATGATCATGTTGACATGTAGCTTGACATAGAATCTCAAAGAAGAATGATGGATGAGGTATTTGACCAACTTCCAGAATTGCATCAAAGGCATGCTCTAGCAAATGCACCTGCATCAACAACGAAAGCAGCTTATAAAAGGAAATGTTGAATACAAACAAACCGGATCCGAGTTTAATCTAGTTCCAACAACTGATTTTTATAAGTCCAAAAAGAGACTCATCTGGAACACAATCTTTCTTTCACTCAATTTTTTTTGTCATAGCTCAATTGCAAGTAAATAATTGAAATGAGTTGAATCAACCTATAGGCCTACACATTTTGACCAGGTAAACATCATGATTAAGTTTTCTTTCTATATTGAACAAGGGTGTTAAGTCTACTATTCGCATGCCAAAAAGATATCATAAGATGCAGGTCCTATTAAGAAGCCAGTTTTTTCAAATTTTACCTTCCCAGCTTTTGATGCTTCCACCAAGAGGTATGCATGTCTGCTTTGATCAAGCAGATGCCCGGCTAAAGCCATCTCCTTGTACACATACTCAAAGTATTCCCACTGGAGAGAGCAAGCAGAGGACTCAAGCATCGAGGTGTATGTGTATGCATCTGGCCTATCGGAAGAACTATCATCATCCTGGCTAAGTTGAGGACCATGAGTCTCTGTCTTAGCCCACTCAAATAATTCCTTAGCTTTATAGAACATATCATTCTTGCAATAGACCTTCAACATGGCATTTATGATTCCTATGTCAGGTTTGCAGTGCTTTTTACTGTGTTCATATATACATATACAACCATCAATCTGTCCACCGTCCATGGATGATAAAATCATGCCAGTAAAGGTAACTGCCAAAGGTCTTGTACGATGTAGCATCTTCAGCTTCTCAATCTGCAGTAAGAGTGGAATGACTGGCATTGAGTTTGTGCATCAAAAGGTCAGCAGAAGATGAACCATGCAGACACATTTACACAAAGAGGAGAGAAGTCTTGAAAATCAGCAGATAGTCAGATACATTGCATGTTATGACACCTTTTCAATGAGAGTGAGAGAGCATAAATAACACAGCCGAAGATGCACACTTGAAGGCAACAAAATTTTGAGGCATGTAATGACTAAAGATTGAAGTTTAAGAAAATAAAATAGAAGGAACCAATGCGTGGCACACAATGAATTACTCTATAAGTACTATAACCAACATTTCCCTTTTAAAGCTTATCATGACAACAGTCTTGGGCTCTTGGCTACAAAGGCAAGAGCCAAAAATAGCTACATTCCTCAATCAACGGGCTTGAAGAACTACCAAAAATCAAGGTTAAGAATGCATGAAATTTCTAGAATGAAATTATTGCTGGATTTCAATTAGAATCCAACATCTGCCAAAATAAGTATCGTCTAAACCTCAATAAATTTGCGGTATTTTAAATGACAGTCTTTATAACTTAGCCTGAAAAAAAGTGATCTACTACATGCAAACCTGTTGTCCTCCAAAAAGTAAAAAACGCGCTATTTTTATTTTTTTTAATATCTAATTCACTAGTGTACATTAAGCGATAGAAATGACAACAGAACTTTTTTATGCAAGTAACATAGGAACTGACATCTAAGGAAGTCCAAATAATTATCTATATAACTTCAGCTTCACTAGCTCAAGGAAGTCGGGGTTATAAAAACCATCAAAAAGAAAACAGATAAAGAGAAAAGGTACCCTCACCTCCAAGAATGCTTCTTTCCACATTCCATGGTAGCAAAGACAGCAAGCCAGCTCATAATACACTGAAGCACTTCCAACAACTCCTCTTTGTTCCATTTCCCTCACCGCTTGAATGGCTTCATTGACTCTCCCCTCTTCCCAGAAAGATTTTACAAGAACTAAAGGAAGGCCACAATAAGTCGGTAAGTTAAAAAAATTGAGTGGTCTTTTTTCTTATTTTTCTTTTCATTGGAGGTTGGGGAAGAGAAAAGAAACCATCTTACCTTTATAACTAAGAGATTTTAGGGCTTCCCCACTTTTCTTCATCTTTCCAAAAAACTCATGGACAAGCTCATATTTTCCAGATTGCAACATTACCTTTCAATAAAATTGCAACACGCTTGTAACACTTGCAATGCTACATAAGTCTATAACTACTTGGAAATAAATAACAATCATGATATGGTTAATACCACACTCCAATAAGTAACTACTAGAAATCCTCACTGAATGGTTGTTTGGTGATGCTAGTCTAAAATCTACTGTGCCGGCAAGTCACGCAATGATACAGTGTTTGTTGTTTATTTATTTTCTTGCTAGTCTAAAAAAAGGAATGGAAGTTGGTAAATGAGCATTTCCTTTTCAAATACCAACAAGACAAATCATCTGAAAGTGTTCTATAACTTGTTCACGTAACAGTAATCAATGTGCAATTCATAATGCTGTTCCCCATTTCGTAGAATCACCCTATCTGAACCATAAATTAAAAGGAACACAAAAAAAAAAGGAGCACAATTTTTTTTTATCAAAAACATAAGATGGATGACACCTGTTCAAGTTCTAAGCAGAAGGCAAAACAGTTACTTGTAGTGATTGCTCCTTACAGGTATCAAAAGTATGAATTGCCTCCAGATATTAGAAAGTAATTATTTTAATTTCATAGGCTGTTTACAGTTTAAAAAAAAGGGAGTCAGGGACTTCTGTAACTCAAAGCATTTCCTTAGAGATCGACTTCGAGTAGTAAAAAGTCAACTTTTATTAAGCGAAAAAGGAAAAAAGGTATGAACTACCTCCATTGCGAGTCCATAGGTTGGCCCATTTGGCTTAAGACCATTCCTTCTCAACTGCTCAAAAACCCAGAACACTCCCTTCCACTGGCGGGATTGTACACAAGCATTTAAAACCTGGAAGCCATTTACGTAGACCAATGAAGTCACAAATATGCAGATTATCAAAATAAAAAAGAAATTGGCACCCAGAAGTAAAAACACTACTTTTCATCAGAAAAGAAAAAAGACAACAGGAAGGACAACAATTACTTACAGCATTATATACCACAAGATCCGGTTGGAGAACAGGGTCCCAATTCTTCCTCCTCATGTACTTTAACTTTTCGGGTTTTTGCTTCATGCAGTCAGTGATGTTGATTAACTCTTTGAGCAAACCAGCTTGGCCAAGTGTAACTGCCACGCTATGGTAGGCTGCTATATCAGGGTAAATATGGGCATCCCCCTAAACATCAAAAAGTGTTAGGCTCTCTCCAACCACGTTACATGAGTATATTCAAGAAGAAGCCGACAGATAATAGTTAGGAAATACTCTCATCAAATTGAACACTTGAAGAGCCTCACGGGGCCTTCTTGCTTTCCCCAGAACTGCCAACAGTTTTGTGTACACGAACCTAGATAAAGCAAAGACTATAGTTTCTCTTTTTTCAAGAAATCGGAAGCAACGAATATATATGATAGATCAAATACTGAAAAACTGTAGCTCTGAAGCAAAATCATCATATTTACTTACATAAACGAAATAACATTTGGTTAATTGCTGATAAAAAATTAAAACATATGTACCTGCTTTTGCTGCGTCTATGTTCCTTAGAGGTGTAAACCCAGTGTACAACAGACAAAGCGTGTCTCCACTGTCCTTTTTCACCAAGCCCTTGCACTAACCTCAGCATTTGCTCCTCCGTATACTGCAATCCAGAGTGTTTCATCAACTTAGAAAACTTATAATCCTTCACACACAGTTCCGTCCCACTCAATCTACAACAAGAATGCAGAAAATTATCAGCTTCAATTCTTCAACCTACAGTGAATATGCAGAATTCACACACTTAAATCAATAGTACTACAACAACAACAATTACAACTTCAAACCAAATTAATAGAGTCGGATATACTTCCACACCTATCAATACCAGGAGCCTCAATCTCAGACTAGTTGGACACAAGTCAGCTGTATTTGCACAACTATTGGTACTACACAATAACAAGGCCTCAATTCCAAATTAGTTGGGGTTACATACCTATCAATGATAAACCGAATGGTCTCAGCTTCGCCTCTACGACGTTGTCTGTAATCCCAGTTAGCCCTTTCGTTATCGAACCATCCTTGCTTGATTTCAACATCATTATCCAAAAGCCATGAAAACTTATCTCTTTCACTCTCAATTATATTACTGAGCTCCCACAGATGCTCAGAATTCAATTTATCACCAGAATACACCTTACTCTCACTGGAAAGCTCTTGCAATTTGAGTTTCTCAATCTTCTCCCAAGGCCTTCCCACCATTCTTTCATCATTTTTGGCCTTCACCTCTTTCTTGAAGCTTTTGTACTCTGATTTAACGGCTTGGAAATATGATTCTTCGGCGAGGGCTTGTTTTTGGGTATCTGTGAGTGGCGGGGGTTCTTTAGCGGCTTTTTTCGCGAGGCGTCTGTTGAATTTTTGAAGTTCCTTTATGCGGAGAGTGTGGATAATTTTCGGAGTTGGGTCGACACCTTTTTGCAGGAGGTTTTGCTTTAACTTTCCGATGTCTATTGCCGGTGAGGGAGAGGGAATACGTGGAGGTCCGGTGGAGGCTTCCATGGATATGGAAGTTTGAGAAGTGAAGTGAAATTTGCAGAAGCAATTACAGGTTGGTCCTCCCCGCTCTTTGCTGATAAGACTACCACGAATGATTTTATTTGATATGGGATTTAATTTGAGCAAACATTTTCTTTTTTAAAATATTAAATATAGTACACTACTATTTCCACCCATTGTCTAAAACAGTTCATTTGTGGGACTATTAAACTTTTTAATAAAAATAAAATGAGAATCTTAAAATTAAATTATTTTAAATTATAATAAAATAACATTTTATTTTTTTTAGAATGGATTAAAAAAATTATCATACAAATAGGACACAGCATAATATTGCTTTGAAACAATTTTCGAGTATTAGATGTCTGAAATGTTGATTTGAGAAGTAATATGAACTTGACAGTAAATAGTGGGAAAAAATAAGTAATTTTCTCACCGTTGGTGGAAATGTTTTCTTAAACAATATTTTCTGACAATTAAATACAACTGACACTCTGACAGATCATATATTTTTATTTAATAAAATACTCACAAATATTTTATTTTATTTTAAAAAACATAGAAATTTAAAAGCTTTAAATATACTCAAAAAAGTCATTTGTCCGCAACAATTATGCAACAGAAATCCATCACTGCAACGTTTAAGAGGAATTGACAATCATTTGGTGTTCAATCAAAGAACACACAAAGTTGGCATTATTAATTAGGGCTTCCATTAGTTAATAATTTTGATGGTCACTCAACTATCAATTGTTTTCACAGAAAGTCACTCAATTTTCATTTTCAACTCAAAAGTCAATCAACTATAACTTCTTTGCATAGAAAGTCACTCAACTTTGATTTTCAACTCAAAAGTCACTCAACTATGACTTCTTTGCACAGAAAGTCACTCAACCTATTTAATTGTTTTTCCTTAAAATTATGTGACATGAAATTTTAATTATTAACCAAAATTTTAAGAATATTAAATGATCGGGTCATTAAATGGTTTAAATCGATATATATTTTTTATTCTTAAAATTTTTGTTAATAATTAGAATTTCATGTCGCTAAATTTTAATTAAAAAATAATTAAATTTTAATGAAAAAATAATTAAATAGGTTGAGTGACTTTATGTGCAAAAAAGTCATAGTTGAATGACTTTTGAGTTGAAAATCAAAGTTGAGTGACTTTCTGTGTAAAAAAGTCACAGTTGAGTGACTTTTGAGTTGAAAATCAAAGTTGAGTGACTTTCTGTGTAAAAAAGTTATAGTTGAGTGACTTTTGAGTTGAAAATGAAAGTTGAGTGACTTTCTGTGAAAACAATTGATAGTTGAGTGACAATCAAAGTTATTAACTCGGGCTTCCATACATGATATAACAGAAATAATATGATCGCTTAGACTATATTCTAACAAAAATATAAAACTTAAAAGATCCGTTCCTTTCACACAAACTCGTGCAGCAGACCAGTAAAAAGTATAAGAGGAATTGCACACAATTAGAGAGAGTTGAGACGAAAAATGGCAAGATGAAGAAAAAAAAAACATGTAACAACTCACTCAATAGACAAAATAACTTAATTTACAGTACAAGAGAACTCTGGAGAAACCAGCAGAAAAAAACAATAGCCTCGCAAATTTATCATACAAATCAGCACCACTACAAAAAAAAAGTTCTAGTCATCTTTAGCTCTTTGATTTCGAGTGCTTAACAAGCCAATCAATGACTGAGTCAATGTTGGTGGAATTCTTGCACGAGATCATATAGCAGCACACTTCTCTATCAGTTATTGATTTCAATCCCCTGCAAAACAACATAATGTTCTTCAAGATAAGACCACCTAGATATATTTAATGCTATAAAAATAGGAGGGATAGCAGGAGGGAAGATCCAATCTTCTCTGCCGCTAAGATATGAGAAGGACATGCAGAGGTATTTCCATTCCTTCCAAAAGCTTTTTATACCATGTGAAAGAAGTAAATTTCTTTTCCTTCCTTTCCAGTTTTATGGAATTGGACCTAAAGTGAAAGATTAAAATTTTACCTCCCTTCCACTAACCAACCATACAGTAAACTAAGGCCAAACGGCCACCAATCGCTAGCTTAATACTCTGCACTTACATCTGGTCAGTCAAAGCCTGTTTGGACAGGGAATCAGGCTTGTCAATTTTGTTTCCCAGCACCAGCAATGGAATACCACTCAGAGATGGCTTGCTCAGCAGGTCATGGAGTTCATTACTTGATATGCTGAGGTTATCAGGATCAGCAGCATCAACAACATAACTGCAGGGAAGGACATTTAAACATTCCAGAAACCAAATTAGCTCAAGGCTATAAAATAAGAATTCATGTATATGAAATTACAGTTGAGGTCCTTGAAATTTGTTAAAACTCTTAAGGGAGCAACTTATTTAGCAACATTCCTTTAAATACACATAAATGATCAAGATCAAGGAATTTCACCAATCAAAGGCATACAAATATAACACCACCTAGGACAGGCAAACCATGAGATTCAATAAAACTGTTCATTAATTAATAAACCATGGAGAAGATTCATCTCAATTCGTAATAAGAGTATCATGTGTTATCTTCTAAATGAGTGTATAAATGGATTCATCTTACATCTATCTGTAAAAGCAAATAAAATAATATAAGCTGGAGAGGAGATGCATACACTATAGCAGAAACAGCACGACAGTATCTCTCCCACATACTGCGGAATCTGGGTTGACCTCCAAGGTCCCACAATTTTATAGTGACATTTCCTTTCGTCACTTTGCGCATGTTAAATCCCACCTGAATACAAAAAATTTCCATAAAATTATATAAGATCACTTAAAAGTATTCAGCAGAGTTGGCCAAAAAGTAAAAACCGGTATGAGATCCTTTAGGATGAAAACTTACAGTTGGTATCATGTCTTCACTGTATCCACCAGTCTAAGAATAAGAAGAGAAAAACAAACCCATTAAGGTGTCAGATTCCATCAGTTATATGGAAGCAAAGCAAGTGAAACAATAATGATGAGCTGGCACTAGAAGGTTAACAAGGAATTTACTTACAGCAATAACATTTACAAGAGATGTTTTTCCCGCATTTTGCAATCCTATCAATGAAAGCTCCATTTCCTGCTTAAAGAAGAGGCTGGAACAAGCAAGTTTTGACATGAGGAATCATTTAATAAGAGCCAAAGGAAACACAGTGCATTTAAAATATTGAAATTCTGAAATGCTTTATACTTTTAAGTCTACCTCAGAAAGAAGATGACAATAAGTTTCAACAGTCAAGTTCCAAACTCTGAAGTAATAATGAGATGCAACACCATAATTGAAAGACCTTACACTAAAAGCAACTACAAGATCTAAAGTGCTCAAGCATGGTGGGATGACACAAGACTGAATAACGGATGGTGACATTGTAAAATCTGTCAAATATAAGTTTTTTTTGGTCGTCATTTCTGGAATCACCCCAGTTTAACCTCAGGAAAAAGTTCTGCATATGATGGAAGGTCAAGGGGAAGCATCAATTGTTTCACTTTCATCAGTCAGTGTCTAGTCCTTTCAAAAACATGAAAAGGCGTTCAACCACATATACAGACTTGATTTTTCTGATAAGAGGCGGTCAATCATTGACCAGGCAAAGAGTCTGTCTACAACAATGACTTCGATGGAACACAAATCATTTTTTTGCAAGAAACTTAGATAAGTCAAAAGCTACAAGGATTTAGGTGGAAAATGTCCAGCCAAATCTGGAAAGTAAATAAACAAAAGGATACCATGACAAAAGGAATAAGTTATCAAGACCTTCTCATGAACAAAGAGAGAAAAAAATAAGCGACCATATTAGGGAAAGAAACACAATTTCAGCTGGCACAGGGTCCTCTAGAAGGGAAGACATGAAATCCCTTCTTATAGCTAGCAAAAGATTTACAATCAATACAACATGAATTGAAACATAGGTCCTCGGCAGGCGGGAACAAAAAGAGAAAGAAGGAGATAGAAAGGTTCGTCCCAGTTGGTCTCGTTTATAGATTTTCTTTCCCTATCCTATTGTTGAAACGAATGTGGTCATACCCAAGGACTATCACATCAGCAAGACGACTTTCTAGTCAAATCCTTCTTGCAAGTGTGGACAGGGGCAGAGCTAAGTGGGGGTTTGGGGGTTCGGACAAATCGAGTAGTTTTCCCGTAGATCATGTATTTGTATTAGAAAATTGAATATATATATATATATATATATATATATATATATATATATATATATATATATATATATATATATGTATGTATTAACTTTTGAACCCCTAACAAAACTGATTGACGGCTCAGTGGTAAGGAATGGGCTATGGAAATGCCTTCCATGCTAGAGTTGTGGGTTCGAACCTCACTATCAACAAAAGCTTCTTTTTAAAAAAAAAAAGAAAGAAAGCATATTTTGCAATATTTTTATCCTAAAATTTAGAACACCGACTCCGCCTCTGAGTGTGGATGAGAACTACCGGATTCGACTCCTAACCCTGGCTACACCTCTGAGTGTGGATGAGAACTACTAGAGTCGATTGAGAGGTTTATCCTAAAACGCTCAAACTAAAACAGATTTTTGTCATTTCAAACTACTTCTTACACTACCTAAAAGAACAATCTTTTAATGTGCGTTGTCGTGTTGTTGGGAGGTGTAGTAGTGAAGTACAATAGAGGTTGAATGACCAGAAACTTCCGCCCCATAAGTCACAACTCTTTCAGAAGTGACCAAATGGGACAAGATAAGAGGAACGCTGGATAGAGTTGGAAAAAAGAAGTCCTTTTGTAGACAGTTCAACATGTGGTAGCCTAAAAACCCAAAACCTTGTTATGCCCACATCTGATAACCAGACTGAATATTTGCTGCCATTGATTTCACATTCCAATTTCTTTTCCACCATATGAAAGTGAGTGATAGAAATTTGTAAGATATGTGGGACTACGATGACCACTATTACCCAAGTTTCATGATAAAATTCAGACACACAGTACTGCCCCAACAAATTAAAGACTCGTTTGACTAACAAAGAAGATGCAAAACTCACATCTTTTTATTCCAAATTCCAGAAATCTCAAACAAAACAAATAGGAAGACACAGGCGCCAGAGTCATTAATCAACCGTTCAACAGACCATCCAAATACGAAAAACAAAATGAAGATAGATCGTACACCACATGACAAATTAACCTATCCATAAGCCAACAACGGCATATGAACCTCCCCGTATGTAATTAACATTATGACAAAGAGGATGCATAATAGAAAAATTCATCAACTAAGCATCAATCTCAATTTAATTCATATAGGTTATATGGATCCTATTTAACTTGATAATTATTTTCGCCTTTTGTCCTAGTCCTTCACGAATTATAGTTTGTAAAGTTCATGATAACAAAAAAATATATATACCTTCGAAGCCAATTGAGAAAAGCTTCCCAGATACCCATGGCTGACGCGAAGAATCGTAAAAGAGAGAGATCTGAATATCAGTATAAAGAAGAAAGATCCCTCTCAAACACAACACAATTAAATACCCTCTCGGTATTTTTCCCCTTCCCCCTTTATTTGTGTATCCTATATGCGTACAAAATGGTGAAAACCAAATCATACGAGATATGGGAATAAATTATTGCGCTACAACATCATTCTTTTCTTTTTTAGCCCTAGAAACTACATTAATTTACTAAACAGCCATTGGTGTGAGCAGCGATATTACGCTGTCATATGGGTACGTGGACCAATCAAACTGATCTCTTAAAGTAGCCAATAAGGGAATAATGTATTACGCGCGAAGAGAATGTGCGTGATATACACGCGCAGTGAGGGTTCAAATCCGTTGGCGGAGGGGCGGTGCTAGATGGATGATTATTGGACGGCGGACGGGACCCACGGGATCTTGTATTCGTGGACGCATGTTTAGCCTAAACTCTAGGGTCAAAACATGCCAATTTGTTCAGTTCATTTCGATTTATTCACTATTATAATAAAAAAGGAAATTCACTTTTAACATGTCAAAGATATTACTCTGGTCATTTTTATTTATTATTTATTTTTAAAGTATTTTTTTTTATTTGATATTGAGATATACAAATTTTTATATATATTTTATTTTGACATTAAATTTTTATGCTTTAAATTATTTTTCAAGATCTAATATTAAATATTATTTATTGGGATAGTTTGGTAAAATACTTATATTTAATGATGTGTCAATCAGAAAATAACAAAAAATAAAAGGAAGGAGTATTATTTTTTTATATTTTATTCTTAGCATTAATTATTATTTTTTCATTTTTTAAGACTTAATATTAAATATTAATCAGATAATATAGTAAATTAGTGTATTAAATTTTAATATGACATGTAAATATGGACCAAAGGAGTACTTCTACATTTTAAAGAAAAATTTGTCAAACAAGTAATCAAATTACATTAAAAAAGAAAAGCAGAAATCTTCACACCATTATTAACAAATTTATCGTCATATTTCATATAATGATGTAACACATTGATAGCTCCTAAGTTGACTCGACCATGGACTGCTAATTAATTTTTATCAGTGATTGGGTCTGAATTTTTGGAATTTAAAAATATAACAGTACATATAGTTATATGATGTTTAATTTTATCGTATGACATAAAAAAATAATTTTAATCATATACTCTTTCACCTTACTTGGCAGTTTGATTTATCTTATATAGCAATGCTCTACGAATGTAACTCCAAAGTAATTATTATGTAAAAGACATTAACATGGTGATTGACATTCAAAATGCCTTTATTTAAAGAGATAATTGTATATAATAGCAAACTAATAACCTAAAATAAATGGAGTAGCTAGGGTTTGATTTAATTGTGCTCCATAGCAAACGTTTGCCAAAATTTGCCAGCGAATTATACTATTGCAGCGAATTATACAATTTAGGCCAGAGAATCATACAATTGTATATGTATAGCGAATTATACAGTTATATGTTTGCTATGGAACGCAATTATGCAAGCTTTGCTATAACATACAAATATAAATTTTTTATTAGCTACATGTGAAAGTTGTCCTTATTTAAATAGGTACAAACATATTGCAATGTTCTATATAAATGCAATTAACCCATCTCTTTTTTGATAATCTTATGATTTTTTGGGACAAAGGAATAAGATTTCAGTTAAATAAATTATATAATTGAAGTACGATAATAACGGATTAAATGCAATTAACCCATCTCTTTTTTGATAATCTTATGATTTTTTGGGACAAAGGAATAAGGTTTCAGTTAAATAAATTTATATAATTGAAGTATGAGAATAACGGATTAAGTATGCATTTGAGGTGAATTGGAAATCTAACTATCTGGGTAGAAGTTGATTTGAGGTTGATTTTTTTTTCTTTAGAATATATGTATTTTAGATTTTTTTAAAAAAGTTGTCCTTTCTCATAAAAATTAGAAACAGAACTTTTCTTTGTATATTTGGTATAAAGAGAAAGAAAAAAATAAAGAAATTAAATTTTGCTTCCTTCTTTCTTATTTTTCGTTCTTAACAACAACTTAATCAACGATTTAGGTTTTAGGTAGAAGTTGATTTGAAGTTGATTTTTTTTTTAGAGTATATGTATTTTATTTTTTAAAAAATATTCTTCCTTTCTCATAAAAATTAGAAAGAGAACTTTTCTTTCTATATTCGATATAAAGAGAGATTATTTTTTTTTGCTTCTTTCATTCTTGTTTTTCGTTCTTTAATAACAATGTTTTGTTTATTTAGTTTTAAACTTAATCTTTCAATTACATTCTTTTCACCTCTTATCTCTCTATACATGGACAAAATCACACTATGTTTCTCTCTATACATGGATAAAATCACACTATGTTTTGTTAAGAATATGGGATTGCAATAATTTTTAAAACCAATATATAATGTATTTATCATTTAAATTATAGTTAGAAATTTAGTTTTACAATTTAATCTTGGTCATTTAATTTAACTTATGACATGTGTCATTAGTCAAAGTAAAAATTTGAAAAAAAATGAAGAGAAGAGAAACGAAGTGGAGACGAATCTATCTTATCAAATGAGTAAATTGTGTTCAAAAATAAGATATTAGATATCCTAAAATATCTTATAAATTAGTATAACTTACATAAATCCCATAGTATTGAGAGCTAATTTCATTATTTTCCTACTCTTTTTCAAATTACAAAAATCTCTTAAAATTTATGATATTAGAATACATCACTAAACTTTCGGATACATAGGTGAGAGATGTATTCGAGAGAAAAGAAATGAATCAGATAGAATAGGATATCCGAATATATTATTGGACTTTCGGATACATCAGGAGACATCTGAATACATAAGTGAGGGATGTATCTCAGAGAGGAGAAATGTATCAAATAGTGGAATTATGTATCCTAGAGGGTGATAAAGATGTATTAGCGAGTGGAGACTGATGATTAGAGAGGGAATTTTTTAATTTTTTTAAATGATAGAAAATTTAGAGATTATGATAAAAGAAAATATATATTTAAATAATATTTCTTATAAATTAATCACATTTCTTCATATTTATTTATTAACAGATTGTCAAATACACATAACCAATTATCACGATATCAGTCAAAAAATATAGAAAAAACTACATAAATGTGCCATAAAATCTAAAATAATTACAAGTCCATACCCAAATTCAAAGTAATTTCAAAAATATTCATTCTCTCGTAAATAATTAGAGTTCATAACCCCATTCATTAACGGTGATATTTTTCACTTAAGTGGTACTAAATCGGTATCATATATTGTATTAGCATATTAAGATTAATAATTTTGCTTAATTGATACTAAATCAGTATATATATACTATATTGCTATCATTAATGTTTTTTATTTAGAAATTACTTATTAGTCAATGATACTATAAAATCATCTCCAATCCAACACCAAATTTTACACTAAATCATATATTTGGTGTAAAATTTGATGTCTTTATATGCAACCCATACCTATTTTCACACCAAATTTGGTGTGTGAATAGTGTTACACCAAATTTGGTGTAACACTTTTCATCACACCATATAACTTTTTGAATGTTATAATATTATTTTATTATACAATCTTTTAATTAAATATCATATAAATTGTATGTTTTAATTAAATGTCTTGTATATTTAATTATTTTTGTCATATTTTTATAATATTAATGTAGAATTTAAAATAATTTTTTTCAATTATGTAATGTTTATTAAATTGTATTTCATTAATGATTTTATTTTTATTTGTATTATCCATTATTATGTATAATGTATAATATTTGCTACCAATTTATATATTTAAAAATTATGGTACAAAATAATTTTATATTAACGATTATAAAAGGATATAATATGAGTTATTACGATGATTGTTTTAGAAAGAATTTGTTTTATGAAATAGTAAGAAAATATAAATGAAAGAAAAAATAATAATATAATAATGAAGAAAGAGATATATACACTCTTATAGTCAATGGTATACTCTTATATATACTGATTTAGTATCAATTCAGCGAAATCATCAGCCTTTATGATACCAATATAGTGTATCTATACTAATTTAGTATCAATTCATAAAATTATCAGCATTAATGATATCAATACACTATATATGATACTGATTTAGTATCAGTTAAGCGAAATTACTATATATATATATATATATATATTGATTTAGTATCAATTCAGCGAAATCATCAGCCTTTATGATACAAATACAATGTATCTATACTAATTTAGTATCAGTTAAGCGAAATTACTAAATGAGGTATATAATGTAATTATTTAGTGGGGTATGAGTGTAAATGAGTATATGTTTGTAATTATTTTGCTTTTATGGGATATTTATTTATTTTCCCCAAAAGTGTATCATCGATAGTAATAGTTAATTATCTTTTAGTTTAATTATTCCATATGATATAAAAGATTTTTTCATGTCGAGCATAAGTGTTATTTTTTTCAAACTTTTAAAGTATGATGTATTTTATAATATATAAATTTATGAATCAAATTTAAAACCATAAATTTGAAATTAAAATTATACTAAACTAATATATCATAGATAAACATAAATTTCAAATTACCATCCCTCCTCTCTTTCTTATCCGAGAGAACCGGCAAATATTATAAGGCACGCTGTAGCTATTTGAGAAAATGATGTTTTTCCATCTTTATGAGGAACATCTATAGAAATTATACTTGTTTTGCGTTTTGTACGCACTACAATAAAAAAAAAAAAAATGTAATAAATATTAATAATAATAAAAAGTACTAAATTTTTTATCGATATAGTTAAGTGTTATTAAAATGAATAATGCTTAAGACTTTAGGAACATATACAAAGTAATAATTACTATTAAAAATACATATTTAACAACAATTAAAAATTAATTGCTGCTAATAATCATTTTTAATGTAATGAAACTCTAATACTTAGCTAGCGTTTGGCCATAGATATTCAAATATTTTTGACAAATATTATTTGGATGAATATTTGGGTGAAATTTCACCATGTGTTTGGCCATAGAATTTGGGAAACATATTTCATTTTTAAAAAAAATATGATTTATACCCATAAGTTTTTAAAACTATCAAAACTAACCATAAATTTATATTACATAGCAAAATAGAAATTTCACGTAACAAGATTCATGACTTCCGCAACAAATCAACAAGCATCATTACAGTAAACATTCGTATAGTGAAAAGGTCTTGGTACAAATCATGATAATGAAAATACAACTAATATAAATTCGAAAAAAAAAAGAAGAAGAAAACAGAAGGAAATAAATATTGCAATCACTGAAGAACCCATGCCTTATAATCTGAAAGAGTTCAAATTATTCTTTAATATAATCTTCCCATATTTTATGAACAATCTCTTCTTGATGAGCTTGCATTTCCCATATACAATTTTTTCGCAATTATAGAATCCTTTTTAGCTCTGACGTTTAGTTCTTCGTAAATGTGCTTGCTTATTGACTTATAATGCCAATTTCTATCCTTTCTGTTGCAAATATTTATAGAAAATTATCATTATTATGAAATAATAATATTTCATTTTACTTACTTCAATATTTCCTAATAAAACTTACTAACGACTTATTTTAATTTCTTAACAGAAATAATTTAATTTTTTTACTTATTTTAATATGTTTACCCACTCGTTTATTATTTTACTTAACTTAACACTTTCCAATAAAACTTACTAATTACTTACAAAAGTATAAAATTGTTATGACTATTATTATTACTATTAAATGACAATGTTTCATTTTATTTACTTTAATATTTTCTAATAAACTTACTAATGGATTATTTTAATTTCATAATATAATTAATTATTAAATTTTAACTTATTTCATTATGTTTATCGACCCCCTCTACAATTACTTATTTTACTTACTTCAACACTTTATAATAACATTAATTAAGTAAATAAACTCCTAATAATATTGATAAATAAACTCCTCAACTTACTTTAATGCTTAATTAAATTAAGTTAATTTCATTGTCAATATATATAAATTTAAAGGAAAAAATTTAAGTCATGTTAAATATATTAAATATTTCACAAATATTATTGATCTCGTGCATAGCACGAGCTATATTTTACTACTCCCTCCGTCCAGAAATAATTGTCAGGTTTAGATAATACACATCCCTCAAGAAAAATTTAATATAATATGTAATTTGACTAATATAACCCTACAATCAATTATTGTCAATTAATTAGGAAGTAGCACCCACTTTCTCTTTATTAAGGGTAGAATTGAAAAAAATGAGCTAATTAGTTGTTGATTGTTTAAATTGACAATTAATCTTGGACATCTATTTTTAGTATACCTGATAATTATTTCTGGACGGAGGGAGTAGTATAATAGAAAAATGTATTAATTGAGTTAGTTGGTAGATGGGGAGCTAATTGAATTGGTTGGTGTCAATAAATAGATTGTTTTTGTAAAATATAAAAGTTAGGTGTAAAAATTGAATTTTAAAACTTCCCAAATAATGAAATTTGGCCCAAATACTACTTTTTTCTAGTATTTGGGAATTTGGAAAATTTGCCAAAAAAATTTGCCAAATAATGAGAAAGTGTATGGACAAACAAAATTTGCCAAAATTTTCTCCAAGTTTTACTTGCAAAATCTATGGCCAAATGGGCCCTTATTGTACTCTTGTCAGTTGAATCCACATATTTCAATTACTTTGAAATAGTTAATTAATTTATGTTTTCACATTATCAAAATGATAAGTTGAGTTTTTTTATTTATTTTATTGCAGGGCCCTTTTGAGGATGACGTTCCCAACATGATTTTCTTCATATCAAAGTTTAAATTCAAAATTTCTGATTAAGAGTTAAACACTCCTATCGATACACCACAATAGACATACATAACGAAATTACTTGCTCGATGGATATTCTCTCATTCTTGAGGTTTTTTTTTATAGTTCAACAAGAAAAGTTTCATACTAATTTTATTCAATGAGAATCACCGATAATTTCTTTGTAACGTCTCCTCATTTAGCTTTCCAAGTAGGGGTGTTCAAAATCGAACCGAACCGATAAGTCGAATCGATAAAAAAAGTTATTGGTTTATAGTATTGGGTTATTGGTGTAGTGGTTTTGATAACGGTTTTGATTTTTTTTGTTATCGGGTTATCGGTTCTTAATGGTTTAAAGTTTTTTCTTAACGGGTTAGCCGATAACCCGATAGTAAATTAAACAATTATATTTATATCATTTTGTGTATAAAGTCCTCGACTTATAGTTTAATTTCCTACTTTTATTTTTAGTTGTCTCAAACACTTGGTTATTTAACAATGTAAAAGTGTTTGCTTTTGAACAAGAAGTAACTTGTGAACTCAAGTGCATGGTTTATTTGGTTTATCGCCTTGTTTCTAAGTGATTTTTAATATTTTTTCTTTTGTGTCAAATCTTAACGGTTAAACCGATAACCGAACCGATAACGATCAAAAACCAATAAACCAATAACCGATAAGACAATATCTTAATGGTTCTATAACGATTTAGCATCTCTACAAACCGATAACCAATAAGCCAACCCGATAAACTTTAAAACCGAACCGAATCGACCGATACACATCCCTATTTCCAAGTGTCAAGTATGTATTTTACTTGCAAATTGATTAGTTGAACACGTGGATGATGAATGTTTTTTCCGTTATCTTCAAATCCAAAAAATAATATAGGGGTGGATGGGGCCATATGACACTTTTGCGAAAGATAAGTGAATCTCTCTTTGTAATAGCCTCATTTTTTATTTTTTTTTAGGGATAAGCAGAAGTTTCTTCTAAGATCGAAATTCTAGACATACATTTTAACTAAATTAAAGTCTTATTATCTCTTAAATTTATTTATATTTTTATAATTTTGTACATTTTTATTTTATGTGACACACTCAGTAATTTCATGCAATTGAGGCGCGTGAAGATATTTGAATGCCACATAAGCCAACAAAATGCACAAAATTAAAGAAAACATAAGTTTAGGAGTTAGTAGAATCATATTTTATTTAAGATGTGTCTTTAAGATTTCAATCATAGTTTAAGAGATACTTATAAATTTTCCCTTTTTGTTATTATAGTTTATCAAAATTTAATACTCCACGTAAAACAAACACTTTATTCTTCTAGGAACACCTGCTAGCTAGTAAGTAGTATTTGAAAGCTGTATGCATTGTCTAGAAATCTGTCACAGTCACACATTCAATCAACTTCTATAAGTTCAACAAAAAAATAAAAAAGGCTATTAATCAGCAACCACAACCCTACTGTTTCATATAAACACGAAACCCAGAAATAATTGATGAATTTAAACAATACGTCATATATTTAATTTGCAGTTCTTACAATATATTACTAATTAGTTACACAACAAAAAATTAATGTTGGAAGTATATGTATGTCCGAATCTCATTATTGGTATTATCTATTATTGTACATGTACGCGTTAGATAATGTCAAATGTGTGATTATAATTATTTTTGTATATTGGAAAAAGCTAAGTAAATTATTTAAAAACATTGGTAATTAATTACGATCTTCAATAATAGCCTAATGATAAACATGTCTTCCTTCTCTACAAGTTTGACAACTTACCTCAAATATCCCAACCCTAATTTATTTTCCATGATTGCTTCTCAATAAAAGCCTATATTGTAAATATAATTACCTCCCAATTGTAAAAAGTGGTAAGCCTTCCATATTCAAAGTTGGAAAATGGACGAACTTTTGACTTTGCACCGATTAAGTGACAAAACATTCTACTAATTGACATTAAATTTTTTCAACAAATTATAAGCAAAGGAAGAGCCTATAATTTGTGTTTGGGAGAACTTTTCTTTGTAAAAAATATTTATTTGTCTTCAAAGCACCTTTATTAATTAGGATATACTTCACAAAAACTTTCTTGGGAACAATAAAAAACATCCAAACACATATCCAAAGTATTTTTCCTAAATATTTTAACAAAACAATTTTTTTTTTTCAAAGAAGTTGCACAAACGCGTGTCTGCAATATAAAAAAAGAAAAGGGTAATCTTTTACATTAAATCTAGTTCCTTCAAAATAAGATATACCAATCGTTCTAAAGACACAACTATAGTGGCTTATTTTAATCACCAAGTGAATACAAATTATTGTTGCAACAAAGTCACGGTGCAACTATTACTCCCTCGTTGTTTTCTAATCGTACTTACTTTTCAACCGTCAATTTAATTAATTTTTAAAATTAAATTAAATTATATTAATATAATATTTTAAAATAAAATTAAATATTCAAAAAATACATAAAAATACTATAAGTTACAACTTCTTTTTCATATTGTATTTTAAAATATAGTAATTAAAATTCATAGTGAGATAATAAATAAAAAGTCTAAGGTGATTTATTTTCTTTTAAGGAAAAAAAAACAGAAAGGATAAATGGAGAAAACAAAAGTAAAAAAATAAAAAATAGAAAGTGGTGGTGGAAAATACCTCCATAAAATATGGGGTGATGAGAGGAAAAAGAAAGCTTACATCGAAAGAAAGAAGAAGGTTCAAACCCCAACTATAAAAGATGGTTAAAATAAATTCCAATTTACGATTGGAAGCCCTTAAATATCGCATACTTTATAGGCCACATAATTAATCTCCTTTCATTTGATTTCTGACTTGTTCACAAAATTCAGTCCTTTTGTAGTGAACAATAGAAATGGAGTCAATTATACTTACTAGAGAGAAGAATATTATTAATCCCAACACACAAGAATAAACAAAAGTTTCTTACTAGCCACAAGCTATCCTAACCTTAATGATCAAGTCAAGGAATGAATTTTTCTCTTCTTTTATACCACTTTTACTTTTTATGTTTTGCCTCAAAAATATTCAACATCATACTATATCATCATCATGCCAAAATTACATGGAGGGGTTCTTCTTCCTTTCATTCTTATATTAATTTCCACTAATATAATTGCCCAGAAATCTCTTGTATTTGGCTTCATTGATCGTGATGAAATTTCAAAAAGACCTGATCCTCTCAGACATTTTAAGTCATATAATGGGAGTTATAATCTTGGTGACAAGCACTATTGGGCTGTAAGTTTTTTGTTTTGTTTTGTTTATAATGAGATTTTAAAAAAAAAAAGTTTTTAAGGGAATTAGCTGCTGATTTGTTTTTTTCTTTGTTTGTTTATCAGTCTGCGGGTTTCACAGGCATACATGGATATGCAATTGCTGGGATTTGGTTGTTAGTTGGTTTGGTTTTTGGAAGTTACATGATTTTTAAGTATTTTCATGCCAATTCAAGTACTTCAATGATTGAACATTCGCCTTCTTACTATATTTTGATGTTCTCGCTGGTTGTTCTGTTTACGATTCTTGCCATGTAAGTGCTTTTACTTGCTTAATTTTTGGTAGCACTACTATGTAAATGAATATGTGCTCTGTTCCTGTAGGAAATACATTAAGCAATCATGTCATATCAATCAATAAATAAGTAAAAAGCATATCGAGTACAATCTCACAAAATAGTACCTTGGCCATTATTTTATAAGGCATAATATATAAACATGACCCTTAACTTAGTGTCAGTTGATAACTATGACCTTTAACTTTGTGTGTGCACAAGTAGACACTTAAACTTGTGTAAAATTGAAAAAATAGACACATTCATCCTTAATGGCACCCGACATTGCAATTTTGCGTCTTACTTGTATTATGCCATGTAGGACACATGTGTTTACTTGTTTAATTTTATATGAGTTTAAGTGTCTACTTGTGCACAATCAAATCTGCTGAAACCAAGATAAGTGTCATATTTATGTATTATGTCTTTTTATAACAACAGTAAGTGTGTATAAGTTAAACTATGTATTAAACCAGGTCTGGAGCCTACCTTAAAGCTATGAGTTCAAAAAGGATTATGATTCAGAACTCATAAACTAAAACAATCTTGGCTCCGCCTCTAAATCAAACACATTTTATTGTCCTCTATCTTATATTAATGAGGATTAGTGACCTTTATGCTAAGTTTTATAAGAAAAGACTGACTGATGTGTCTACTACATTTTGTTTTGTTTGGAAGAGTTGCAAGCTGCGTTGTTTTGGCTGCAAACAATGGTTTTGAACATAGAGTAGAAAGGCTTCGCCAAACAATTTTTGATGCTGGTGGTGATACATGTCAATCCATTAGAAGGGTAGTAAAGGTTTTGCTAAGTATGCAAACTCTTTTAAGCCCTTATAATTTTCAGGCAGACCAGACGTTGAACATGACAACCCATAGGCTTCGAAGAGGATCTGTTACGATTCAACAGTTTATTGACAAAACCCAACACACAAGCAATGAAGCAATTAGAACTCTGTAAGTCACTGGGCTATGTCATTATGTCAGTTCTTATGGTCACTATCAAATTTTTATCCTCCTTGAATATATGCTTTGTTTTGTTGCAGGTATGTTGCAAATATTGTCGTTGTCACTGTCAATTTAGTGCTTTTGGTTAGTGCATTAGGTGAGATTCTGTCACACAATGCATCATTATCTTTTAGAAAGAAAGCTAAAATGTATTTTCATGTGTGTAAAACTAGAGATTTTGTGAAATTTGATAATCTTGTGAGAGTTATAAGCTATTACACGATTTCTACTTTTTCTAGCTGTCGTCTTGCTTTTGATTTTCCCGTATAGTCAGTTCCTTCTAACGTATGTGTAAATCGATCATCAATGACATGGTTAGACTAATGGAATGCTGCTTTGGCTCAGTTTTTCTCATTTGGCACTGGCCTCTTGGATTTATAATGTAAGTAAGATTTTGATACTTATGTTTGACATAGAATCGCTTTTATATTCTCAAAGCCTAATTAAACAGCTCTTATTAACTTCTAGAATAATCCTCTGCTGCTGGATTTTGACAACTCTGAGTTGGGTGCTGACTGGTTTTGATTTCTTCTTCCATACGTGAGCACAAATCCTTCTCTTTCTCTCAGTACTTAATCTTAATTTTTCATTTTATACGCCGTAACTTTAGCAAATGCTGATGCAGCTTTGCAGATGACACTTGCTCAGCTTTGAAGGACTTTCAACAGAATCCTCAGAACAATAGCTTGCAAATTATACTTCCCTGTGCAAATCCTGGAACTTCTGACAAAACGTTGGAGCAGATTGGCGCCACGGTTCATAATTTCATTACTCAGGTACTGTTATCTATAATATACAAGAAACAAAGATAGGAGCTTACATATATTCTCTTAGCATTATCTTTGTGTTTTCGATTTCCAGCTTAATTCTAAGCTGAGAGAGGTACAAGGTTTAGGATTAAATGATATCGGGGAAAATAGCGTAGGAACAATTTGTGACCCCTTCTCCGGTGCACCTAATTACAGCTTCACACCTGATCTGTGCCCGAAGGATACTATCCCAATTGAAGATCTGAAATATGTAAGTTACAAGCTTTAACATACTGAACATATATAAGGATCTTTATGTCTCATGTCTAGTGAAAATTTAGATTTTTTTTTAATGTTTGCCTGTAGGTTCTGTCAAAAGTCACATGTTATGAAGGAAATTCTTCAGGAAATTGCGCGGGTGAAGGAAGATTCATTCCACAGGCCTCATCTGTGATATTATTCGCTTATACTCAATCTATTCAAGACCTGATAGAAATATTCCCTGATTTACTGAGCCTAAGTCAGTGCTCCAAAGTAAAACAAGCATTCGCCAACATTTTACAGTACCAGTGCAGGCCATTTAGACGTTCAGCACGAGTACTATGGTCATCTATGTTGTCACTCTCCATTCTCATGATACTTTTAGTACTAACATTGATAGTAAAAGCTCACCAAGAAACTGGAAGAAGCTTCGATACATGCTCCATTACTCCTAAAAAAGTCGAAACAATACCAAAAAACTTGCCAGATTGCAGTAATTCTGCAGCAATGTATAAAAAATGTAGATGGTTTGCCCTTTTTTTCCCTTTTTTTTTGTAGTTATAGATGGAAGTACACAGTATACCCATTCCCCTGAAGTCGTAAGACGCCAAAAAAATGGGGGTTAAGTTATAGAAATTAGAATAGAGAATTCTTACCAAACTTGTAGTTGATATATATTTGGTTCTTGTCATGTACACGACTTAATAACTGTGTGTACATATTTGACAGGAACAGTGATTGATGGGTACTAGAAGCTAACTTTGGCCTTGTAAATTTGCTCAATTTGTGACACTATTTCTAATTGGTTTTAACTTGGTCTTTCTGTTGGATTGGTCTGTTAGTGTTGGTAGAATTTTAAAAGATACTACAAATAATTACTCCTAATTAGGATTCTCGATGTTGCCTTACTGGTGGAAATGCGAGGAAACACTTGGATAAAAAATTAAATCGCATAATCACACAAGGAATCTGCATGAATTAGATAATTACCAAATACATCCTGCCAAACAATTTGAAATGTTGAAATCAATGTAAAATATTTAACAAAAATTAGAAGTGATTTTAATAAAAATTTATTGATATTTGAAATGTTGAAATCAATGTAAAATATTTATTATATAATAGATCATAAAAATAATTTTGATAGTGTAAAAAATATTTCTCAAAACACATATGATGATTGATGACAAATATGTTGGTATATATACTATTAACCATAGAATAATTAGCGTAAAACTATCCGTACGGGATGTATACATCAATCAAGTACATGCATGTCATATGTTTGAATTTTATAATTTATTTTACTTAATCTTAATTAAGTAACATGCGTTTTACTTTATTAAATCACATAATAATAGAAATTTTATTAATTTGATATAAACACTTGATGCGAGTATAATTATTTATTCAATTTTATAAAAAATTTAATAAAACATATATTCATTTATAGTGTCTGTTTCCTTATAATATAGCATGTGATTTAGTGTATAGTGTTATGGCTTATTAACAAATTATTAAATCATCTATTCTTATAAGTGTAAAACTTTTTTTGTTCATAATCTAAGATGAAAATTAGACTTATCATCATTATAATTGTAGCACAAGATTATATATAATTTATCTTATTTATGGAAACACCATAGTTTCAAGTTCTTGTGCTAATGCATTTTGTATGTATTGAACAAGACCAAGTAGAGATAGTTTTTTTAGACTGACTGATAAAAGCATATTCTCTAAACTGTTAAATGTGTTTAGATATTCTTAATCATGAAATAACCATTATGATCTGTATATATTGATTATTATTTTGATTTACTAAAAGATGAGACTAGGAGATGGATAATATTCTGGTAGACTGGATGATAACAATTTATATTGGTGAAATCATAAGTTAGTTGATTGAATCCATATCTTGATATTTTAGAGATTGACGATATGCCTTTTTGAGAAGTTCATAAATTTTTATTGTGTCAAACCTTGTAAATTGATTTATGATCCAACACATAAAATAAGTTAAATGTTTAATAAGAAATTTCAAAATATAATTGAAGGACTACAATTACAAATTTCTAGTATAATAATTTGTAATTTATTCTTGTAATTAAATAATTTAAATTAATTATTGAAATTATTTATAATATTAGAAAGCCTCATAATTAATTTTGTGGTTCTTACATATTTCACTAGAAATGAGAATACTAATTCTAGAGAGAAAAAAAGGGAAAAGAATGTGACTTTCTGATCCTTGAAAGTAACATGTATTTTTCTTCTCCTTGAAAGAGAAAAAATTTCTATAAGTAGGATTTTTTTTGAGCTAGAAAAAAAATTGATTGTTTTACGATATTTTCATTTAAGTATTACGATTGAAGACTACATATCTTTTATCTCACTTGTGGATTAGCTTGAATATTAGTCTAATTTGTGAATTCACTCTTAAAAATATATTTACACTTCAAAATTTAATTTTTGAATTTAATTTCAATAATTTTATGTATTCTACTATAGTTATAGATGTTTTAGCATAAATATATCATTTATTTACATTATTTATATAAGAATTATACTCTCTCCGTTTAAAAAAAAATATTTCTATTTCTTTTTTAGTTTGTTTTAAAAAGAATGTGATCCCTTTCTTTTTCTGGCAACACTTTAATTTTAGTTTTCCACGTGACATGTTTAAGACCACAAGATTAAAAGATATTTTGATACATTTGACATAACTTTAATTTAAAACTATAAGATTAAAAAATTTTCTTTCTTTTTTTTAATTCTGTTTTAAGTTAAATTAAACAATCCTTTTTTAAAGGAAGGATATAAAATATATTTCCGTCGTGCGTATAGTTTTCTAACACCTCGTTGACCGTGGAAAGCCGGACACCTAATATTGGTTGGCTTGACTACCATTTCTTTGTATGCTAAAGCAGGCACTTGAGCAGAAATAATTGAAAAATGATTAAAGTTTACGCATAATATAATACTCACTTTCCTTGAAATTAAAGGACCACAAATAACCACATTAGGTAATGACACACCTATTCATTGACTGTTGCCTGCTGGTGATAAAAACGTAGCAAGCTGGGGTTATGAATTTAAACGAATTTACTATTTTCTCATACGTTTTATATTTATATTAGAAAATTAAATAAATATATATTAACATGTAAATTTCAAATAGAATTATTTTAGGACCTTCGAACTCTTAATTTTAATTCGTGGATACTAATATTTGCCAACACAAAATTACGCGCTGTCTTACAAAAAGTGAATGCTCACTTTTTTATTTGTTCAGCTTAAGAAATTAATAGTAAATAGTTTATTATTTATTTTTATAATTAGAACCAAAAAAGTAAAAATAAATGAGGGAGTAATGAAAGTGAAGGTAGATAAAAGATCTCATGAAAACATTAATGAATTGAATGGCGTCTTAAATATTTTGGCCATCAGTCATCAGTTTTCCGTTGGCTATCTACTCAACCTTGATCATCTCAAACGGCCAACAACAAGCATGTCTTTAATAAGTAAAATTTATTCTAAAAAATTAAATATTTTATATTCAAATTCACATTAAATACTAATTTGTTTCACTCTTGTGCTTTGATAAGTGTTGGCTGTTGCGATACAAGTCAAGTATACTTAATCATAAACAATAATGGAACAGTAATTGGCTAATTAATCCCCACCAGACAGCTAAGGACCGGTTTAATTAAAGGTAGACTTTAATAATTCGTGTGAAATCGTGTTCAATTTTAATTAGATTATATATTTAATTTCCATTAGAATTTTTGGATTTACTCTAATTTTAATCCTTAACTTATATTTTCTTAAAAGAAGCCTCTGAAATATTTCACTAATTTCAAATCATAAATATTTGTAATTTATTTTTATCAATTTAAAATCAGTTTTTTGTTCACAGTAACACTAGAAGAAAGTGGAAAGTGGAAAGGAAGAGTTAAAGAGAAGGAGATCGGAGAAGTAAGCATAGATAGGTGGAATTTAGGGGGCCAAGGGAAGATCTTTGGTCTCAAGTTATCATCATTATTAACATTCCAAGATCCAATAAAAAACTTATTCTACTCATTAACCCTTATCTTCCCCTTCAATTTGGGTATGTTGGGGGCAAGATATTGCAGAAAGTAAATACCCAAATTAACTTTTCAACAGCTAATTAACGCAGCTGATCTTGAGGGGAACTTCATATGCACAGCTCAACTGACAGAGCAACTTCCATCGAAACATATGTCGAGAGATTTCGTTCAATCTTCAGTTAGGTTGTTTTCGGGTAAGCTTGTTTCCACCCACTTTTACCACAATTTGACTCTTATACTTCCCCCTTTTTCTTCTTCCTTTATGAGGATTAAATAATTTCAATTAACTGCCTTACATATTTTGTCAAGACTTTGTGGGCTTTTTGCTGATCAAGGTTCACAATTCGTGGATCTTGAGCTGATCAATGCTGAGACTTTTGCTTTTATGTCAATTGATAGTCAAGATCATAGAGGATTGCAATTACATCGTAATATAGAATTTGTGTAGATATTTTATGTTTTTCTTGTGATAAAGTTGCAATTTTTCGGTTGATATTGAGAAGCACATTGTAGCAGCAGTAGCAGTGATTGAAGTTGGAGTTTAAGCTGAGACTAATCTCAACTCTCACAAAAGACGATAAAGAAGAAGATGCAAACCTTAAAAGCTTCCAAACATTGTATGTGCGGTTTATACTTCAATAACTCTTTAGTAGGGGGATTGGCCTCTATTTTATAGAGGGCCTACCCATCACAAAGTTATAGGTGAAATGGGTCTCAACTCACCTATATGTAATAGGGATTAAGGTTTATGTTTTATTTAAAATTTGGACCGTGCCTTATCCTTTCAAGCTATAGTCAATGTAAAATTGAATTCTGACAATCTAATCAAATTTTCTGTTATAAGCGATTAAGAAGTTGTGTATGCTCAATGATAAACATGTTCCATTTGTTTATGTGTCTTTTGTTGGTGCTCAAGAAATCTGCTAGAGTGATTGATTGTGCATGTATGATATTGTCGGCAGTCAACTCTGATGGAGTTATAAACTTCAGAAAACTTGATATAGTCATTTCTCTGCTTGTTGATACAAGTTACACAGTTCCGTTTATTTACAAAATATTCACCTTTACTCAGAGAGATATGTGTGGGTACATTCAAAATTGTATATGCTCCACATAAACTGACTATAGTTCTGAGTCTCCATTGGTTTGATTTTCTTTACTGCAGCATTACATTAAGATAAAAAGGGAACAAAATGAGGTTCAAGAACAAATCCAGGAATCCAACCACTATACGTTGCTATCCAGGACGCAGATGCTCATTTTCAGTTCTCATATGGAGTATAGTCGGTTGCCTTGTTTTACTTAATCTATATTGCTTTATTTTCGAAAAGGATGCACCGCATGGGGGTGCACACTTACGTATTAACCAGCACCAACACTTTCGTGAGCTTGAAGAGGTTGAGGAGGATAATATACAGATGCCACCACCAAGGAAGCGATCCGCACGTGCTGTCAAACGGAAGCCTAAGCGGCCAACCACCTTGATTGAAGAATTTCTTGATGAGTCTTCGCAGCTAAGACATGTCTTTTTTCCTGGTCAAAGAACTGCAATAGACCCTCGTAGGAGTTCTGGAAATGATACCTCTTATTATTATCCTGGGAGAATGTGGTTGGATACTCAGGGAAACCCCATACAAGCTCATGGGGGAGGTATTCTACACGACCAGAGGACAAAAATGTATTATTGGTATGGAGAGTACAAAGATGGGCCAACATATCATGCTCACAAAAAAGGAGCAGCACGAGTAAGTCCTGGATTTCATACATTTTTATGGGTGAATAACTTGCATGTAATTGTTTTCTCTTTATCAAAATTGTTGTTCTGCGTCTTGTAACATAGGGAATTTTGTGCCCCTCCTCTCTTCTCTCCAAGTGTATATACAAGTGAATAGGTATTAGAGCAGGGTTGGAGGCACGCGTCCGGAATATTGTGTGATAAGAATGTGTCATGAAAGCTTAAACGTAAGTTCTATAGAGTTGTGGTTAGAACCTATATTGTTGTACGGGTCAAAGTTAAGAACACACACCTTTAGAAGATAAAGGTAGTAGAGATGAGGATGCTCAGATGGATATGTGGACATTCTAGGAGAGATAAGATTAGGAACGAAGTTATATAGGACAAGGTGTGGGAGTGGCTCCGTTGTGGACGAGATGACAAAAGCAAGACTAAGATGATTCGGGCATGTGAATAAGAGATGCATGGATGCACCAGGAAGTGTGTCCGAGGTTGGCTATAACAGGTTTTAGGAGAGATAGAGATAGGCCGAAAAAGAACTAGGGGGAGTTGATTAGACGGAACATGACACATCTTCAGCTTAGTGGAAGTCAAGGATTAGGATAGAAGGATAGCAGATAACTGAGTGTTATAGTACTTTATGTGGAAGAGGAAGGGGGCTAGTCTCCTCTTCTCATGTTCTCCTTCTTTAGTAGTAGTATTTAGTATTTGTGTATCTTATTCTTCAATTTGTACTACTATATATTTCTTCATTTGCTCTGTCTTTCTTGCTATTTTTTTTTTGTTATTTTCCTTCCAATCCTGCTTTCATTACATTTCTTTTGAGCCATGTGAGACTTCTTCTCTACTCCACAAAGGTAGGGGTAAGATTTGTGTATATTCTACCCTCCCAAGACCCCACTCGTGAAAGTACAATGGGTATGTTGTTGGTTGCTCATGGTGTACTCTTAATCAACACCTCCTTTCCTCTTTTGGATGAGTATCTCATTTGCCAACCTGCAAGCCTCCTTTGGGTTCCGACTGGAATAAATGATACCAAAATGTTGTCTTTGAATTCTGGAACTTCTCTCATTGACTGGAATAATCTCATATTCCTTTTCATTCCATGTAGTCCAAAAATGGCATGGTAGCTAAAATTTTCTAAGCTACTTTCCGCTGGTTCTCAGTTTTCTCGATCCTTGCCCTTCAACTTCAGTTTCTAACATTATCTTCAGGATACCTGATCAAAGTCCAATAAGGAGAACACTGTCACCAAAGCTGTGAGGCTACTGTACATTGTAAAGTTAAATAATCAGCAACCTCCTGTTACTCCTTATAAAGACTACACCAACTACCAATAATCGATTTCCTCTTTCTAACTTCTAAGTCTGTTTTGCAGTAAGAATTTGTATCCACCATAACCATGTGAAGAAAGTCGCTTTCTTCCGCACATGTCCATATCCTCTTCCATCCTGTCTTATTGCCACCCTTGTTTGTGATAGACTTTGGTAATTGGATCTCACTGAAAATGTTCTGTATATGCCATGTTGAACACATTACATGACAATGCTCTTTTTTTTTTTTTCGCTGTAAATATCTTCCTGTATTCTGTATCGAAAAAAAATTCAAGAAAAAGATCTCAATGAAATGTGTTGGTTCCTAGCCCTTACCCTACCATTTATCCGACTCACCTTCTGCTATAGTGTAACTGAATTATTTTCATTGGAAACTTCCTCCCATTCCCTACCCCACAGTGACTTAACCAACCAATCAGCGGCCGATTACCAAATAAGCAATCTTAAGCAGTTTTGTAAGACTTTTGGACACTTGAGAAGCATTTGGAAATCATTTGAGCATGAGTGCCTCTTAAAGGGACATTTTGGTGTCAACCGTCTTAGATGAGTGAACCTAATGGGGTGATCTCTTAGATATCAGGCTTGAGACAAACATTGGCACTGTATCATATGCATAGCGATAAATGAGCTGTTCTTTGTATTTATGTAGGTTATGAGACATTTCCTTGGTTCCTAGATTAATGATTACTTGTCCGTTATCTAGATTGGTTTTGCTTTTTTGGCTATGGGTGAGAGTTATTCTTCATCTGGAATCAGTTTTAGCTTTAAGTTTTCGGCTTTTCATCCATATTCTGTTGTTCTTTCAGGTTGATGTTATCGGTGTTGGTTGCTATTCATCCAAAGATTTGTGGACGTGGAAAAATGAAGGAATTGTTTTGGCAGCAGAAGAACATAATGAGACACATGATCTGTACAAATTAAATGTACTGGAGAGGCCAAAAGTAATTTACAATGAGAAGACAGGTAAATATGTAATGTGGATGCATATTGATGATACAAACTACACAAAAGCTTCAACTGGCGTAGCCATAAGCGACCTCCCCACTGGTCCGTTTAATTATCTGTACAGTAAACAGCCCCACGGATATGAAAGCAGGGACATGACACTCTTCAAAGATGATGATGGTGTAGCATACCTCGTCTACTCCTCAGAGGACAACAGCGAGCTTCATATTGGTCCACTTAATGAAGAGTACATGGACGTGACCCAATCCATGAGAAGGATTCTTGTTGGACAACACAGGGAAGCCCCTGCTTTGTTCAAACATGAAGGAACCTATTACATGATCACATCAGGTTGCACTGGTTGGGCTCCGAACGAGGCCCTAGCTCATGCAGCTGAATCAATTATGGGGCCATGGGAGACCATTGGCAATCCGTGCATCGGTGGGAACAAAGTTTTTAGAGAAACAACTTTCTTTGCTCAGAGCACATTTGTGCTTCCTTTGCCTGAGCTACATGGTTCCTTTATTTTTATGGCAGATAGGTGGAATCCAGCTGACTTGAAGGATTCAAGGTATGTTTGGTTACCTTTAAGAGTGTCGGGGCCAGTAGACCAGCCTCTTGAGTACAATTTTGGCTTCCCCTTATGGTCCAGAGTCTCTGTTTATTGGCATAAAAGATGGAGACTTCCTTATAGATGGCAGGAAATAAATTGAGTAGAGGAATCGAAAATCATTTGTACAAATATGTTTTTTCAACTTTTGGGTTTTCTAATAATTTTTCCATAGTTGCGTTGTTGTAGTATTCTTTATCCTCTTCACCATAAGATTAGCCAGTACCATGCAGAATAACAATATGTGTAAATTTTTTAGATCATGAACCGTAATAATGTAATTTTTGAGTTAGGATGTCTCTTTTTGAGTGAAAACAAGCTCGCCTTTCTCCTCCATTTACAACTTTTTATATGTTTTTAACAAACTCTACAGCTGGAAACTAACTATATCCCATGTTTTGGTTTGAGGTATTAGCTAATTCGGGGTTTATTTCATCCCGCCATTTGTTTACTATTTCAGATAGAATGTGCGATAAAATAATCATGAGATTAGCTAAACCCTCAAACCAACCAAACGACCCGGAGTGAACAATCTCAACGTCCGATTTTTCTTCTTTCTTCATTTCGTTTTCCTTTTAACCGAAACATAGCAATAAATGAAGAAATAGAAGATAATCCTAATTAATTAGCAGCTTTGTTTATCATTCTCCTTTGTATTTTTCTCCAAGAAAATGGTGCCCTGCATATCGGAGATGACAAAAAATATTCCTATGAATTTTAATTAATTGGATTTGTATCCATGAGTAGTTGTGCAGTCGCTCTCTGTCGAATTAATTACTTATTAAACATCTATTTTTGGGTAATAAATCACTTTCAGATTGTGTAGCACTGCAATTACATAATAAAAGAAGACTTCTTCATCAGATGCCTAATTAGACGCAACATTTTTCACACTTCTCTCTCTTTTTTTTTTTTTTTCATAAAAAGTTGTAGTAAGTATTAGATAATTAAATTCCTTTTCCTTTAATGCGGGTGAAAAACTGACAAGGATCTATCAACCTTTTTTGGGCGGTCACCCACCTTTACGCAAATGTATATTTTCTTAGGCTATCGTTTATATTTTGTTTTTATATTATAAAAATGGCATAAAATAGTCACTTGAAAAAATTATCCTTTTCCTATCGACATTAAACTCAAGTCTTATGTTTTGTCCATATATTGTTCGACGATGCTACATTTTTTAGAAAAAATATTAAATTATCATCTAACATTTATAATAACTTACAAAAATTTTGATTGTGATCTAATATTTCCTCGTAAAAATCTCTGATTTACTCCAAAAAAAAAAAAAAACTGCACAATAATTTAAAATGTTAATAAATAAGAACTAGAAGGATCATTTACCTAATAATCGTCCATAAGGAAACCAACTTGCTATATTTTGGTCGTCTTGATTAATTTTCGATCAACATAAAATATATAAAATACCAGGTCCCCTTTATGTAATAAAGAGAATCAAATCATAGACAAAACAGTAGAGCAAATGAGGCCATGCTTTTGGTAAATCATATATAAAGAAAAAGCCCACCTAAATGAAGTTCTTACGTTATTTTTTTAAAAAAAAAGAAAAGAAAAAGGTGAAAAGGTAGAGGGGGCAGGTCATATCAAAAGTAGTTCCCACCACTTGCCACTATAACTATTACTGAATGAATGTTTCTTTGTAGTTTGCTTTCTTTGTTTTAGTGGGCCAAAACCCAAAAGTAGTCATCCACTTCAGAAGCCATAAGTTCATTTTACTTATGTGGAAGGAGGCCATCAAGTGGTCTTAAAAAGTATGGAGAAAAATATATATGAAAGAGACCATATCTATCTATACAGCGTGCAGGCCACTTATGTATAATTCTATTAATATATAGTTTGTTTATATTTCTATTATATCACTAAAGACTAAACACCTTTTGTTAGATGCCCAAACTTAATGGCCGTCCTAAGATTCTATGGTCCCAAACAAAGATAACGACCCTTTTTTCCCCCTATTGTAATCACTCAAAACTCCACTCTACTACTACTCTTCAAGTACCCCTATGATCATGTTCTTGTATAGTCTTCAATTATTATTATTTTTTAAACGATAATATCCAAACTAGTTTGTGGACATCACGATTATCTATCAAGTAGTCTTACAAGCACCTAAACATTCTCCTCTCACTTTATTGACTAGCAAGTTGCAACGGCAGTCTTCATTATTCCTTACTTTAATTAAAGACCATCAAACATCTATGCTTATATCATCATTTGGAACCTATTTACCTACTCCATCAAGACACAAATTTAGACCAAACACTTGACAAATTTCAAGTTGAGAAGCTTTAATGTTTCAAGAAGATCATGTCTAAGTGATACATTGGTTATTTGTCCTGTTGTTCTCCTAGTTAACCATAAAGACAATAGAATCCAGATGGAGTACTTTTGTGCATTAGTCTTAACACAATATTGGCATTTTGTCAATCATCCATGATATGACAATATGACTAATGGATGTATTAGCAAGCAAGACATATTATTTGGCTGACTGTTGGATGTATTAGCAAGAAAGACATAATTTGGTTTGGATTATACTAACCAACTCCTCACAAAAGGGATAATTATCACTTAATTAACAATAACCGCCATATAAATTATACACATATAATTAACTATTAGTGCAATTTAACTAAAATTCCAATCATATAAACGATCCGTGTAACTTAACTTATTATGACAATTTCTTAAGAGTTATCAGATCATATTTTTTGTTAAAAATAGTCACTTAGTATCATAGATAACTTAATTGACTAAAAATAGTGCAAATAACTTAGAAATCAAAAAGAAATTTTCTTTTCTTGAATACTGAAATTAATCCAATGTTAACAAAAGGTTAATCATCATATCCGATAGAATTAGTATGTTACTACTAATTAAAAACTCAAAAATTCTATTCATCATTTAGAATTTAAACAAAAAAAATAAAAGCCAAAGGTACCTTTCTTGATTCCATATCCACTCCAAACAAATCCACTAATTAAAGTGTGAGTAAATAGAGAGATCTCGATGGTGACTCACCACCCATTGGTCCTAATTTAATTTTAAGGCTTCCATGCACTGGCCCACACCACCGGTTGTTCCTTCCACGACAAGAATATTCCGGTGGAATCTCCGCCACACTGTCCCATCGACCACCCATCTTTATACCTTCTTAACAAAGCTCTAACATCATCACAAACTTCATCACTATATAAAACCGGACTGAACCCTCCTGCATGCATACGATGTGACCATTTTGCCCCCGTTTCTCGCCTCTCCATTGACTCTGATGGTGGGCATGCTAGTAAATCAACAATCGAACGTCCTGCTTGTCGCTCTAGCATCAAACGTTCGTTACTTGTTTTCGAAAAACTCTCATCTAATGATTCAAAATAAACCCTAATCCATTTCAAACATTCTTGAAAACCATTAACAAAATCGAAACCATCAACACCAACATCAAGATCAGCTTCTTCTTCAACAATGGTAACAATCCTAGGTTGTAACCTCCTAAATAATGATATCAAATAATCCCTTCGATTGCCAGCTGGCGTAACCGAATGTAACGCACCAATACAATTAATTGCTAGCGCTTCATCTTCTTTAATATCTAACGCACCCATATCCAACTCAGACAAATTTCCCACGTGGTGAATCACGTTGAATTTAAACGGTACGCCCATAAGCCTAGCAAATTTTTCCATTCTACTACCAATCTCCTTCATTACTTTTTGCACCGACGCTGCACCTCCACTAGCAGCAGCAACCACCACCGTTGTGAGGCGGAGGTGCGGTGTTTCGTCGGTGCGGGTTGCTAGTGCTTCTAGTAAAGTAGGCCATTGAGTACAATAAGTGTTGCTAATATCAATTATATGCAACTTTGATTCACCTTCTAACGCTTCCATAATTGCACCATTGGATGCAACGTGACCAAATGTTGTCCAAGGGCTAACTTCCTGAAATTTCAAAACTAATTTCCTCGTTGACTCGAACGAACATGTTTTATCCGAAGCGGATAATAACGTACGATAACATCGTTCGCCAGAATCCGTCATACGGCTAAATAATGCTTGAAGAAAATAAGAAGCCAATTTTTGTTCGGTATCTCCATATGGGGAACTCAGCTCATTCAACATCCACATAAGCTGTTGGACACGTGTACTGTTCTTATCGGCTATAGCACGAGAAGTTTCTAGAAGAATGTCTGTCGCCCATTTTCCAGAAAATGAGGAAGCGAATTCGAGATTCAAATCACGTGCTGGGGAGAATTGATGATGAGATTGTTGTGTGGGGGTACTGCTTGTAGTTGTGGGTGTGGAAATTTGTTGATATTGATTGTAATGAGGAGGAGGATAGTTGTTGTGTTTAGAAGAAGAAGAAGAGAAGTCATCTTCATCCATGAAAAAGTTGAAGCATTCTTCGTCTTGATGATTATGATTATGGTGTGGATGATAATTGTATGTGTTTTGTTTGTTAGAAGATCTAGAGCTGCTTGAAGTTCTGCTGGAGTTAAAAGAGTATTGATCAGATTGTTGTTGTTGTTGTTGTTGAAGGGTAACTAATCTAAACAAAGTATCCATTTAAGAAAAAGGGGTACGTATCATCAAAGTTAAAAAGAATAAATGTACAAGACTAGTAGTACCTTTAGTGATTTTGGTTGAATGGGTTCAAAGCATCAAGTGGAGTTGTTGGAGGAAAAGAGTGGGGAGGAATTAAAAGCTTGACGCCTATTTACATAATTAAAGAAAAGAGAACAACTAGTGGGCATAGAATAAAAAGATACTACTAATAAGTACTCCTCCCTACCTCCCCCTATATCATTTCCTATTTTGCTCGATTAAAATAATTATTTTGATATTTGTTTAAACTTTTAATTCTAGTGGTAAAATGAGAAAAAATTAATCAATTTTATCTTAATTTTAGCATATAAGACAAATATTATACAATATGAGATTGAAATAGTAAAAATTAAAATTTTCTCTTTGCTTTTTCTTTTTTATATATCTAGGCACTCTATTAATATCGTTGATAAGAATGGAATAATAAGAATGAAATAAGGATTTGGTTGTGCTAGACTTTAATTTTTCTAGTTATTCAAATGGAGTAAAAATATTTGTTTTTTGTTTTTGCCGTTAAGAGATGGGAGATAATAGAAATTGTCTGACAAAAGATATAGATAGTGGTATGTATATAATTATAATAATAGAAATCAAAGTAGTGTATAAAAAGGTGGATGGAGACCAAGAAATTAGTTGCTTTTGATTATATTTTTGATATAGACATAGAAAAGAGGGAGTAGAAGTGAGTGGGAGCATGCAGGCGTGACAAATTTAATAAAATGAGTTTTGAGGGGAAAGAGAGAAAAGAAAAGAAAAGCTGCCGGCGTGCATCATCGTGATGATTCAACAATTTTATTATCATTATTCATTATCAAACCCACCACTACCCAAACATTATTATTTCACATTCTTTTGCCTCCTAATCCATCTTCAAAGCCTGTCAAAAGAACAGTCACCAATAAAATAAAATAAAGATGAAAATTCGATACCCTCTCTCTTTTTTTAAACCTTTCTTATACTTGAACAACAACCTATACAATATGCTACATCATTAGAATATCACTTCAACTTTGAATACTTATATGTTATGTTTTGTTTTGTAAGAGTCAAACTTTGTAGATTTAGATTAATAATTTTTTGGCATATTAATATGAGAAAGATTGTAATTTACATGTCATATTTTGCTTTTTGAGAGTTAAATTAGATGAATTTTGATTAATATTATTTTAATTTAATTTAACTTTGCTTTGAAATATTAGTCCAATTAACTCTCGTGAAGCTGTGAATGGAAGGTGTACTAACATTGGACAATTAACATAAATCCAGGGCATGCTCCTTCACTTTTCTCCCAGCCCCATGAACATATATACATACATCATCACCACTAGATCTAGTTACTTACTAGGCCATGCATTTTCCTAGATAATATACTTCTGCCGCCCCTTCTTGTGACAATATATTGAATCCATGCTCATTAATATTTTCTTGAATGTCTACCACTTTTAATCTATTTCACCAGTTGAAAAAAATACTACTTTTTTTTATTAAAAAATATTTATCGTCGTATCAAACACGTCCTTAGTGAAAATATTGAAAAGCAGGCATTAAGCTCGTAAACTCAGTTAGTTAGCACGAGTTTTGCTTTTTCAAAAGAGAACTAGGGGCTTGTGCCCGTTCAAAAAGACATACTCAGTTTAATTATCAAAAGCAAACTCCAAAAAAGAAACGTATAATATGATTGAATTAGCTAGAAGCAAAATTTAGTAACTCAGTTGATTGACTACTGAACTTTCATGGATGTACATTTATATAATTGCATTAGTATCTAGCAACTCAATTTTTGTCAATTCGAATTCTTGGCTCTATCCTATGTACAATTGGAAATTTTTCCTATACTTTGTACCCTCTTCTCTTAACAGAGAATGGTAAGTTGGTTTGCTATACGTACATTTATAGGTAAAAAAGAACCATTTGTATTGACATTCATGATTCTAGTCCATTTATATGATCAATTTGAGTAAGGGCAAGATGGTCATTGTATACACCAATTTTCTAACATATAATATTCTCTTGGGAAACTCTCCCAAGAATTATTCTTCTTTAGCATTGGAAGATTATAAAATTTTAAGTTGTTCCTAAATCCTAATATATACTCACCTTTTTTTTTCTTTTTTCTGTTAGAATGTGTCAAACAGACATATTGGTTTTACGCGTCGACCCTTAATTAATTAATACAATTAAATTATATTATATTATATTATATTATATTATATTATATTATATTACATAAAGTTTAAAAAAAAACATCATCAGCAACATGATTTTTTTAATGAAACTGGATATGATATGACAATGTTTTTGTGTATAAATTAGATTGTCGTTGGATTAGTTTAAAAGGTGACTACGAAAGATTATTAAACAACTCTATAATTAGGATAATCACAATTTAGTTCCTTAGTTTATTTTTTATTTCCTGTTTGTTTTAATAATCAACACCGTATATTTAATTTGTTTGCGTGTTTAATGGGTCAACTTTTCAACAGTAAATAGACTCGGTTTCTGTTTCTCTAACAACTTAATTATATACCATGCTATGTAGTAGTACTACTTAATTCATCCTTTTTGTAATGTATGTTTCAAGATATTCATAAAAAGTACCAAGTGAAAATGACTGATTAAATCAACAAAAATGAAATGTAAAATAAGTATATTTTTTTGAAGTTCAATTCTAAAAAAAATAAATCATGATGAAACGCTTCCCAGTTGTAGTAGTAGCATAGTTTGTAATGAAGTGAATATAACGAACCCCACCAGTGGTTGACCAAACAGACTTATTTTCTTTTGATGTAATCGAAATGATGAGTCGTCAAGTCGAAACATTCTTGTCAAGTCTTGCAGTTTACATTAAATTATGAATACCTTATACCTCTCAGCTTATAATTCCAAATTAGCCTGCCAAGCGTAAACGGTATCGAAGAGTCGGATGTATATGAGAGAGCGTAAACATACATACCCATATGTTTGAAACGCAGACCCTTCTCAATTTTTGTCCTTCTTTAGTTACTCTCTATTTTTCTATATATAGTATTAACTTTTTGACATATTTCTTCAAATCAACAAACATGTTGACAATTCAAATTTAGACGTCATAATTTTAATAAACTTATTCATATTTCATTTGACATATTTCTTCAGCTGCCTACAAACATTGTAACCATTCTGACTCAGACATCCTAATCTTATTGTTGAAAACTAATGATGCCTTAAATACCAGATTTTAGATAAAAACAGAATTCAAACTCTTTAACATATATCTAACCCATATAAGTATGTATTGTACTATTTAACTTGGATAAGGCCCCGAGGTAAATTGTATAAAAGAATCCTTTATATCCATTGTTTTTAAGATTCTTTTTTTACTTTTCAATATTATAAGGAGATTACAAGAGAGGAATCAAATTCATATCAACAAAGTTTGAAAGTTCAGATAATCAACTAACTAAACTAAACTACTAGAATCCTCTTTTGTAGAGCTGCTCTTTTCTTCCTTCACTTTTTCTGACTAAAAAAATATTTCTCACTCTGTTTCACAAAGAATGACCTAATTTGATTTGACACGGAGTTTAAGAGTATAAAAAAAACTTTTGAATCCAGTGGTCCTAAGTTAAAATTAGGTCAAATGTACATAATTGCTCTTTGATCTTGTGGCCTTAAACATGTCACGTGGAAAGTTGAAATTAAAATATTACTCAAAAAAAAAAGGTCATTTTTTTTTAAGAGACTAAAAAGAAAAGGAGGTCATTCTTTTTAAACGGAGTGAGTATTTTCAAGGAAGGGTGATAGATAAAATGTTGAAATAGGGAGTTACCTTTTATAATGAAGTAGTCAAAGAGGAGAATGGAGCCCAAGGGACAAGGGGATCAGCTTTTGTTCTGTTTAAGTTTGAGTCCCACCACTGACTCCCATTAAGAAATGCTTTGTATGTATCAGCAGTCAGCTGCAGATTCCTAAAAGAAGAACCCCTCATTATTAAGTCCCTCTCTAAGCTATTGCTGTTGCAGACCATGTGAATATGTGATAGATAGTACTACCACTTCACCATATTTTCCTTTTCTACTATCATATGCTTATGGCTTTGTGATATGATGAAAAGAACAACCCATGCTTTTGTACCCCAGGAACACATTGATACACCTAGATAGGAATTTAGTACAGTTACATTCACACAACATTTTCATGCACAAATGTGACACAAAAATGCTCAAACCTGAAACATCATGCCTTTCAACCAAAACCCAAACAACGTGATACTCTATATTACCTTCTAACTGTGAGCGACAACTAAATGTTAACTCATTCCAAAGTAATTCCTGTAACAAAAGAACATAAATAAAAACGCCAAAAAAATGGAAAATTTCATCATTATATATAAAAAGGTTACATGAAAACATAATCACGTCACCACTTCAACTCCTTTTATTTTCCTTCCTGGGTTTAAACCTCACCATTAGTATCCCATTCAATTATCACTCTAGGAACCTAGCTTGTCATAAACCCAGCAAGCATGTCAAGAATCCATCAATCATAGCTCCCATTGACAAGGAACAACAGTTAGAGAGTAGCAAGCAAGTGAAACATCAAAAGCTCAATCTCATATCACCATTCTGAACAAGGGGAGAAGCAGTAAAAACCTATATAAATGTTAATAATAGTACAGTTATAGTAAAAAAAAAATATCACCAAATGTCTAAACATGTGTAATAGATTGTTCCCAACTCTGCACTCCTTTTCTCTTCTTCTTTTTTTGTTTCTCCCATCTTTTCCATATGGTCCCAATATTCGGCCTGGCAGAGAGAAAAGTCTGACAGTATCATAACACTTAAACGACTAAAGTAAATTCCACCAAATTAAAAATCATTTGGGAGAACCTCAAACCCTAGAATCATCCAACGTTTATAGTACAATCAGATATACTAAAACCTGATGATGTAATAACATATCTACAGTTCATAATATTGGGATTGAATATTTTACAGATGATAGCAGTTCCTCTCGTCGATTAAATAACAGTAAAACTCAACCCAAAGCATCTCTTCGTGTGCTTTTATCAAGTATCAACCTGAATCATCCTAATAGTCTTTTAAAAAAAAGCTCGCATTGAGAGTCCAGTTCCTAAACACTTGGTTTCCGTCTTACACTTGTCTGCTGAAGGAAGTTCAATGTCACAGTATTAACAAATAATTACAACTCTACCATGCTGAAAAATCTTTAAGTTCTGCTGTTGATGTGCCTGTTTTTCTCTTCTTCGCTGCAGAAATAGGAGGCAGACTGCTATCAGAAGAAGTTTTGGAATCGGCCTGTGCAGCCCTTGCTTTCAAATACTTCCCAATTCCACTTCCAACAGCTTGAATCTCTGAGGTTCCAGTTCCAGGGTTGCTGTACCATGATCCAACCTTCTCCTGGAACACAGGAAGGAAGAGAAAAGAGATGGACACAATATCAACAGATCCAACAAAACAAGCAAAATGGATGTCATTAAAAGGCTAAAGTAAAAGAGTAATACTAACATTGTCTTCATCTTCAGTTTTGTTGTCATCATTTGTTTTCTCCTCTTCTTCGTCAAGCTCTGCATAGGGGTTTACATAAACTTCTACACTTATTATCTTGATTTCTTCCTGCACAGACAGTAAAAGCAAAAGGTTCAAAAAATATCTAGGTTGAGAAATGAAAATGCTGGATGTGCAGAGAAGAAGAAGCAAGATTTTCAAGTCTGGGCTCTGTCCCTTGGACAGAAATGAAAAAAATGGAGGATTGAACGAAGATAGCCAGACAAATGAACAAATAAATGATATCTGGAAGAACATAAAGTCTTCTTTGGAAAATGAAATTATTATATGTGACGGTATAAAACAACTGAACAGCTCAAAATTGACAGAAATAGCACAATTACAGTATTTCTACAGCTCGTTACATATATATGATATCCTGATATGATCCTATCACTCCACTTTCTGCTGAAACCTGAAAATCAAGTCTAACTTTGGGCATGGAAGATCTTTCCCCCTATTTCTCTTTAGACAAGTAATTCATTTATAAAAAAATGTTAGCATACCATTTTAATAACCACAGATAGAAAAAGCTAAGCATGATGACAGCAAGAATGGAGGAAGATAAATTAACGCGCACGTGCAGTACAGGTCTACATTGAGAAGATCTTCAAATCCCATCCTTGTCCCAAAGCTTAACAGGTTGAAACAGATTCTTGACTTGTTTGGTCTTTGATTATGAGCTGTTTCTAGTAATTTAAATGAAAAATTAAAAATTACCCCAAAAGCTGAGCAGCTCAATTGAAATCCTTGACATGATCATATTGGATTAGGGAACTCTTTCTAATGATTTTTTTGTTTTTGATAATGGTAACTTTAACTCTTTCTAATGATTTTAATAAGCAATTTCTATTAGAAAAATATCAGATTGATCACTATAGTTGAAAAATATCAGTATTCGGTATATCAATGTGTAATCACGTAATACTGGTTCAAAAATGGGAACTAAACACATAAGCTTTCAGATACATAAATGGAGTAGCTACTTCGGCTACAGTGCTGATATGACTAGTCTTTTATAGTGGTATTTCTCCCTAAGTTGGTTCAAGTGTTAAACACACAATCAAAGCATATTCATTGATTCACCAAGTCATGATTCAAGATCTAAGTTGAAGAATGAGAGTTAAATATAGAGTTACTCTTCCTACTAACCAGAGGTCGGTCATCGTCATCAACAGCGACTTTCTCCATGGTGGAAAGTGTTGGCAAGCCTCCAACAACCATACCAAAGACGGTATGTTTGAAATTTAAGTGAGTGGCAGACTTGTACAGGATGAAGAACTGTGAGCCATTTGAGTGAGGACCAGAGTTAGCCATGCTAACAACACCTCTACCAGAATGCAGCAACTTGGAGTGCACTTCATCCTTGAAGGGCTTACCCCAGATCGACTCGCCTCCTTTCCCTGTGCCAGTTGGGTCACCACCTTGAATCATGAAATTCCTGCACAAGTGGATAAATAAGTTCCATGACGTTCAATATTTCCTATTGATAAACAAAGATTTTACAACTATTTTCAAGTAAAAAGGTATCAATTACCGGATGTTCCTGTGAAAAGCAACTCCATTATAATACCCTTGTTCACAAAGAGTAATGAAGTTCTCACATGCCCTAGGAGTTATGTCACAATGAAGCTCAATATTCAAATCACCGTGTGTTGTATGCAGCTGGACATAACCTTTCTTCTTGGGATTTTTCTCAACTTTAACATATTCGTATTCATTCTTTGTTACCGGATCATAGGAGGTGGAAGTGAAGGATCGAGAAGCTGCACCAGTGGTAAAACGACTCTTAACCTGAAAGAGTTGAACAGCTTTATAAATCACTTTGAATAAAACAACAGATTTCTATCATGGTTCTATGCCTTATTTGCTTGTTGAGCGCCTCTAATTTATTTTTTGGACAAGTAAAAATTGTTGCACCTCAACATTATAGAGGTTAAGACTAACCAAGCAGCAAGGAAATCTTAACAAAAAAATATGCGAAGAGAACACCAAATAGAATGCAAAATTCCAAATGCAAGTCAAAGTCAATTTTATTTTATCTTTTTATGACAAAGGAAACCGCAGCCGTTACCAATGGGTGCATAGGATAAAACCCGTGCTCCTACGCAATAGCTCGCAAACCACATAGGAGAGGTAACCCACGCTGTTTTAAACAATTAAAAAGGGCACACCTGATAGCTAGCTAGGTGTAAGGCAAGGTGTATAAAACATTTTGTTTGTGTCCCATAACAAAGAACTATATGTTTCTTGATTAACATGTGAATAAGGAATATTAAACCAGCAGAAAATTCTTATAACAGTACATATGTACTAAGTTTACACTTGTGGGACATGGTTGCAAATTGGATTATCCAGATGAAGAAACCATATTGACAAGCCACAAGGAGGTCAAAAAAACAACTATGCCAAATCCGAAGCAAGTTACGGTCAGCTGCATGAATCCTTACTGACCATGCTTCTCTATTTAAACTCATCTTGGCTTGTATAATACAATTTAGTCATAATAATAATAATAGCAATTACTAGAGGTTTTCAATACTTCCATCTGGCATACAAATCTCATATGGCACCAGCAAACTCCTAGAAAAGTAAGACCTAAAGTAAATACGCCGTGGCTATAAAACATGCTTCCAATTAACAGGTATTTTGCCTATATAGATCTTTTCTTCTATTGTGCCCTATTTTCGATACGAAATGAGGTGCCAAAATTATGATCTATAATTAGTTATAAAAAGAAATCCTAGAAATAGACCAGAAAGTAATATGGGCAAATGCTAAAAAGCACACCAGACAGACTGGAAATCTAGCATGAACATATAGGTTCCCAATTGAAGAATGTAAACTATGCATGCTAGTTAAATATTCACTCTTTGTGAATTGATCCAAAGAAAGCAATGAGATGGTTGCTTTCTAAAAACTAACCAGCTTGGCATTTACTGGAGTCCTTTCACCCGCCATGTGCAAAGCTATTCGTGCAGCTGTTTTATCAGTTGAACCAGCCTTTGCAGCAGCAGCACTTCTTCCATGAACTGACGCAGATGCAGCATCCACAATGCTGAAAGTCTGCTTTGCTGTTCCTTCACCATTTTCTTTTGTTTTTGCATCATCTTTGATACGTGATCTTGCAGCTAAAATAGCCTCAAGAGCAGCAGCTCTTTCATTCTGTGCCTTGTTCCCACCTCCACCATGCAGTGCAATCTCTTTCGCTTTCTCACTTCCAAGTTCCTTCAGCATTTGCTTGATGTCCCCAGTAATATTTATGTTGTATGTTGGGTCAGATTGCATTTTCTGTATTTCTGATGAAGTACCAAGCACTAATTAGAAGAAGTGGAGCCATAATTGCAGCAAAAATTGTGTAATTAAGAGAATCACTCACCTTCATCGTCAACCTTTAAACTTTTCTTAACATGATCAAAATCTAGAAGCACCTTGGTGTCCAGTGCATTAGGATTCTGCAGTTAGATGTTCAAATATATCATATAAACAACATTCTCATTAAGCATATATAACAGTTAAGGGGAAGGATAGTAGTTCAAAAGCTTACTTGAATTGTTATAAGGTCTTCTCTAGAGAATGCTTCATCAGTGAGAAGCTCCTTCCAGTTCTTTGTTTTGATATTCAGTTCTTTAACTGCCTAAGCAAGAAAGCCGGGATCAAACTCTCCATACAAGGAATAGAAGATGCTCTTTTCTTTGAAGGACACATATGAACAGTCGTCAGGAGACAAATATCCATACCTCATAACAGAAAACATTTCCCGTAGTTCTTACAGCAACTATATGTGTGAACTCTGTAAAAACCTTGTTCAAGACAGGACAATGATACTCTCCTGAAACAATATAACACCAGTTTTCAACCCATTCCTGGAAAATAACAACTACTACTAGGTATAGCTATCCCTAATTACCAAAGGCTATCCCTAATTACCAAAGGCTAAAGACCCAAGATTTCATCATTAAACTGCGATAGAAGTTTGAACGGAAGACTGTGAATGAACTAGGCGTAAGTGTTGATCGTTCATCCCACATTCAGTATTAGAAAAAATATACAATGTTTGTACAACTATAAGTATAAACTTTTTTTTCTTTTGAGTAAATAATTCGTGTGCAATTAGATTTCCCGTCAAATTCCAAAGCTAATTACAGATTGGATATCTTGTTACCTTCAGAGTTCTTGTGGAAAGTAAGAGGAATTAAGTCTTCTTGCTTCATAGGTGCCCCAGTCACTGGATTCCTCCCATATTTCCTGATGTATGGAACTATATGCCTGCAAAGAGAAAAAGAAAACTACAATAATGGATACTCCAGATGAAAATCCATCCATAAAGAAAAGGAAACACTGAATCCAAGAAATACTGACATTATTTCAAAGACATTGCCATCTTTTGTGCATACTGGGTCCTCAAACGGTGTAAACGTAAGACTGCATATAAAATTAGACGCCAAATTTAACAAAACATAAACTTCAAAAAAGACAGATAATGATGTAAACAATAAATATATCAGAGAAAAGAACTTACGCGCAGCAATAGAAGGGAAGCCGTTTAAAAGGGGTTTTAAGTTCTTTCGATTTAGCGCCACCCCATTCAGTTGCCCATTCTGTCTTGGTTATGAACATTCGATCTTTACTGTGTTGTTTCTTCCCCATGATGTCTTTCTTGTAAAAGACTATAATCTCTCTGAATTAGGGTTTTAGCAGAACACTTCTATTTTCCAAGAAACAAGAAATCTTGTTGCCTGTGTTCTTGAAATTGCTTTCTTTTGGCGATACCGTTTTACAGTATCAGATAAATATCTGTTCCATAAGACGGTGGCCGCTTCTTCTTCTCCGGTGTGTGTCCCTTTTCTCTAAATCTGGACCTAACTTGAACCCGAATATATAATACATTGGCCCGGCCCGTATTTATAGAGGTAATTTTACATTTAACCTCGTTATTGTTAGATTTTTATTTTGATCGTTGTGATAGTTTCCTACACAAATTTAAACCTTAATTAAATAAAATATGGGCATTTTTATTGTTTTTTATATATAGAAAAAACACATTATGTGAAATGGAGCTCAGATTTAATTTTTAAACTATATAATTTTTAGATATAAAGTATACGTACAAATTTAACGAAACATATAAAAAGTTAAATATTTCAAAATTAGTACTCAATTTGTTAAATTTATCAAAACTCATAATTATTATACTTAATAAAAGTGTTCATTTCAATTAATTAGTGATTAAATTATAAATATATTCAACTAGCTATTTTTATAGCAAAAAATTAAATTTATATATATATATATATATATATATATATATATATATATATATATATATATATATATATAGTGAATTTTGAATCTTTATTATTGAGTAAAGGAATGAAAATATAGTAGAAAAAATTTAAAATTATGATTAATTATTATTTAATCACTTGAATATATTACTATTTAATAAATGGAATAGCAGACAGCACACCATTAATACAATTATTATAGCAGACAGCACACCGTCAACACATTTATTTGTGATGCATGTTTATTCCCCTTAGCTGCCTCTTTTTTATTTAATTACTATACTATCTAATAAAGGGGAATAACAGGCAACACAAATATTTCTGCTTTTGTGTTATCTGCTTATGGTGTCTCTTCTTCATTTAACTAATTTAATAAAAAAAAATAGCATGCAATAGATCGTCAACATATCTGCTTGTGTTACCTGCTTGTTCTTCTTTTGGTGCCTCTTCTTTATTTAACTCCTATATGCTCTTTATTATAAAAAATAAAAAACTAACTGCTACATGTTGTCTCTTCTTTGTCCATGAAAAAATGGAAAAGAAATTGTTACATGCCGCATTTTCTTCCTCCAATGAAAAAAATGAGGAATCCATTTAAAATTTCAATTGTAAACTTACTTTCTGATCCTTCATAGGATGGAGCCATGAAAAATTTTTATGGGCTTCATTTATATTTATATTTATCGTATTTTTTTGTATTATTCGTTTTTAATTTTATTATAGTTTGCTTTTAAAATTTCATCGGTAAAAAATTATTACTATCAAGAATTTTAAATACTGATAACGGGGCTCATGCAAGCACGGCTTCCCCTTTCTAGTATATATATATATAAGTGAATTCTAAATCATTATTCTTAAGTAAAGGAATGAAAATATAATTCTTTTAAAATGAAATTATGACTAATTGTTATTTGAATCACTTGAATAATATTTGAAGCTTAAAATTAAATTTTTATCATAGTTATGCTTCAAACTTATTCTAGACTAGATCTATTAATATCTCAAAAAGTCAAAGGGAAAGAAAAAAGGAATAACTATATCATATTTTCTTCGTCTCAAAAAGTCGTAGTTTGATTTAATGCGAAGTCCTAAAAGTTTTTTTAAAACATTTGTGATTTAAAATAATTTTTTAAAAGAAAAATTGGCTTAAAATATCTTATAGATATTTTACTATAAATTATTTTATTAATGACAAAAGATATTTTAAAATTAAATTATTACTTAATATATAATTTTTAGGCCGATGAACACTACACCATTTTAGGTCTACGGCAACACTAAATCTAAACAACGCTTATAAAGTGTTGTCTAAAATACTTTTGGGAACGCTTTTAAAGTGTAGCCAAAGATTTTGACTTTTAGCTACACTAATATTAACAACACTTCTAAAGTGTACTCTTTAATGGTATCACCTACACTTTATAAGTGTTGTTATAGTTGGCAACAACTATTTACATAAATGGCCACACTTTTAAAGTGTGTTATTTTTATAATTGTTAATACAACACATTAAAAATGTGGCCTTAGTGTTTTCTCCAAAATTTTATATTCCCTCTAACATTTTAACATTAAAATTTGATCTCCCTCCCATTTTTATTTGGCCAAAAAAATAAAACATTAAAGAAATATTAAAAAGAATAAAACATTAAAAAATCAAAAAGACAACATTCCTAAAACTTCAGCTGAAGCTTTCACTTTCAGCTGAAGAATACGTTTTCCTCCGGAACTGAAGAACCCATTTGCAAGAACTGAAGAAGAGGATCGAAGAACGGAAGAAATCAATTTTCGTCACATTTCTGTCAAACTTCAGCAGAAGAACACCATTTTCAGCTGAAGAATCGAAGAGCAGTGCGATTTCTCTGAAGACGAACTGAAGAAGACAATTTTTCTCTCAGAGCTTCGTTGTTCAAGATTGGAGAGCTGAAGAAGACGATTTTCTTCAAAGATTCTTGGGTAAACTGTTGTTCCATCAGATTTCCTTTTGAAAATTGAAAGAAAATGCTTCACAAATCAACTTGCTTCATGTCTTGAAGCTTTAGGGTTGTTGAAATAGAGTTTATCAGGTAAGAGATTTTATCTTTAAAAGTCTAAATTATAGCTCTAAGATTTTGATATTCTTGTGTGTCAGTCAAAATTAATGTTAGGGTTTTTATGACTTGTGTTGTTGATACGAATTTTGTTGATTTGGGGAGTTTAGTTTGTAGTTGTATTACGTATAAATGGGCAGATTATCTTTGACAGACTAATTTTTTCTCTTGAATGTTGAATGTAGAAGCTGAAGCTAAGTCAAAAGTATCTGAAGAACTGAGTTGTAGCTAAGTCGTCTTTCTTCGAAGAACTGAAGTGTTGAAGCTGGCGATACTATGATATTTTGTTCCTAATATAGATTTCGTCGAGTGTAAGTAGCTACTCTACATGAATTTCAAAAGGTTTTAATGTATGTTTTAATGTCACTGTTTTTTTAGTCTTTTTTAGTCTTCCTGAGTTCATGGTTGTGCTCGTCTTAAGCTTGGTTTGTTCCTTTGTTAACCACATTGATTCGGTCTTGTAACTATTTGCTGGTAAAATATTTCTCTTTCCGACTACATGTCTTGAAGTGTCTAGAAGTCATTTTGTTGTTTGTCTAGTGCATTTTTCAAGTATAGATCAGAAACGTTAGTTCAATATTGCTTAGTTGTTTTGGGATCACCTCGTAGTATGAATTTGTTAAACTTGCTTTGTAGTTTGAGTTGCACTATATAGAAAACAAATCATATGCCTTAGAGATAGGATATATGATATATTTTTCAAGTCTAGAAGGGGTGGAGAGGGAGCAGTAACTTGTGAGAGTCTTTTCTGCTAACTGTTACTAGCAATAACAAAATAGAAGTAGAAGATTTGTTTTTGTAGTATGGACAACCTGTTGAGTTTGGATATTGTTGAAAGTGAGGCTTGCTTCATCTAAGTTTTAGAAGAATTAGGAGAAGTCAGTGCAAACAAAATGGAGAGGAAGTTTTGTATGATGCTAAAGTTGTCCTATTTGATGAGTTAGATGCAACAGATGAGAAAATAGCTTGTAACTTTCCAATTTCATTACATGTCAAGTTCTTCCATATAGAATAGAAGTAAATAGAACTGTAAAATTACACTTTATAAGTGTTGCTATATATGAGATATAAAAGGCAACACTTTTGAAGTGTTGCACTAGATGACCTATAAAAGGCAACACTTTTGAAGTGTGACCAATAAAACCGCAAAGGCAATGCTTTTAAGTGTAGTTAATAAAATATAGGTGTTGTTAATGCATCACAACAAAGCGTGGCCTTATACTTCTTTGGCTACGCTTTATAAGTGTAGCCAAAAGTGGCGACATTTAATAAGTGTTGTCTAATGTCAAAGGTTACGCTTCTTTTGGCCACCCCTAAAAAGTGTTGCCTAAAGTCCAAAGGTGTGGCCTTTGACTAGTTTAGGCTACACTTTAGTGGGGTGACCGTAGACCTAAAATGGTGTAGTGGAAAAAGGCAACTTTCACATATAACAAATAAAAAATTCATATTTGTATGCTATAGAAAAGTTTGCATAATTGCGCTCCATAGCAAACATATACCTGCATAATTCGCTATACATATACAATTGTATAATTCGCTGGCCTAAATTGTATAATTCGTTGGCCTCGCTATACATATACAATTGTATGATTCGCTGGCCTATTTCGCTGCAATTGTATAATTTCCTGGCCTATTTCACTGCAATTGTATAATGCGCAATTGTATAATTCGCTGCCTATTTTGCTGCAATATCTGTATAAAATTTGATTTGCATACAATTGAATCGAAGTAAAATGTTTGTATATTGTATAATTATAAGTGTATAGGAAGAAGATATATGTTTTTCTCTCGCTTTATACAAAAACAGAAACACAATTTATACACTTTTGTTGTATAAAGCGAGAGAAAATTATATTTCACTGCAATTGTATAATTCACAATTGTATAGTTTGTTGACCTTTTTCGCTGCAATATTTGTATAAAATTTGCATTTGTCTACAATTGAATCGAAGTAAAATATTTGTAAATTGTATAATTAAGTGTATAGCACGAAGATATATATTTTTGCATGTGTATATACAATTTTCTCTCGCTTTATACAAAACAGAAACATAATTTATACACTTCTGTGTATAAAGCGAGAGAGGCGAGCAGAGGGAGAGCGAGCGAGAATGGGAGAGTGGCGAGCGAGATTTTTGGGAGAGAGACGACTGACAAACTTTGGCAAACGTTTGCTATGGAGCACAATTAATTCAAACCGTAGCTACTCCATTTATTTTAGGTTATTAGTTTGCTATTATATATAATTATCCCGATAAAACTTACATAAATATACTATAATAACAAATATTTACCATTTATAGCAATAATATTTCTTTTTCACTTGATCGCTGTTATTTCATTTATAATACAAGTTTAATTCATATTACAAAAAATAATTTTTATTCACATATAATATAAATTTTAAGGATAAATAATTCATTTATCACACATTTTAATTCACTTATAATACAATGTGTGAAATTTTTATCAAACAAACATAATATATTTTAAAAAATAATTATAATTCATATATATTGCATACATAATTTATTTTTAATACATATGATAAATTTAACATAATATTGCTATAAATGATAATAAATAAAAGGTATTGCTAAAATCAATAATTATTTATTAAAATGTATTTTATGTAATTTTTAGAAAAAACTATCCAAACGGGCTCTATGTTCAGCCCAATGAATTACAGGCTTGAGACCCAGTACTACTTCGTCGTAACTCAAACTGTTTGGGCCAACATTGTCGCCGCCGGAAACCCCTGAAAAATTACTCAGCAATCAGCGACGATGGGTGGTGACCGGAGTAGAAGCACGAGTAGCAGTAGCAGCAGCAGTGAAGAGGATGGAGATGCTGATTGGAGAGCCGCCATAAATTCTGTTGCTGCTACCACTACATTTGGCAAAACTACCGCCAAAGTTCATTCATCAGCCAATGCTACTAACGGAGAATCTATCGCCCATCCATTCCAAGAAGATGAAATAGATACTATTCAACCCCGGAAGCTCAAACATTATCAAATAAAGGTACTTTATCATTCGCTTACCTGAGTATTACACCTTGCAACTTTTGTTAACCGAGTGTTCCAATGATGTTATCTTAATACTCTAGAAATCTTCATTTTAATAGATTTTATTCTAGGAAGTCTTTTATCTCCATTCTCATAGCCTAATTATAGTATGCCTTATCATGCTATCACTAATAACATGACAATTGGAACTGATAAGATTGTATCAGCAACATTTTGGTCTATCATGTTTTTGCTATTGCGGTCATTGCTTGATGAATAAATTTCATGAATGGACACTAACAGGGCCTGAAGACTTTGGAAGACATTTTAGACAAGACTTTAGACATAGTGAGACACATTGATGATGCTTCACAGGAAGAAACACCCTCAATGAATGGAGGTGGAGTCCGGTTGTTTAGGCGTGCTCCACCTGGGATTGTGTTTGATCACACAGGTAAAAGAAAGGAAAATCTCAAGCAAGTAATTTGATGATTGTTATGTCTGCTAAAATTTGTTTGTTGTTTGTTTGCTTAACATTCTTAAATCCCCACTTTTACTACATTGACCAACCTTGTTTAATAGAAGCGTAAGCTTGATACTGTGTTAACTTGCTTTAACTTATGGGATAAAAGTTTATTAGATGCATAATGGAAAAGCCATGTCTTTAGCCATGCTGGCGGGAAGAGCCAGGCCAATTTCTAAATTCTAACAGCAACTTGCGTTCCTTCATCCTAAATTTCCAGGCTATCGTTTTGGATTTCGAATTTTTGTTTCACCTACTCTTTCATCGCTTTAGTAGAGATCTTAACACTTCACAGAAACTAACAAAAGGAATAATCTGCTGAATGACAACCCTTAAATTTTGAGGAGTCAAGTGAACAAAATACAGAAATTTTGGGGGTGGGGGGGTTGTTTAGTGCGTACTTTACTTACTAGACTAATATGATTGGATTTTTTTTTTCTGATGGTCACTACTTAGATGGAGAAAGTCAAGGATATGATTGAAAGGAATGATGAAAATTCATATAGAACTTATGGAGTAAGCACACAAAAATATTAGGCATACAGTGGGGTGAATAGACAAGCGAACATAAAAACGTCTGTTTTTTCTAATTGATTTTGATTAAGGGGGCAGGGAAAGGATGGGTGTCGTGCACTAACTGTTCTTAGACAAATACACCGCGGAATGGATTCATTGCCCAATGACTTACAGGAGGGAGAACTTGGTGAATGAGGTGGGTTTTAACTACTTTGCCTCCTTCGCCGCCTGAACACATTGCTATCAGAGCAACTATAGCTGCATATTGTTGAGAGGGTGCACGCTGTAGATGTCAGTAGTAAGACTAGAGCCTAAATAAAACTAAAACATTTGTGTCCCTGCTTTGTTGCTAGATGAACTCCAAAAACCCAGAAAGAAACCAAGAATTCGTCCTGGGAAGGAATTTGAGGAGAACTCAAAAGAGGTTTGTCTTTTCTACTTCTCGTTTTGATTCATAGTTGGTGAAATCTTTTATTTTGAACTCTCTTTCCACCTCGCTGTTTTGTTATTTCACCTTCTCACTCGGTCCATTATTGTTGCCACAGTTCAAAAACCAAATCAAGTCCATTGCTGTTGATGGGATGGATATTTTAGCTGCATCTAAAAATGCTTGCCAGAAATCATTGGCCAGACTAGAAGCAAGAGAAGCAGCAGCCAAAGCAGCTGCTAAAAGAGAGGAAGAAAGAGTTGCAGCATTAAAAAAAATTAGGGGGGAGAGATGGCTCCCTGCTGTGGCCAGAGATATGCAGTCAAGGCTTCAACGACGTTAACACCTGTAGATGGAGTATGCTTCCATTATTCAGCACTCATCTTTCATTTCTATGACTCTTTATAGTTTCTGTGGCTCATTTCAGCCTGTATTTTATGTTAGGCCACCTGAGCTGTTGTCCTTGTCAGTTCCAGAAAAAGACATTGACACTGTTACTGGATTGCCAAAAGAAAGGAAGAAGAAGTTCATTCCGATTAAATTCTTTTCACATTTCTATATTAAGTTTAAAATTTTGGTTATTAATACGGCCACTGGCAATTGGTGTCAAGGCAAAGCATTTCTGCATTCATTTGCAACTGTGGATCGCCCAGTGTTATTAGTGAAGGCGCCAGACGCCAGTGATTCTTTGGTCCATGTTATTTTTTATTTTTTTGAAAGAAGTAGCTGTGCAGACCTGACAAGCCCTCAATGTATTAGTAGATACAAACAAGAAGCTTAAAATACTTGTAAACTTGTACAGCCTTAACTAAACAACTCTTCTTCTATTGTTATCATCACTATTACAGTGACAAATGAGAAGCAGCCAAAAATTCTCAGAAAACTTGAACACAAGGAATTGAACCGTCTAATAATCGGTTAATACAAAGCCACCTAGGAATAATCTCCACATGCTGATCCTTCAATGAGTAATCAGCAACACTCGTGGTGTAAATACCTACCCTCTAAATCTTCCTTTATTCTTCTCAGCAGAAACTGCACCATGGGATGCTGCAATCCAAGGACAAAGAAAGCCCTCAAAATAGGCTGTGGCATCACAGCAATTCTGCTGATTATTCTTCTTATCGTTGCAATTACTCTATATTTCACTATCCTTAAGCCAAAAAGTCCAAAAGTCACAACTCAGTCTGTCGCATTAGAGACAGTAAGATTAGAGCCATTTCCAGCATTTCACCTCAACATAACAATTGGCCTAATCCTCACTATCCATAACAGGAATTATGGTAGCTTCAAGTATGACAGTAGCAGAGCTTATGTGACTTATCGCGGAGATCCAGCAGCAGAAGCACCAATTGAAGCAGACACCATTCCAGCTAGAGAAGATCATGATTTGAACACAACTGTGCTAATTGATTCAGATGGTTTCTCTAAGAATCCTAATTTCTTAGGAGATCTATTCTCTGGTTGCTTGAATTTTACTTCATCGACCGCTTTACATGGGAAGGTCACTGTATGGAAAGTCTTGAAGCTCAAAGCCAGAACAGTTAGCACCTGTGACATTTCAGTTTTCACCAAATTCCAGAATGCAACTTCTGTATGCAAATCCAAAATTAAGTTCTGATTTTTGTTTATTCATTTTCCTGCTATTCTTTTGTCTATTTGTTCTCGTTGACTGTTTAGATGAAGAAACCATATCAATAAACTAGCAAGAGCCCATGTATGATTTGAAAACCAAACCTCAATTACGGTTCTTGTTTCTAGAAACTAAACATCGTTATTAGCTTTACTTGAACAAGATTAGGGGTTAAGGGGATACTCCCAAAGTTTAGGTCTGTTCGGGGTTTCTAGAAGCAAGTTTAGAAGACAATATTTCAGTGTAGCACATGAATGCAATGCTTCTTTCTGTGATATGATCATAAGCGTTGTATAATAGCAGTGCTAGCCTTCACTTTACAAACTAAATTTATATACATCGTTTTCCACTTATACACAGGGGAAACATGCAGTTTCCTTAACATCTCTCTGAATCTCGCTTCAACATAAGGTCCTAAACAGTTAAGCTTTCAGGTATCCATTTTTGTCCAAGTATGAGATCACTACATCAGCAAAGTCATTAGGAGAATCACATAGCCCTTGGTTCTGACGCAACACTATCTGCACAACAAAGACCAGATATACTTAGGGCTTAGAGAAACAGCCATAATGCAATTGAGCCCACATTCAAAGAAAGTTGAGTCTCAATGGCATAAACAGAACGATTGAAATCACTTAAAGCCCCTAAAGTTAGGGAAATGTTGATTATCTGAATACTGACAATTACTGAATATATGAGTGACCACTCTATCCTCAAATCAATAAGCATGTCAAATTAGTTTAAGCAAGAAGAGAAACTTGTCTTACCTCTGCTTTCAGCGGTGGCTCATAAGGATCATCAATACCAGTAAAACCTGCAAATTGCCAAAGTTCCACATTATAATCACTTTAAAGAGCTAAGATCAACCAAATGACACAAAAATGAAATCAGCAGAGGAGATGGGGATCTCCTGCCTACAGCAGCAGGGACACAAAAGTTTAAGTACCAGGTAACTTAATAGCTAAGAGAGAATCAAACTCAATTCTCTTTCTTTCTCAAAATTAATCTAATTCATTAGTGCAAGAGTGTACACAAGTATACAACTACATAAATATACTTCCTAGTCACAAAAGGAAGAGATGCCGAGATAACAGATAGAACCTTTTATCTTTCCTGCTCGAGCTAGCTTATACAATCCCTTAGGGTCCCTTGCCTCACATACATGTAGAGGAACATCCATGAATACCTAAAAGTTAGCCAACTCAAACAGCTGGTTAGATATGCCAAACAAGCAAGGTGTCACTTGAGAAGCTAATCCATTGAGTACCATTATTTGTACAAACCTCAATGAAATCCCCTTTAGGTAGTGAAGCACGGCAAGCATCTCGCTCCTCTCTGTAGGGAGATATTAAACTGGCAATGCAAATAACTCCAGCATCCACAAAAAGCTTAGCCACTTCCCCTGTAAAATAACCATTTACAATTACTAGATCCCAAAAGGAACAATATGATGGCTTTGACACATGGAGAAGGTAGAAACCAACCGATCCGCCTTATATTTTCTGTCCGATCTTCAGCTGCAAAACTAAGGTCACGATTTAGACCATGGCGAACATTATCACCATCAAGGATGTAACTGAGTTTTCCTCTAGCATGTAAACAGCGACCTAGAGCACATGCCACAGTGCTCTTCCCTGAAAACATTTTTAATATTTAAAAATTAAAAAAAGGAAGTGCCAAAGCAAACAGCTCATATACTGACGACAGGCAATATAAGCAATACGGATAAAAGTATTGCTTGATGCCTCCTTCTCCTACTTTTTTTTTTTTGGGGGGGGGGGGGGTAAAGAATTTAAGCAATGTCAAGAGAACAAATAACTTGTCGTGTATTAAGATGTTTTGCTACAATCATTCCATGTGCTTCTAATCATATCTACACTCAAAATAACTTTAACCAGCTTGATACAAATAATTTTTGAATTCAACTAGGCAGTCTGAAAGAGACAAGGTTGAAATTGCAATCGCATGAACCATTTGAATGCTGACACGTTTGACATACTGTTTTCCATTATTTTAGCTACAACTCTTCCCTTGTCTACTGATGAATGGCTTCTTTAGCAAAATCGGTATTCATCAAGCAAACTTCTGGTAGGATAAATAACCAAAATCTTATACTTATATGATTCTGCTATTTCTTGATGTTCTAGTGTAATCAGCTAAGCATGAAACGGAGAACATAAAACTGCAGGAGTATACTATAGCTGAATGCTGATCAAAGATTTTGAAGAAGCAATGCAGTTGGCATGAGTTCCACAGTTAACCATTTAGTAACTAAAAAATCATAATCAAATATCAACATGCTACTGCAAATGAAGGGATCATTACAAATACACTGAATGTGATGCAGAAACGAAAGACAGCCTAATTAATCTTTCTTTTTATGAGTAAGCCTAATCTTATGATTTACAAAAGCATCTTTGAATTCTGCTAGTTTCAGATGAATCCTTTGACCAAGGCTGAAAAGGAAAAAAAAGAACTAAATAAGAAAAAACACTATTTAACTAAATCCATTCATGCGTAAGCCTAATCTTATGATCTACAAAAGCATCTTTGAATTCTGCTAGTTTCATATGGATCCATTGACCAAGGCTGAAAAGTAAAAAAAGAGATAAATAGGGAAAAAAACTATCTAACTAGTACTTCAAAATCAATCAAATGTTAGGTTGCGACATTTTTGGTTTAAATCTTGAATTTGCATTTAAACCCACAGTATGTAGGAAAAATAGCTTATGGAGAAACTAGAAATGCGTTTGTTGGTAATAGAATGGAATATTAAAGCATTTCAGACTTAAGCATTGTTCTGGATAATCATATGCATGTACAGACAACAAAACAAAACCAAGAAAATACAGTAACATTCAGTACATCTACATCAAATGGAAAAAGGTATCTGCAAGAATATGGAGTGATGGAAAGGTGTGGAAACTTTGATAACTGGTATGAGCTTATGGGATGTGAAACAAACCTGAACCACTGAGACCAGTTATCCATATAACACAGCCCCTTTGCTGAAGCAACTCCTGTCTGTCACTTTTCTCTATAGAGCATTTGTGCCAAACAATGTTTGTTGGATTCCCGTTTGTAGAAGTCAGGGATATACTTTTACCTAGTTAGATTATTCACCAGATCAATAACTATAACCTTTTTAATACTCAAATTACATTTAACACCTCCACTGAAAATAGTAAGCCACAAGTAAAGAGTACCCGCCCGGCTATTGCACATAAGCAAGAAAAGATATGTCCAAACAATCCAGATAAAATCAGAGGTAAAGAACTTCTAATGCTTCCACAGGATACAACCAAAATTAGCAATATGAGTCAGAAATCAGAATTTCACAGTGCTTCCATACAAAGAGAGATTCAAGATTTTAAAGTCGGGTGGTGTGATTGCTAATTGCACCAACTACTTTTTCATGATCATAGATTCATAGTTAAATATATATTGTTAAAATATATGTACTTTTGAGTCCAAAACAGTAACATCACTCACATTCCATAATAGATTAGCAGTTACAGAAATAATGTGCCTCTCAAGAAAACGGATGAAAATATGTATATAAAGTAAAATTTTAAAAGACTATAGAATATCAATACCAGAAAAGCCAGAAAAATCGTTTGCGCTGATTTCATCGTTTGAATTGTATCCTGGCTGATGAGAACTTCCTGATTTTCCGTTGATATGAACGGTTCTAGAAGTCTCCGTTTTCCTTACCGGCGCTAAGAAGGTGGTTTTCACCTCGGTACCGGTAATGTTGAAGCCCAGTGATTTAGCTTTGCAATTACACGCCGGTAGCTTCAAAACCCCTAACTTCATCGACGCACAGCAAGATGCCGACTGAGGACGACAAATCAAGGCATTTTTTCCGACGACAGTCATCATCAAGCATCTGAACTGGAACAATCTTGAATCTTGATCGATTGATTGAATATAAAAGGGAAAAAATGTACTACTCCGAAGCTAAGGAGGAAGAATGAAATTAGGAATGGTGGATTGAGGCTGAGCTTTGTGATCACGACATTCACGAGTGAGGAAACGGACGCAATAGATTTCTCTCTTATAAATATAATATAAGCACTCATTGAAGGGGGAAAATGGTTTTTAAGACATTTTTATTTTCAGAGTGATATATTTTATTATTTACTTTGTTATTATCTGTTAACGTTACATAATAAATCTATTTAGTATTTCTTTATTCAAAGTTAAATTAAAACTAAAAAAAGATTATAGTGTGATAATTATAACATTATTTATTTGGTGGATAAAAAGTATAAATTCAATTAAAAATGAAAGTTGAGTGATTCAAAGGCCAGCGGGGCAAATATACCTCTCTGAATGTGATCTTGGATTGTATTAAAAATTGATTATTTTTGGAAGTGTTTGATAAAATCATATATAAAAAATGTGACTCTATCTCCTTTATATATTTTTTAACTCAAAAAATCATTGAAATTTTATCAAAGATATTATTTTGTACTCTCAAATCTTTTAAATATCTTTTCGAACTTTCACTATGCTAAAATTTACAAAACCAAAGCTTCATACTTTTAACGTGCAAGTCAAATTATTGTAAAAATTGGAACTTTACAGTAACCGTTTAGAAATAAATAGAAAAAGATTCTTTATTAGTCTAATCTTGACTATTATGAATTTATGATTTATGAGTAGTAGGAGTTAATTTTGGCATTAAAACTGGGAAATAGCAAATGTGGTAGACTAAAAATTTAAGCGAGAATACATTTTATTATTTAATAATATTTTTAAAACACCCTTTATATATATATATATATTTATTATTATTATTTAACAATATTTTTAACACGCTTCTTCATATGTGAGTTTAATTTTTTTCATGGATAAATATTTGAAAATTCTTTTTAATTTTGCAAAAGATTCGATTTCAGGACTTCTGCATGCTCTAATACCACGTGAGAGATATAGGAAAAAATATTATTGAATTGTTGTATCTACCTAAAACCTTATTTATAGACACTACAATAAACACATTTTTCAACACTACAATACAATCATTTTCTAAATAGGACACTATATACTATTCATATTGCTAATACTATTATTATTTCTATTTCTATACTAATTAGAATTGTATATACTTATTATTATTCTAATCTCATTTACTAAATAGTATAATTTACCCTTTTTATTAATATATAGAATTTTAAAAGTTTCTTAAAACTGATTTTTCTTATTTTTAAAATACGTCATCCACTTTTTTACTCGCCCAAACTCAAATCAATCAAAACATATCAATTCTTCTACTATTTAGAACCTATCGATCAATTTTACGATGATATAAAAAAAATAGAGTTTTTTATTTGAGTCGACTCCATAAATATAAAAAAGAGGTGAAATAATTTATAAAAATCATATGACATATTTTAAATTAAAAAAATTAGTATTAATATAAATTTCTTAAAAAAAAGCTAAATATACATCATTTATTAGATAATTAGAATGCATATACTTCATTTTTAAAGTAGTATATTTTATGTTTTGGTCGTTCTCGGACGACCTTATCCGTCCCGTAAAAGAACAAAAAGAAGGGAATCATTATGAAGTGAATCCTAGTCATTATATTTTGTCATGTTCATCAGTGGAATGAAAAAGGAAGATCCCACTCCACCTCTATTCATATGCCAAATTTTAACCAATAATATTTTTTGAATTAAATTTTAAAATTTATTTAATTGTAAAACTTGATAGATTTTGAAACTTTTTGAACAATTTTTATCATCAAATAAATATTTTTATCATATTAAAAATATGTATACCATCATCAAAGTAAATATTTAAGCAATAAAATTTTAAACTCTTATCAAAAGCCATGTTACACGATTACTAAAGTTGGATATCTCCGCTTAATGTAAATCTAAGCCGTTCATAAAAAGAGAAAATCCGATATTTAAATATTTTAAATTCTATTTAGATTGAGTTCAGGGGACTCTATTTTTAAAAAATAAAATAAAATTGAGGGTAGAAGAAGAATATCACAAGATGGTAAAATAACTTTTAACATTCCTTGTTTTTTTATGACTTTCACGTACAAAATTATATTATTATTTTTCCTAGTAAATTCATGTTTAAACAATTCAAAAACTCAAATTTTCAAAATAAAATCTCTCTAATGAACATCCCATCAGTGGTTCGATCTCAACATATTATTTACAATTTTTGCGTGTATTTTTCACCTTAGTTCTTTATATTGAAAGTTTCAATTTTAAAATCTATAAATAAACGGGAACTTAATGATAGATTGCGATTGAATCATTCATTTGAGATCTGAATTCAAAATCATCAGACTCCCGTAAAATGTGAAATAAAAAAAACACCAAGCACCACATATGGTAGTTTTGAACTATTTACTCGTGAACCTTTCTTTTTCTCGAAAAAAACATACACATTTCATTTTGAATCACTAATTAATTCAGAGTTGCTTTACATAAAAACCCTATAAACTAGGGGTGGGTAGAGGTGACAAATGGGCGGGTTGGGTGAAATGTGGGCGGGTTGAAAATGGATAAACATAAAATGGGTAATTATTCAACCCGCCCATATTTGATATAGGTAAAAATGAGTTGGGTAAAATACTAGTTTACCCATATTTCATGAATAAATTATAACTTACATAAATCCCATAGTGTAAGATCTAAATTACATTTTATCCCTACTTTTTTCTATTGTACAAAAATCCCTTAAAATATCAGTCATTCGGATACATAAGTTTCATCCGGATACATTAATTGTGATACATTATAAAACTATCTATTGCGCTTAATATGGAATATTAATCTAAAATTGATTTTTCCCCACAAATCACGCAGAATTGATTTTCTTTCCCACAAATTATGCATAATTGATTGATATTAATTCATTCCATTTGTAACAACTTCACAAAATTCAAAAATCAAATTATCATCTTCTCTATTAATTTGAAATCTTGAATCTCAAATCCACTATTGTTGATGATTGGACATTCGATTCACGTTTTCAAATCATCAATTCAAAATCGTCGAGTATAAAAAAAATCGTTCAAAACATAAAAAAGAGACATGAACTTCTTTTGATGGTTTTAGCAAATGGGTCAAATCAATTTCCAAGAAATAATTTTGTAAATTCAATTGTTGGAGAAAGAGAGAGAGTTACTGCTGCAAGTGGATTTCGACACTAAAATAGGGTCAACTTTATGTGCAGATGAAGAATATATCAGGTGTTCCAGTTATCAAATTTCGTGAAGTGAAGTGGAAGAAAGAATTATTGATACAATAAATATGGAGAAACGAATTGAGTCCTACAGAATCAACAAATTAATAATTCGAATTTCTTCTCTTTGTTCATCGAAGAATTTTTTAAACTTATCGACAATTGTATTGATACAACATAACCCTATCGATCTTGTTGAGACATTCCACAATATGAGAAAGTGAGGTGAGGTATGAACGATACAAAAGTGATGAAATTATTGTTAGTTAAAATATAGATTTTGTGAATCTCAAATCAGTCATTGCAGCAGAGTTAGAGGTCGATGAATTGAGAAATTTTTTTGAAGATCTGATACATTGTTGATGTGAAGAAACAATAGATTGATTTTCAATGTATCAACTATGTATTGATACAACAGACAAAAAGGCTGAAGAGATACATAGTTTTGATGGATCATCCATATCGTTTATAATGTTTGTTGTGTAGTCGTTTTTTGATTTGTGCTTTCGAGATGGCTAGATTTATCAATACATTACTATATATGTATCTTGCTTAAATTGATTGTATTTCTACTAGATACATTAAATAAGTAATTGTTGCCTATAAGATGTTAGGTTTGAGATACATTACTGTGTGAATTGTGATAGTTGTCATGTATTAGATATATTTAATATAAATTTGAATTTACGTATCATGCCTAAAAATTAGCGTATGGTACATTACTATTTGAGTATCTTATTTTGTTTCAGAAGTATTATATCTTATAAAAAGATACATTATACATGAAATTGTTGCCATCAACATTTTTTAGTGCGTTGATATGTATATGATACATGTAATAAAGTTTGAGAATAGTTGAATATGATATATATTGTGTATCATGTACATATCAATTCATTTGATACACGATGTTTTATCTATAGAATAATAGGGTTTATGTATCAAGTGTATTTTTTGATTAGTATGTACAATCACATAATCTTCAAATTTAAATAAGTCTAAAATTTAACACTATAAATACATAACAACAATTGATACACGATAGATTATACAATTTGAACACAATATATTGAGCATGGTGATTTGTAATGTATCACAATGTTAAAAGGAAGGCATTATACATTAGTTTAAGAAAATAAAAATAACTAGATACATTAAAAATATGAATCTATATATCAAAAAAGATGAATAAAAAAAATGAAAAAAAAAACACAACAATCTGATCTGATTTTGCTTCTCCTTCTCCTTCTTCTTCTCAACATATCGATAATGTATCAGATTGTTTTTGCATTTGTGGTAGCTATTGAACACAATAAAAACCTTGTCAATACATTGTCATAGCACCGACATTTGGAGGAGGACGAGATGGACCACAAGATCTCATATTAGTATTAGAAGAATTTAACCAAGTAAAACTCAATATTGAATGAAGGGGTCTGACTCAGATGTATCGAAAAAAATCTGGAAAAAAACGGAAGAAGAAAAAATCCTACATATTCAGATGTTTGGAATTGATTTGACTAGAGAGAGAGAATTCTTTTGAAAATCAAATTAATTTAAAACTTGTAACTGCTAAGAATGTGGAGTGAATTTAGGGAGAGAAAAGAAGAGTGAAAAACGTGAATTTTGTTAAAGGGTCTTATGTATCTGAAATTTTTAAAAATTGGGAGAAATAAGGGATTTATGTAATATTTCAAAAAGGTAGGGGAAAATGGAGAATAAGGTAAGTAAAGTTGTGTATACAAGTAATTTTTCCTAAATAGTTCTACTTAAGAATTCAATATGGAGAAAATATTTTAGGCTTTTTTTTAGATGAAATCTGTTGAAAATGTTTTATTTAGTTTTATTTTATTATAAAAATAAAAAAAAAACTTTTAAAAAAATTCGGGAGGGAGGGGGGAGGCGTCGAGGTTAGGGTGAAAAAAATTTGAAGTTAAAAATATTGTTTAAACAAACTTAATATTTTTGAAGGGTGGGGGTGGGGGAACGATGGCTTGGGTGGGGTGGATCCAGGGTAGGGTGAAAAAATAAATATTTGAAGTTGAAATTTTTAAAACAAGCTTAATTTTATTTTGGGTGGGGGTGGGGGTGGGGGTAATGGGAGGACGATGGTAGGGATGAAAAAATGAAATTTGAAGTTGAAAACATTTTTTAAAAATAAGCTTCAATTTTTATTTTTATTTTCTGCGGTGGGGGATTGGGGGTGAGGGGGCTGGTGTGTGGGGGGGTTGGGGGGATCGAGGGTAGGGGTGAAAAATGAAATTTTGAAGTTCAAAATATTTTTTAAAAATAAACTTTAATATTTTTTTTGGAAGCGTGAGATGGAGGTCGAGAGTTGAAATATTAATAGGGACTCATATATAAAAATTCTGAAAAATCGCTTCTAAAACTTGGTAACATAAGATTTTTTGAAAATTTGAAGAAAATTTGCAATATCCATATTTTACCCATAATATACCCATATTTTAATGGGTAAAATATGGGTACAATCCCAAATATTATCAATATTTAAAATCACTCTTTCAACTCATATTTAAAGGGCTATTTGAGCGGGTAATTGAAAAATAGGCTTAAACTGCCAGCACTAGGGGTGGGTATGATACTTAAAAAATTTGATATCATAACTTTGATATTCGATATTAAAGTACTATATCATTATCATACCAAACTAGTTTGATATGATTTGAAATACTTAATTTCGATTTTGATATTTTACGATATGATACTTGATAATCATAACTTGTTTGACTTCGATTTAAATATATTTATAACTCTTCATACATTTCATTTAATAAATAAGTTAAAATCATGCTCTTTGTCCTTTAGCAAATACTCTAACAAGACCAATACAATGATCAAGGGCATATCTAGAGGGGATGTCATGGGTTCACTTGAACCCATGCTTCCCTCTCTAAGGTTATATATAGTAGTGTTATATTATTAAAAAATATTCAAATATAAATGTATGGATTCATGTTTAAAGTATCATATAATAATACGATCATAATTGGGTGCATCTCTTTAAGTGAGGATATGAATTTGTATCTTTTATATATGTCTTGTGTTTTTGAGTAACACCTCTCTAAATAGTTATCGGTAACATTTTTGGCATTTCAACTAATTAGTCTGTTGTTTTTCTCCTTTAATTTTTCAAAATTTTCAAGCGTGTCACATTGAAAATTCATAAAAAAATTAGCACTGTAAAAAATTTATATAATTAAATAAATTTGGAAAACTTACATAAATATACTATAATAACAAAATATTTACTATTTATAGCAATAATATTTTTTTTCACTTGATCACTTTTAATTCATTTATAATACAAGTTTAATTCATATTACAAAGAACAATATTTTATTCACATATAATATAAATTTTAATGATAAATAATTCATTTATCACACATTTTAATTCACTTATAATACAATGTGTCAAATTTTTACCAAACAAACTTAATATATTTTAAAAACAATTATAATTCATATATATTGCATACATAATTCACTTTTAATACATATGACAAATTTAACACAGTATTGCTATAAATGGTATTAAATAAAAAATATTGCTAAAATCAGTTAAAATGTATCAATTTATGTAATTTTTCTAAATAAAATGTGTTAGAAAATTTTAAAACGAAAAGTATAATATATTTTGGACCTGTACTTTTTTTTTTTTTTTTAATGGATATATATCAAGAACGTAAAAGTCAAACTGATCAACTTTATATTAAGATGCATTTTTTTTGTTATCGTGCACCCATCTTGCTGATATCCTGGATACGCCTGTGACAATGATCAACATGAACATAAGAAATTCAAAAGCACAAGTCTCAATCATATTATATCAACTACTTTTGTTAAATAATTTCACAAAAATATATTTCAACAATAATCGAATAGTCATAGATACAAAATTTAAATAACATTATTTGAAACTGTGCAAGTCCTATATAATTTTACACGATAAAATCTTTCATTGACATATAGACTCTAACTTGACATGGTGGTATATGTCAAATTTAGAGTTAATTAGTTAACCAACTATAATTGAGTTAATAGACGATTAAGAGAGTATATAAATATTAATCATTCAAGTGTTCATTTAATATATTCTTGAATAAGAACATATGATTACAATCTTTTGTGTACTTTTCTTTTAAATTCCACTTCTTCTTCAGCTCATCCATTGTCACTCAATCATCTTCTTGTTGCACATTGTGCCGATTCAAATTAATTAGTGTTTGATTATGATATCTTTGAAGGCCTGCTGTCCCCATCCACGTAAGCTTCATTAATCCAATGCGATTTGTCGAGCATATCTTCCCATTTCTTTTTCTCATCAGACTAATTTCACCCTCTTTAAATAAGTCACATGTGACTTGTGAGCGTAGTAATAAATCACCTTGTTTTAATTGGACTACACTCTGGTGGTCTCTGTAGCGCAAATGAGAATTTAGTTTGCACATGCCACTATTAAAACAAGTTTATACTCTTTTTATTCATTTTTATTTGGAATGTTACGGATGCTTTTTAAAAGTTAGTTTGATCAATTTTTTAAATTTAAAATAGATTACATTAATTTAATATTTTAAATATTCAAAAATGGGAAAAATAACAAATATATCTCCTAACTATCGTAAATGGTATGTACATATCCTCTGTCATCTTTTGGGATGTTGGTATCCCTGCCGTCAAAAAACTAGCGCATATATGCCCTTTATTCTAACGGAAGACTAAATAGGGACACATCGCGCAATCTTATCCGTCCATAAATATCGAATCAGTGGATAAAATTATGACACTTGTATGTGTTTGTTAGCATAAAGGATGTATATGCTCTAGTTTTCGGACAACAATAGCATCAATGTCTCAAAAGTATGACGGAAGATATTTGCATATCATTTACGATAGTTTGAAAGTATATTTATCTTTTTTTCCTTAAAAAATTATATAAAAAATGCTATAAATTGCAATTTGTTACCCATTAATATAACGAAAAAATATATCTTAAAATATTAGTCAAACTTTTTATCTAAAAATAGAAAACTATGACATTTAAAAGTGGAAAATAAGGTAGCATTCTATTTTTAATTTTCTCGGGGGAGAAATTATTTTTCCTAAAAGCTTCAGCAAACACTTCTACTCTACAACCTAAGCAATATCTTGTGTAAATAAAATCACTTTTGAACCTTTCAAAAATTCAACCAAACAAACTATGAATGATAAGTTGTGCGGACAAAGTTGAGAGAACAATTTGGAATGCAATACAATCAAGCAACTAGTAACACAATTTAAATCCTATATCAGTCCCCAAATCAATTTTGAGAAACGTTATCTTGTCATAAACTAATAATAAGAGAAGACAAATTCAACAAAAACTGAAGTAACACATAAATCTAAAAAAAATGTGCAAACAGAGTACTTCATTTTTAATCTAGAGAACGAGGCTGCCTGCGAAAAGGCACATCCTTCTTTATCACCACAACTTCTCCATGTTGTTGTTTACCATTTTCGGCCTCTTTTACATTTTCCACCTTTGTCTCTGTTTTCTTCTTTGGCACTCGGAATGCGCTCTTCAATCCATTCATAAACCTTCGACTAAAATTAATCTTTTCCACTTTTGTATTTTCCTCGCAAGATACTTCTGATGAATTAGACGATCCCATCACCGCTCTATCTCTAGCTGTAAGTATCCGAAAGCTTGCCGATGAAACTGATCCGATTTGCCCTCTATCGATCTTATTCTCGGAACTCAATCGAAAACTAGCAGAGCGAGCAGAGTTATGCGACAAATTATTCTTCGCGTTTTGATCTGATTCGTTAAGAAGTTTCTTCATGCCACTCAACTCTTGCTCTAAACTTTGGATTCGCGAGCTTGTGGCGTTCATAGCTGCCTTAAGCTGTGAAACTTGACGAAGTGCTGCATCTCGTTCGAGAATTGCACCCAAACTGACATCGTTTTTGCTTTGGAGAAGATCAATGTGATGATCGTGGTTGTTGTGGTTGTCATTGTGGTTGTCAGCAGCAGTGGTCGTGAGGATAGAGCGGCGGGTGCTCAATTGCTCAATGAACATGGCTTGGACCACAAACCTTAATGGCATTCTGGCGTTTTGGACCGCATGCATGAGAAGTTGTGGCGAAAGGATGCTACAGTCGATGTAATTGCACATTATGACTTTTTCTTCATCTGTTATTTTCCCCTTGTATTCCTGTTGAAAAAACAGAGTAACTAACAAATTAAAGGACAAAACGAATGAAGTGCATCATTGCTGGTAGGGAACTAGATCAAAAATTTATACTCTCCCATTCCAATTTGTGTGACATAATTCGAATTTTGTAAATTGGGATCGGGAGTATCTTATCTTACCTTAAGATAAAGGTCAACAACTCTATAGAGCTGATCATGGCTTCCGCTCAACCACCGATTCATGGACTTCACGATTAACTGAAATTCCACAGGCCGCAACTCTTTAACTTCACTGAGGCACTTCATAATGCTGTCACCATTGTCTACCAAACTTAATGCTTCAACACATCTACTCAACAGTGACGATGTTGTTTCACACTCCGGGAGCAGAGAAACACAAGAACGCAGCACGATCGATGCATATTCACGATTAACGGCAATTACACGGCGGAAATATGCTTCCGTTTTCTGAGCCAAGTTTTCGCCACCAGCAATGTTATTAGCCTCCGTCATCTCTAGCAATTCCGCCGCCGTATTAAGTGCGGCGACGTTAAACGGCGTAATGACGATGTGCGAGTCATAACAAAACTCTGCGATCGAAGAGAATGTTTCGGCCGTTATCTTTAACAGCGGAGAGAGGGTTAATTCGGACAGACCCTTCAGCTTTCTTTTCAGAAATCCACTCCTTGCTGCCAACGGATCCTAAGGTAAATTTAGTAAATACTCAGTAAATGCACCCAGTTTTTGCATTAATTGCGAAATGTACACTTCAGTTGTAGGCACAGCTATCAAGTGCATAATTGTAAAACAATTTTATGATCTTCAATTATGTAGTGGATATTCCAAAAGTTAGTGTCAACTGAATTATAAGAAATGCAAAATTAATATAATATGTCCATTTTAAAGTTAGTGTCAAACCTTATGAAAACAAAAGAAAAAGGAGGATTGATAATGGTGAAAATTGAGTAGTCCAAAATAAAACTCTAAACTATTCTGTATTTTTAACTTTTTAAGGGAGAATTTTATTTTATTTTTGATAACGCAACACTTATTTCTGTAGGAAAATAGTAAAATTTTGCAATCACATATTCCAAAAATGAAACAAAAAAGAGGTTTCTGGAAATACATACACTAATTAGAAATTTTCTCTTTTATATAATTTATAGTGTCCTACTGTCCTTAAATTAAAAAAAAAAAGTGTCCTGCTATCCTTTTTTTGGAGTATACTTTTTCAATTTGAACATCTTATCATATGTTAATTCTTGTATTATTTTGTGAAATAGTTTTCATTTTTATGTATAGACAGATGGTACAGATTGTGTTGAAACGATTTAACTTGAGATTATGTTAAGATATGAACAAATAAGCAAATTATTCAGTCAACTCTAGTCCTGTTCAGATTGATGGAGATATAGCAACAACACACCAACAAGTCAATAATTTTAAAGAAAAAAATTGTCGAAGAAACAAAAAAAATAAAAATAAAAATAAAAAAAAGGAACAAGTTCCTTCTGAATCAATTTACCCATGGGTAAAAAAAAGGGTGAAAAATGAAATATGATTGGAGCATGAAATTACCTTGTGTAAGCGAAAACGTGAGCTCTCAACATGTATGACTACATCAGTCTCATTACCAGTAACTTGCGACCTTACATAACAAATGCAGATAAAAAATCAAGTGTAAACAATGTCTATTGAAAGTAAATTCACATTAGTAAATCGTATAAACCTCCAATTCCTATAATTTTTTAAAAAAGACAGATCATCTGATATAACATAAACGATACAGATACGAATAAGTAATTAAATTCTTACCAGGAGACGATCTTAGAGCGGGGAGGTGAAGGAGATGGGGAGATTCCTGGAGAGATCGAAAGAGAAGTAGTAGAGGAATCTTCGGCATCGTCTTCGTAAATAGTATCCACAATCCCTAAATCTGCCCAATTTCTGATGGTTTCCATGGCCAACACCTTTAATTTTCACTTTACAGCCCAGTACTACTGCTTCCGCTGAAAACGTTACGTTTTTTGGTTTATGATTTTAGGGGCTGAGTACTAGTGGAGAAACCAAGGAAATAGAGGGAGGTGAAAAAAAGAATTATTCCTCCGCTGGTAATAATGTAGTTGAGGGGCATTAATTATTTGCAGGTATGGTAATAAATGCTTTTTTTTCCTTAATAATCTTTTGGAGTTTGGAAATTCAAAATTACTTGCTTCCTTTTGTGAGCACTATTAAATGGTGATTTTGCAATCTGATTTGTTTTCTTTTGTAAATCTCCACTTACCTTATAAGACCATCAAACTGCACAGAACCTGAGTAGTCCAAACGGCTGGAAAGCTACACTGAACGGAAGAGACGACAACTATTTTACTAAAAATAGAATATGACGATGATTAATTTGTTTCTCGGTTGAAAAGAGATGTACTAAACCGTTTACCAAATGGCAACGCCAAAGAAGAGTCTGTCATATATTCGACCTGAATCTGAATTAGTAAGACATCTCAAATACAGAAAAAAAAGAAGTTGTAAGCTTGTCTATGAAATGAGAATGGCAAATACTATTGAAGGAGGGGTGGAAGCTATCGCTTTCAGGAGCGGTGCATGTAGTTGTGCCAAATTGAACTAAATAAGAGACTCATTCAAAGAGGAGGGGGTAATTGAGTAATATTCACTTTGTTTAATGGAATTATTATCATAATTGTTTATGTTTATATTTGCATTAAATAAATTATTATTCATGGTTGTTACGTTTTGTTGACAACCTGTGATAGCGTTATGAGTGATACATTCACCAAATAAAAGAAAATATAAATAAATCAATGACTAATTTTTTGTTAGTATTCTCCTTGTTTTGATGGTCAAAGAAACTTTTAAAATTGTATTAAATAGGAATTTAATTGAATATAATAATAAGAATTATTACGGTCAAATATATAATTAAAGGTCATTAAATTAGCTCATAAAATTATAATTAGTCTGATTCACTCAAGTTTGGATTGATTTCGACCACTTATTAGCTTAGCTGATCAATTTTGGGTTGATATTGTCAAATTGATTCTTCTGGAATCTGGTCAAAATATTTTCAACAATGACCCTTTTTTGATTTGATGTATATATTGTCATATTAAAGAAAATTAATTATTTTATTATATAGTTAAAGATTATAAAAGAACAATAAAATAATTAGTAATTAAGTAAGAATTGAGGAGGTTGAATTTTGACTCATATTTTAGCTCATTTCGTGTAAATTACTCTTGGCTGCACAAAAAAAGGATTGTTAAAAATTATACTAATGAAAAAAGTTTAAACACGTGAAAATTAGGTATATAACATTTTTTATAGTAATATTCTCAAATTATAGCATTAGAGTTTAACTTTCAATATATAACATTTAATATCTCAAGTTATAACATATTATTAGAAAATAAAGTTGATTTTATATAATTAAAGACAGTTGTTTTTTTTAAAAAAAAGAAGAAAAACGTTTCTGCATTTAATTGGAAAGTAGCATGATTTATGGGGTTTGAATTAATTTCAATTAACAAATTAGCACATATTAAGGAATTCAAAAAAAAAATTAGGATTATTCAGTTTTCTTAAAATGCTCAAATAAGTTGAAATCAAATTAAATTTTATGTTATTCCTTTTTTTTTCTCTATCACGTTTCTCTCTCTTCAATTGTTTGCAAAAACTAATTTCATTTTTTTTTTTAGTGATTGAAGTTATTTTGGTGTTAAAAAAATTGTGATTTGTTGTGATGGACAACAACGTATCCATATTAATTGAACATGGTGGAAGATGGGATCCGTCAGGTTTGTATATATTATATTTTACTGATTTGTTTTTGGTAATTTTGTTCATCATACAGTTTGTGTTGTTTTTGTTTCATAACACGTTTTGATAGGTACGATACTTGCAACAACATGATACATTATAGACGTTTCACTTTTATTAAAATTGAAAATTCGAGTAATATTTATTTTCTGAAAAAATAAAATAAATGAATAATGTTGAGTTAATTTACTAGTAAAAAAAGTCAACAAAATTGATATAACAGTGTGTTAAATAACGTGCAAGAAAAAATTATTTATAATTTTGGCGAATTGTATGAAAAGTGTTGTAAGATTGTATGATATTTATTTTTTTGTTTGATAGTCTAAATTTTGTTATTTGTGGATATGTGTTATAGTAATAGACTTTTTGGTATGAAAAATCGAATAAAGTTGCTAAACTTGATGATTGTTGTATGAATTGCGTATTAATAGGGTATGAAATATGAAATGTTATTTTGTTGTGTGAATTATAATTTGAAAAGCACTACTTGTATTTTCTTTGGAATTTGTTGTATGAAATGTGTATTAATTAGATAGAAAATGTGTAATAATTGGGTATGAATGTAATATTATTTTGTTTATATGAATTCTGAATTGTTTGTATGAAATTTTGATTTGTATTAATTATTTTGTATTTTTGTTGGTCATGTAATTACAGTTCTTAGATACAGAAAATTGCATGAAACAGATTTCTGTTCTGCTTTTTATAGCCTGAAGAAAGATGCATATACCATTCATGTTGAACCTATCCCATGCAAGAGTACATGAGATATACCAAGTTATATTTCAGAGCCTAAATTGATGTCACCTGGTCCAAAGAGATCAATGGAAAGATCGCAACTTGAACGTTGGAAGAGTTTTGCTGATGTGAAATTCAAAAGGTCAAAAATTACTTGCAGTAGATGTAGTCAAGTTTGACACAATAGGAAGACATGTTCAAATTATCCTGTGCAAAAATAATAATTTCTGTTTCTTACTTTTTGTTACACAATTTTTATGTTATTTTGTCTGTAAGACAGATGTTTTGTTTTATGGAGTGCATTTGGTATCATTAATATTTGAGTAATTGTAGTTTCTGAATATTGTCCAACTATAAATAACATTGAAACACAATTTATATCAATTTTATTCAAGTTTTATTCAAATAATAACTTTATTTTATATCAACCATTTTCATACAAGTATTAATCAAAATACATACATAGTTCATACAAAGTTCATACATATGGATCCACTATTTTTAACATATCAATGGTACAATGAATCGTTAGTTAAAATATGTTAAAAATAGTGAATTCACATGGTATGAACTATGTATATTGAAAGTATCAGTATCCTGAAAATATCCTGAAAATAAAATAATCAACAACTGAAAAATATATATTCATACATGTATTTTCAAAAAAGTATAAATTGAATGTATGATATTTTTCATACTAAAAAGATAATAAATAAAAAATGTGATGTCATGTTTATACAAGTAGTAATCAGACTTTATACATATTCCATTCAAATAAGGGTACATTGACAACCCACTGATATATAGTATCATGAAATTAAAATAATTAATAATTGAAGAAAGATTGATACATATTTTAATCATATTTGATACAGATTTCATCCATTAAATGGTGCATTTGAAATGAAAGTGCTACTTTGAACTATTGAATGCAGATGATATGATTTATGTATATTACTAGTATCTATAAATTATATAAATCGATCTGTAATTCATATGAAGATGGAATAACTGGAAAAAAAACATATGATATTAAAAAATAATGAAATACTTAAACATAAACAAATTGTTCAAGAGTTAAAAAAAAAACATGTAGCCCAATAAATAACTTGAATTCCAAGATCTTCAACATTCTTTATAAAGACATCAAGTTTTTTCTTGATCTCTTCTATAGCAACCTTAACAACATCTTCATCAATTGCAAACTCAACTTTCTTTAAGACTGATTCAATCTCAATTTCCAATCGATCTATAAGCACCCTGATACTGTCTAAATCCTTAATTGTGATAAAGTACCTACATGCATTGTATTGATCAATTCTTTCTGTCCTTTGACAACATCTTCATAGTTCTTGAGAAGGGAATCTATCCATTTGCTCATTGAGCCCAATGAAATCGACGCTGCAGCAGCCAAAGCAGATCCGACCGGAGGTGCAGCTATAACAGCAGCCTATTTGCCCATTAAGCCTCTTATCAAGCTTGTTCTTTTTCTGCTGCATTTCAAGCATCAACACTTACTGAGTATTCCGATTGACTTGTGATGGGGGTGGGCTGTGATGGGGGTATGGGTGATTGGGTAATGGTAAACAAGGAACATGATAAATTTAAATCCCTAAAAATATGTAAACTGAATATTTAGTTTTAAAAAGATAACTGTAAAAATATATAGTTAGTAATAAACTAAAAACTTAAAGAGGTGGTTTTTAAAAAGGTAACTGTAATAATAAAATTAAAAATTTAAACAGATTAACTAGTATTTAAGCTAGATTATAATTGATTTTTAATTAAATATAATTTTAATTGATATGCTATAACTCAAAAATAATCTGCTATAAGTAAGAATTTTTTAAAAGTATGTTTATAACCCGATATATATAGCCTTTAATGTGCATATGATGTTATTTTTATTTTCAAAAACTCTCACTATTTTTAATACTAGTATTTTAGAATCCTCAAAGTTAGTCTAGTTAAGTAATTATCTCAATTAGTATTCACGGAGGACCAACTTTCATATGGACCAAATCAAAATCTATATAGAGAACTCTACCGAAGTGCCCAAACATTAGTTGTTTTTGGTTGCCATTCAATATATAGTCGATGTCACCTCTTTTTTTTTTTTTTAAAGTTTCCTTATTTGTGGCACTATTTAGTCGAAGTTTTAAAATGAGATAATTGTAGAGAATGATTAACTAATAAAGGTAATTAAATGCAGTAACCCTCCTTTCAGTTATTCCTTTTAATTAGCAAAATATCGATCAATTTGCTATATTAGGGCCCACTGAATTGTATAAAATATTTTCCTAAAAATAAAATCGTATTTTTTCTCTTTCCCCTATATTATACAATCTCTTCTCATTTCCTTCAATTTATCCTTAATACTCTTCACAAATTCAATTTCAAATTTTAAACTTCTCTAGCACGTCTTTGCGATTTTCAAAAGTATTTCAAAAATTTCAGGTACCTCAATTGTATAATCGACGTAACAATTGTCATTGTCCCATCTACCAGAATGCATAACCAAAATAGCCAATGAAACCATTTTCAGAAGTTCTGCATAAAAAATTAAATTATATACATATACAATTGTAAGCTTAAGAATTTCAACAACAAACACAACACATATTTATACAAATTCTAGCAACTTCAGTTTAAACTTATACACATTTTCAAATTATATCAAAAGTCTTTATATACACATAATTAAAGTTTTATACAATTCACCAAAAATACTAAATATGTATATGTATATAACTGACAAATTCGTATGAACATACAATAGTTCCATACAATTATACAATTCACCAAAAAACACTAAATATGTATGTGTATATAACTGAAAGATTAGAATAAACATACAACAGTTTCATACAACTTATACAATTCACCAAAAAACACTAAATAGGTATATGTATATTATTCGTATAAACATTCAACAAATTCATATACTTATACAATTCACAAAAAAACACTAAGTGAGTATATGTATATAATTGACAGATTCGAATAAACATACAACAGTTTCATACTCTTATACAATTCACCCAAAAATAACTAAATAAGTATATGTATATAATTCGTATAAACATTCATCAGCTTCATATACTTATATATACTATGAATATCCAAAAAAAAAAGGGTGAAAATGTACTGTATAAAATGAAAACATAATAGTTTCATACATGAAATCAGCGAATCTCAAATCACATATACAGTTCCAAACACAAAAATATTGTGAAATCAGCGAATCTCAGATCAGAAATTCAAAATAATTAAAAAATTATCATAATTTTTTCTAGATTTTAAAATTGACTATTCAAATCTATTAGGGACAAAATATACACATCTCAATATACATTCAACTGAATTGATGAAAGTGAAAAAGAAAATCTGATTTTGAACACCATTGTCGATAAAAAACAAAATAAAATCAGAGTATGTTTTCTTCATGAAATTACCTCCTATTTCTATCTCTGAAATCAAATTTATCTTGCTTGTTTGATTAATACCTTCAATAACTTTATTGATTTTTGAACTGACTACAATGGAACTATTTCGGTTGAAGGAGACGAAGAAGGATGAAACTGAAACAGATTTCGCATGAATTCTGGGATTTTTTTTCTTATTTATCTAACAGATTATACCACCTTTTTTCTAAAACATTTAAAATGTATAAATGGCGTCTAAGATTATATGAAAAAAGACATCCGTAGCAAACTCAAATTTTGCTACGGAACGCAATTTTAAAAAGTTTGCTATAACCTAAAATTAAAATTTTTATATTTGCTATATATAAAATTTGCCCATTTAAAATTATGTAAGTTACATAAATTTCATAGTTTTAATATGAAATTACAATCTATCCCTGATAAATTTTCAATTACATTAATCCCTTAAAAATTAAAAAAATTGGATACAATAATTGAAGCTCAAATACATTAATATGTAGCTCGAATACGTTAAATACTGTCTCGAATACATTAAAAACTATCTTGTATACATTATATGTAGCTCAGATAGATTAATATGTAACTCAGATATATTAAAAACTAACTCGAATGCATCATATATAGCTTGGATACATTAATTACTAGCTCAGGTATATTAATATGCAGCTCGAATACATTAAAGAAATAGGTAATTTTGGAGATTTTTAAAATTAATAGGGAATAATGGAAATAAGTGAAACAAAATATGTGTATTTCTGTAATTTGTCCTTAAAAAAGTCGTGTTTGATTTGAGACGATTTTGTTTGAAGTGCTATAAGGCCAAGGATTGGACTATTTTAACTAAAGTTTTGACTTTGCAAGGCCTAAAATTAGACATTTGGACATGAGCCCAGAGTAGATCACGCTGCTTCAAGTCCAATATATTACAGTTGGGCCGAAGTTAACGTAGGCCCAAATTACCGGCCTACCAGTTGATGCCCTAGAATTTGCTATACGTCCATCTGTCATATAAGTTCTCAAAAACCCTAATCTCAGTCATCTCTACCGGCCACATTTGCAGAGAGGGAGCGTGGGAGAGAAATCGGCGAAGATGAAGTACAATCCAAGAGTATCCTCCTCCCGCCGCAAGAGCAGGAAGGCACATTTCACGGCGCCTTCCAGCCTTCGTCGGGTGTTGATGAGCGCCCCTTTGTCCTCAGAGTTGCGAGCCAAGTACAGCGTTAGGTCCATGCCAGTAAGGAAAGACGACGAGGTTCAGGTGGTTCGTGGAACCTACAAGGGTCGTGAAGGAAAAGTTGTCCAAGTCTACCGTAAGAAGTGGGTGATCCACATTGAGCGCATTACCAGAGAGAAGGTTAATGGATCCACTGTTAACGTTGGTATTCACCCATCCAAGGTCGTTATCTCCAAGCTCAGGCTCGACAAGGACCGTAGGTCTCTTCTTGACCGTAAGGCTAAGGGTCGTGCTGCTGCCGATAAGGATAAGGGTACTAAGTTCACCACCGAGGAAATCATGCAGGCAATTGATTAGTTCTTCTTCTATCTATTGTGTTTCTGTTTGTTATATCTTATTGCTTTTGCTACTTTGAAGCTTGTTGGAATAGCTAAAGAGTATTTTTCTGAGACTCTGAATTTTGTTGCAGTATTTTAATAGTATGCAATTTTGGGTATAATCAGTTGTCTTTCTCGTTAAAATTTTATCTGTCTTATATACAATGCCCTATGTCTATTTCCCTGTTATTTGTGCAAGAAAAATTTCGGATGTAGGAGTTCAAAATACCCGTAAATTTGAGTATTGAACTCGGTTGAAGTGTGTTAGAAGTTGTAAACTATATTAATTATAGCTATATCCTTGTTTTTGGCTGCAAAGTCATTGCCTGCATGCATTACTGACTTTTCAGGGAATGTGATTGATTGTAGTTCTGCTGTGAACTTGTGATTTTTTGTTTTTTTGTCTACTAGATGGGATGGCTAAGTTTGTGGAACCCAACCCTCTGTTTTACTAGAGTATTAGGAAGAGTTTGATGATGAATGTTTGACCTTTCTACATTTGCTGCTTTTAACCAGTATCTACCCCGATTAGAGACCTCAGTCATCTTTAATATTTTCATCATCTACTTAGATTGATGCATTGCCTTATACAACTCATAGTAGTAGTGATTGATAAAAGGTGAATACAAAATTTTAAACATATAGGTTAATGCCACTTGCTTCCTCCTATTGGTTAAGTATTAAGTAATTATTTTAAAGCTCGAGAGAGACCAGTTTAATTAGATTCATATCCTTTTGAATGCTCTTGGTTCCTATGAATCTCAGTGAAGAACCAACAAACTCCCCTCCCTGCATATAGGTGGATCCCTTTATATCACCCTCCAGTAGCAGTATGCTATGTTACTGGGTATGAATGAAATGAAAACAAACTTGAGCGTTTCATCTATTTCAATTGCTCCTCAACGATATCGGTACTTGTCAGCAAACACTAGTTTGTTCTAAGCTGTAGAACTACAGTTTTTATTTGCTGGAGATGTTGAAAGGCCTAAAAGCTATTGCTTTTGGGAAAAATTACTCTGTACAGATCAAAATCAACTAATAAGCATATGTATCTTTAATTAGCATAGAAGGAATCTAGTAGGCGTTTGCTCATAAACTTGGTTTAAACATGAAAAAAGACAGCTTTGACGTTGATTGTCAAAATGGTATTTGATACTTGTATTTTTGAACATTTCTAACCTTGGAACAGTTAAGTTTTGTAAGTGCAAAAGTTTTTCAACAAAACCAATGGTAAAAACTCATCTCGAATAACTAACCAAAAACACAATGTAATTTTTCTAAAAAAAAATCACGCAGAAGCAAGCTCAGCATTATGTTGAGTCGTGGAGAATTGGTCTAAAAAGACGCAGGTAACGTAGTATGTATTGTATGATTTCATTCATTACACAACCTAGAGATAAATTGCATTTCCACGTGCGCTGTGGCTAAAAGTACTACCAGATGAAACTTGTCGAAAGTACTTACGAGAGAAGGCTATGCAGGCTCCAACTTATTTTGGGTCTATTTGGACTAGAATTTATTCACTTCATAAAGGATGAAAAATTATCCAGTCACAGCAAACAATTACCAAAAAACAGAATGTAGCAATTAAAGAGATCAACATAGAAACAATTAAAATGAAATTAACGCAACTGGTGAAGTTACCTATTGCACCATATCAAAAGAAAAAGCTCTTCCAGAGGGAACATATCAAACACTTGGTCTTTCTCCGAGGGGAAATGAACAAGACGGGGAAAACTAGAGAAAAAATACCATAAAGAGGCCCTAGAATCAGAGCAACTCATTCAGAAATCATCTAAATTGAAGGGGAAAAAAACCACAAGTTTATCGAACTACTTATTGAACACCTCTCCTCCAGGCACTATCCGGCAAAAAATGTTAGTTGTTCACATCCAAAAATGCAGTTCACGGCTTCAGAGCAAGGGCCACACCAAATTTGGGAGTCTTTTCCAAGGCCTTGGTGTCAAACTCACTAGAAATAGTCAACAAAGACTTTGGAATCAGCTCATGCTGCAGTAGAGCCCCCAGGTTGCCGTGATTATTGAGCTTGAGCTTCACAATTGTCAGGTTATCAACAGCATATGACCCTCCAACTGTGAAGGTGTTCTCATTTGTGGAGAACCGTCGAGTGATCTCGCCCACAGCTGCACTCTTCTTCAATTCATCTAGATGATGTATATATGATGCTTTTATTGTGTCCCCTTTGTCACCCCTGGTGTAAAAAGAATCAATTAGGCAACAGGTATGTCAAACTTTTAACCTTCTTTTCATTTATGTTTTAGTTTCACTTCATATATACAAAAGCTCAGTGAAAACTTACAGTATTATAGCAGCACAAGAATCTGGTTTTGTCACACTAATGCCAGCGGTATATTTTGCAAGTTTACCTTCGGCTGTCTCATAACTTGCCTCTGCACCGATGGCGAAAGTGGGAGTACCAAGCGTGACAGAGAGATCAACTATAGGGTTTTGTTTCAGCCCAACAGCTGTACTAAAGGCAGCATGATGGTGATAGTACTGAACCTCTAGCTGCAAGAACAACCAAATTTATGTTTCAGAAGGGAATATTCTATGATTTCCAGCAATCAATCAATACTCATTTGCCATAATATAGGAAAAAATTTCACCTTTCCAGAACTGTAGTCAGGGAATTTCAGTGAGGCAATGGTTTTGGTTGAGGGGGCAATGTCATTTAGAGTTAGAGTAGTTGAAATCTGCAAGCAAAAGGGAGAAACATGAAACATTATAAAACAAATAAAAAGAGAGGCATGGTTTTGCAAAGAAGACCAAGGCATGAGCAACTCACGTTTGACGCTGTATCAACTTTGACATCAATTAAAGTGTTCTTATATTTGTATTGTGCTCCAACATCTCCAGTTGAAAGCCCTCCCTTCTTCACTGCAGTTGATGTAAGGGCCTATATCGAGAAATCAAGATTAAAGAGCACGAATTTAGGAATCCAAATTGATATCTATTATTGTCAGTAATCCAAATAGAGAAGAAAGCTAGCACATAAAATCTGAAACTATCTACTTGAGCAAATAAGACCATATACTTTTGGGAAAAGATTCAAGCCAGCCATATGGCCTTTATTGAGCAGCAAATAAAGGAGATTATCTTATTTCTGAAAAGTACAGAGCAAACATAGTTAGAAGATTGTAGAAGGATCTTTGTCAATATACTAAGAAAGTCCAAAACTATAATGAATCCAATGAGGCCATAAACTGCAAAAGCTTCTCAGTACCATGTGCACTCTTGTTCTGTACCAAAAACACAAGTCCATCACATTTGAATTCCTATCTAGATATAAGAATGGATACACCAAAGTTTTAAGTTTAGTTTCCCTTTCAACATATTATGATACAAAATATGAAGTTCAGCAAGGGCTCTAGATATCAGTCACTGAAGCTCTCAAACAAGCTTCATAGGAAACTGTAAATTAGGAGGACCACCTCAAATCTATGTTGCTCGGACTCTCCAAAACTACCGACGGGGGTATGTTGGATCCTCAAAAGTAGTGCAATTTTGAGGATACGATGCGGGTGCAGCAACACTTTAGGAGCACCCGAGCAACAGCCACAAATATTTCAATCTTAGAAAGTATGGTACTTCTAGTTGGTGGGAGCAACGGCAGAAAGTTTGAACGAAATACTTCGACTTAGATATTAGCTAGAATCAATAGATAATATATTCAAAGGAGTTCACCAACTATGAGAAACATACGCTGGATCCAAAATAGTTTATTCATTAATAATTGAGAACCGTATTTTACTCTTAAAACTTCAACCTATTTCACAGACTTCCATAGATGTAAAACAGAAAAGTTGTCAATACTTATTTAAGACATCTCAATTAGTCAACTCATACATATTATTACCTTACACTAGGCTTAACTATTGATTTCTTAATTGATCAGTGCAATTATTTTCACGATTCTGAAAAACAACAAATATAGGTTTTTGATGACTCACATATCTTCAACATGTCAATTAAAGATGATTAGTTCGTCATTTGAGCATCTTATCAATCTTTAGGACGAGTATTCTTGTTGGGAGATGGGAGTGGGTTGTAGGAGTCTGGTGCCTGGGACTTCCTAAAGAATTTTCTACTTCTCTTTTCAACTTCAAGAAAGAACGCTGTCTAGATCAATTTTTAGCCAAAATGTACTTCAGACAGACGGCGACATCTAATATATACATCAAAATTCTAAAACATTTTCTTTCAGCTTAGAAAATGTAAGAGGAAACGTCTATTGTTAGATATTACTGCATCTACCATACCAAATGAGTGAAATCCATTATCAAGTTTGAGGTTCCTAAATCCATTATCATATTTGTGCATATGATTAAAATATCCCCTCGGAGACATCTATCTTAACACCAATAATGAATCATAAGAATTCTAGGACTGAGCTAACTTAAAGGTGATGCTTGATCATTTTATGAGATAAATGGAGGAGAAGGATTGGAGTTTAGTTGTGCACTGCGGAATTGAATAAAAGGAATAGCATATCCAAAAAGTAAGGAACAATATATTGCTGCCGGCAAGATCAGCACTATCCTTCAAGAAACTAAGGAAGTACAATTATCCATTCAGATTGATTTTATTGGCAGCTAAATCGCATTATCCCACTTTTGCAGTTATGTAATTTAAGTTTCAAAAACTGCACTGTGCTTTTACAATAAAAAGCATTGATACAGAAAAAAATCAAAATCAAAACACACTTGAAAAAAGACCCTAAAATTCATCATAGAACAAATAGCTGTTGTCTCATAGTTGAGAAATCTTCATCATAGGATGAGAGATCACTGATAAACAGAAAATTCCATTAAATATAGGAAAATGAGTTAAGACGACCAGGAATCAAACCATCTTCTGAACTCCAAACGACAACTCAAATCATGAAATCACTCTAAGCAGATAGCATAAACCCTAAATTCACAAATTCAGTACCGAAATCTAACTAAAACCAGAATCTCGACTTTAAACTAAGAAATAAGTCAATCAGAGGTAAAAGTCAATAAAACCATACCACTCCAGTGTCACTGTAGGTTGAAATAGATAGTTTCTGATCGGAAATATAGTCCTTAGTCAAAACATCTGTATCAAAATATCATGTGGTGAGGTAAATCATATGCATCTATCTGCTTAACTTATAATCATCGCTAATTTGCAGCAAAACTGAAATTGAAAATGAAACGAAGGAGATGAAAGCAACTGGATCGGAAAATTACCTCTGGCTTTCTTGCCAATATCAGAGAAAAGTCCAGGTCCCTTGCTCATTTTCTCTCGCAGAGGAATGGAAGTTTCGTAAAAACAACAGAGAGAGAGAGAGAGGAGAGAGAGAAATTGGCGTAGCGAAGGGAGCTAAATAAATAAATATTGGGGCAGCCACCACGAGAGAAAGGCCAAATCAACACAACGTGACAGTTTGTGGTCGCCAGCAGGATCTATTATAGACCGCCCATTTTAATAGGACGGACAATATTTGGGTCTGGTCTATTAGAACTTCTCTTATGTCAATCTGGTAAGCGGGTGAAAAAAAAAATGGTAAACGGGTAGCAACTGATTTGAAACTTCATTTTTAATCTTATTAAAAGTATTATTGTATCCAAAAATAGTCTTAAAAGGCAATTACTACTCTTTTTAGGACCTAAGTAAATGTCTTTGACGTTGGCAAAGCAAAGTCCAAATCTAAAATTTATAATTTTACTAGATTAGGTTTTCTTTTTCTTTTCCATATTGACTTTCAGAAGACAGAGAGAAAAAAAAGCTAGGAATGAACACAAAAATAAGATTAAGTCTATCGGTCTATTAAGATGTCCTAATTGCATATGTCATTGCACTTTCTCTTGACACTTATCATAATGATAAATGAATTGTCTCATTGTGACATTCTCTTGAATTCTTAAAAGCTTCTATCGCTCTTTTTCGGAGGAAAGACAATCCGATGTTGTCTCGACTATGCTACCAAAAATCTAGGAAAGTCGGAATAACAGAGCACTCATCTAGACATGAACTTTCAATGTGGATGCTTTCAGCAGTTATCCGTACTTAGTTATCCAGTATTTACCATAAAAATAACAATAACTACTATCTCAAATTCAGGACAACTATTTGGCATACAAAGCCAAACGATTCACATGAATTTCATATAGTCTAAAGTTCCCAACATTAATAAAAGCAACAAACCATCACAAAAAAGATGAAATTATTTAATTCATCAGGTATGATTTGTTTTAGTCATAAATAAACTACATGTAATAAGTTAAAACATATTCCTTTCTTCAACTTGCTTCTGTTACTTTTTTAGATCGTTATAAAAAACTGTCTTTATCTTCTTCTTTTTTTCGTTTTTTTAATTTTAATTTTTTACACATCATATACAAAATCTAACGATATTTTTATATAATCTAAATATTTTTAATTTAAAATTGCAAGTTTCAACTTTTTTAAATATATTTAAATTTCTTATCAAGTTATAATTAAATTGACAAAATTATAACGAGGGGAGCATAATATAAAATAAAGAGAGTATCATCTTGAAAAATGAAGATTAGAGGCGATTACGAGGTAAAGGTATCGTTTACTAAAGAGGAATATATGGGTCCAGCATCTGCCAAACGCGTAAGCGAAGTACCACAATTTTAACTGACTTGACTTTAATTAAGAGAGTAAAAATAAACACCCATACTCAATTAAGTCACGTAATTACCACTCCTAATAGACTTTTTTAGCATTACCCAATCGACTAATTAGATGATACCTATAACGTAACATAAGCCATAAAAGAAGGACCGTTTCAATGCAAAAGAAGAAATGAATTAAGGAAGCTCCATTAATGTTAAACCAAGTATTCATAGCGTCTTTCACCCAAAACTCGGATCCATCTTCTTCACTACTCCTTAATTCTTTTTACTATTATTATTATTCTCCTTGTCACCATAAAGCTCCCACACACACCACATTTTTCTACTTTTGTTTCTGCAAATATATTCTTTCGCAACAATGTCTTGGAAACTTCTTACCCCAATTTAACTTTTTCTCTCTTCACCGTGTTACTCTTCTTTCTTCCATGCGTTGCCTTTTATCAAAGTAACGGTTTGTCTATATATTGATTTGTATTTGTAATAACTAAAACAGAGAAGAAAAAATATAATTAAAATAAATATGGAGAGCTATTTGAATGAGAATTTTGGAGGAGTGAAGGCGAAGCACTCCGAGGAGGAGATGCTCCGCCGATGGAGGAGCCTTTGTGGTGTAGTTAAGAATCCAAAACGTCGATTTCGTTTCACTGCAAATCTCTCAAAGCGATATGAGGCTGCTGCCATGCGCCGTACAAATCATGTACCTACTCAATTTTACGTGTACCATCAGTTTTGTGTTTTCTCATATATCACTGATTAATTTTATTGTTAACACTAATAAAGGAGTTGCCGTAGAATATGCGCCCACTACAATGGGTGCAAGCTATAATGCTTATGTCAGCTTGATTGTTCAAAAAAATGTCTGTTTATTGCGTCATATAAAGGATTTGAGACATGATTGATTTTATTTGATTCATATAGGAATTAGGCAAAATAATGAGGTGCAATATCTACATCTATAAGATAGTTGATATATTATAGAGTAGTATATAGTATAAATCCTTTTAAAACATTTTCGTTTAGTATTTTTTTTTTCAATAGGAGAAGTTTTCCTTGCCTGATGCATGCCAATTTTGCAGCATTAGTGTCTGGTTATCTCGAAATTGTATTATAACTTGATCTTATTGATGTACTGTCGTATTATGTTGTGTACTGAAGTGACAGATTTATGAACAAAATGCTTGTTCGTACATGTTGAATGTTATGTTTCACGTGTTACAGGAGAAATTAAGGGTAGCAGTTTTGGTTTCCAAGGCTGCATTTCAGTTCATATCAGGTGAATTTCAATTTATCCTTCAGTTTAATAAGGTAACCCAATGGGAAAATCTTAAGGTGTTAATTCTGTGGCTTGCAGGTGTGCAAGTAAGTGACTACACTCTCCCTGATGAAGTTAAAAAAGCTGGTTTCCAAATTGACGCGGAAGAGCTAGGATCCATAGTTGAAGGCCATGATCTGAAAAAGGTGAAATTTCACGGTGGAGTGGATGGTATTGCAAATAAACTGGCTACTTCAAGTACCGATGGGCTATCTACACGTGATTATAGTACTCTAATCCACAGACAAGAGATATTTGGAGTTAATAAATTCCAAGAAAGTGAAGCTCGGAGCTTTTGGTTATTTGTTTGGGAAGCCCTTCAGGACATGACCCTCATGATCCTCGGTGCTTGTGCATTTGTTTCTCTACTTGTTGGCATTGCAATGGAGGGATGGCCAGATGGGGCTCATGATGGCCTTGGTATAGTAGCTAGCATTTTGTTGGTGGTCTTTGTTACTGCAACAAGTGATTATCGCCAATCCTTGCAGTTCAGAGACCTGGATAAAGAAAAAAAGAAAATAGCCATCCAAGTTACTAGGAATGGGTACCGACAAAAGATGTCTATATATGATCTAGTTCCAGGTGATATTGTTCATCTCGCAATAGGAGATCAAGTCCCTGCAGATGGACTCTTTCTTTCAGGATTTTCTGTTTTAATCGATGAGTCCAGTTTGACTGGTGAAAGTGAGCCAGTGACAGTCACTGCTCAGAATCCCTTTCTTCTTTCTGGAACCAAGGTTCAAGACGGGTCTTGTAAGATGTTGGTAACAACAGTTGGGATGAGGACTCAGTGGGGAAAACTATTAGCAACTCTCAGTGAAGGCGGAGATGATGAAACTCCATTACAGGTCAAACTGAATGGAGTGGCAACAATCATTGGGAAAATAGGCCTTTTCTTTGCTGTTGTGACTTTTGCAGTACTTGTGCAGAAAATGTATAGCCGTAAACTTACAGAAGGATCACACTGGAGCTGGTCTGGAGGAGAGGCTAGGGAATTATTAGAATACTTTGCAATTGCAGTTACAATTGTAGTGGTTGCAGTTCCTGAAGGACTTCCCCTGGCTGTGACGTTAAGTCTTGCATTTGCCATGAAAAAGATGATGAATGATAAGGCACTTGTCCGGCATTTAGCAGCTTGTGAGACAATGGGCTCTGCTACAACTATTTGTAGTGACAAAACTGGCACGCTAACAACCAACCGTATGACTGTAGTGAAAACATGCTTCTGTATGAATGTCAAGGATGTGCATAAGCCGAGTGATGCATCCTCCCTTTGTTCTGAAATACCTGATTCTGTACTCAAAACTTTGCTGCAGTCAATTTTTAACAATACTGGAGGAGAAGTTGTAGCTACCAAGCATGGGAAACCTGACATATTGGGAACACCAACTGAGACTGCTATATTGCAGTTTGGTTTATCACTTGGTGGCGATTTTCAGAAAGAACGACAAGCTGGGAAACTTATAAAAGTTGAGCCATTTAACTCTACAAGGAAACGCATGGGTGTGGTGCTGGAGCTTCCTGAAGGAGGTTTAAGGGCTCATACTAAAGGCGCTTCAGAAATAGTTTTAGCTGCCTGTGACAAGGTAATTAATTCCAGTGGGGAGGTTGTTCCCATGGATGAAACATCAACTAACCATCTGAAGACCACAATTGATCAGTTTGCCAATGAAGCTCTTCGCACTTTGTGTCTTGCATATATGGAGCTGGATAAAGGATTCTCCCCTGCTGCTGATATTCCAGTTTCTGGGTATACTTGTATAGGTATTGTAGGTATAAAGGATCCTGTTCGTCCTGGAGTCAAGGAGTCAGTTGCACTCTGTCGTTCAGCTGGGGTCACTGTTCGAATGGTTACTGGAGATAACATCAATACTGCAACAGCCATAGCTAGGGAATGTGGTATACTGACTGACGCTGGTATTGCCATTGAAGGTCCAGTTTTCCGGGAGAAGAGTCAAGAGGAATGGCTAAAGCTGATTCCCAAAATTCAGGTACTTCAATCATTTTGGTTTACAAATGAAAACGTGGAGGTTTTAACAAATTATTCTTTTAAAATGTCCCTGTTCATTCATTATGATATCTAATTTTTTACTAGTCCATTCTACATCATCTTTACTTCTTCAGGTGATGGCTCGGTCTTCACCACTAGACAAGCACACGTTGGTCAAACAATTGCGTACCACATTCAATGAAGTGGTAGCAGTTACTGGTGACGGAACTAATGATGCTCCTGCACTTCATGAAGCAGATATTGGACTTGCTATGGGCATTGCTGGAACTGAGGTGAAATATAATCTCTCTTTAGTCCATTCCCAATCAAAGATTATAAATATTTCAGTGTTTTACATTTTATTTGGTACCTAATTCTCACTAGATAATGCATTTACATGCACAGTTGATTGGTTGACAGCATACCATTCTTAGGCTTAACAGTTGAAATAACTGATCTTCATATTCTGCTTGCAAGTCTAATGAAATAAGTTGCATCAAGCAACGAGTTTAGAGATTTTATTTTTGACTATTCTTAGCTGATCAAACAGCTTGATGTAAAATAAGATGGAAATAAAAAGGATAGTGTCTATCTTATGGCGAGAGTCTATCTATACTGACTACATAAGGCAAAGTTTGCTATATTGAGTGGTTAATTTGTAAGTTTACTCTGACATACTTCCTCTGACTCTGGTTTCAGGTTGCCAAAGAGAGCGCTGATGTGATCATATTGGATGACAATTTCTCCACAATTGTGACAGTAGCCAAATGGGGACGTTCAGTCTATATAAACATTCAGAAATTCGTTCAGTTTCAGCTGACTGTTAATATTGTTGCATTGGTTGTCAACTTCTTGTCAGCTTGTTTCACTGGTCAGGAACCTTTTTCTTCTTAAAGCAATTTTGATTGCCAATTACTTCTATTTCATAGAAACCCGAATATTATTCTCAACTATCATGCTTCTGGTCAAACTATCGTTTCAGGAACTGCTCCACTTACTGCTGTTCAACTCCTGTGGGTTAACATGATCATGGATACTTTAGGAGCCCTTGCCCTCGCGACAGAGCCTCCTCACGACGAACTAATGAACAGAGCCCCAGTAGGCAGGACGGGAAATTTTATAAGTAACGTCATGTGGCGGAATATCTTGGGACAATCCTTATACCAGTTCTTAGTAATATGGTTTCTTCAGTCAGTCGGAATGGGATTTTTTCGTTTAAGTGGCCCTGATGCTACACTAACCCTCAATACAATTATCTTCAACACATTTGTATTCTGCCAGGTAAAATATGAACTACACTTGCAATTACTTTTTTTCCAGCAAGTCAGATAATAATGGTGTAAAAGAAGCTCGGTAGTTTACATTACTTTCATTCTTATTTGCAGCTCTTCAATGAAATAAACTCCCGAGAGATGGAAAAAGTTGAGGTTTGGGAAGGAATGCTTGATAATTACGTATTTGTTGTAGTTATCAGCGTTACGCTTGTGTTTCAAATCATAATCATAGAATATCTGGGGACATTTGCAAGCACAACACCCCTTTCATTCTGGCAATGGTTTGTTAGTGTATTTTTCGGATTCTTGGGCATGCCAGTTGCAGTAGCCTTAAAGGGGTTTGAGGTATGAAGTACATGAATTGAAGGTACCAGGTCTTTTTGTACAATTCCTTCACCAGAGGAACCGGAACCACTTTACCAACTCTCTCAGATTGCCTAAAAACTCAATAAAAAGATTATTATTATTTTTTTGATATTGCAGCCTCAGTTACACAATTGTAGATCCCAAAATTCCTTTACATTTTCCCTGGTTTTTCTTTAGCTCTAGGGGAAAAAGAAAAACGAAAACACCAAAAGAATTAGGAGGATAAATCCAGTATTCCAAAGTTTGTGATTTGTGAAGAGTGTCTAGCCTAGGTTTTCAAGCAGCTTGTGATTTACCTAAAATTTCAGCAAATAGAACAGTACCAACTCCTTCAAACAGCTACTAGTAGTTCTTTAGCATTTTTCTGATTTGTTGGATTTGTCATGTAATTATAACTTTTACCTGTTGATGAAGAGATTTTTGCTTTAAGCTTCCAGTTCCTTCTATCTAAGTGTGGCTCTTCTTGTTCTGTTTGTTGGATAAAATGCAATAAAGGAACATTGTTAAATTTCTATAGCTGTTTGATATTCTCTAGTGTTTCTAGTTGATTGGTCAGTTCATATGAAATTGCTGCATACTATTAATAACTATAGTATAATAGTCACGATTAAGATGCGCCAAAGTTCAGAAGATATTAAAAACTTGGAGAGGAGAAACAAAAGCAAAGTTAAGATTAACGCTACTTTTAATGAGAAAGGTCTGAACAGTCTACTTCCTCCGTACAAAAAGATTTTTTTGATTTGAAATATGAGGCTTAAACTAAGATGTTTAATGTAAATTTAGGCATAAAATCTTCATACATTATCTTGTCTATGCTCTAGTGACGGTAGAGGGGGTGTTAGTAGTCCCGCATTGGTAGGTGAAATTAATAATTTGTCTCTTTGCTCATCTACATGAAAGTAAAGGGAAGATTCATATATTTAAAAAATGAAATAACAGAGACAAATGAAAAGTTATTATAAAAATCGTCATTGCTGTCATTTTAAGAACATGTGTGTTTATGCTATATCGATATACGAATTTATAATTATTTGTATTTGTATGTGCTCTGTTAATATGGTGGTTGAGATATTGTACAATATTTATTAAAATTAAACTACTAAAGGTAGAAAATTTGTCATTTTATACAACTAGGTACGTGTGAATTCAATATTGAGTTGCCTCAATGATCAATGATGCACATAGACAGCTTTACAATGTTTGCATGTGGTTCGTTGTACATATATTAAAAAATAGTACTTTCCTGTCTCATTGATATTTTTTTCATTTTGAGACACAAATAAGTGCATCTTTGATCGTAATTTTTTCACAAATTTTTTTAATATTTTAATTTATTAATTATTGTGACTTATAAAATTGAAAATTTCATACGCAAATGTTCAATCATAGTTAAATTGTTTGATTCTCAAAAAATGAAAAATATTATATAAAATGAGATAAAAAAAGTACTAATACTTTAATTGATAAAATAATATCCCTTGTGCACTATTTCAAATTCTTTATATCTGTCTTACTATTTAAAGTATAGGAGGGAGGAAAAAGTGCAAAGGGCCCAAAGAGAATAAACTCCAAAATCAAGAAAAATTAAATAAGCGTTGCTTCACCGACGCAAGACGGTTCAATTTCTTAATATTTGTGTTTCTTTCAGCTGAGTCAAGTGAAGTTACGTTTTCCTCTATTTAATTTGCAGGTTGGTATAAAAAATAAAAAAGACCACTTATTGTTATTTTATTTATGTTGACAGTTTCCCAGCTACAACTTCTTGTACGCAAATAACTTTTTTTTGCAATAGAAAGATGGTAGCGTCTCGTGATGTGAAGGGACGATGGTTTAGTTACACAACTTTTGGTTCTATGCAATAATCACATATAGTGACATAAAACTCGTGAAAGGTGTGCATCCTTGACATATTAGTTTCTACTCCGTTCATTTTATATGATTCAGTTAAAAATAAATATTTTATTTTAATTATTTAATTTAATAATTTTAAAAATATATTATATAGTTATTCATTTCTATCGTTATTTAAAAATCATATCAAGTAATAGTAATTAAATTTATAGCTTCAAATTATCATTAATAGAATTAAATTAGTAAAATATACCTATAATAAAAAATTCTGTATCAAATTAGTAAAAGTCAAATAACATCAAATATAAAAAATAATTATTTAGCCGATTCATTTTACTTTTGATAATTTGTTTTACCAAAAATTCATTTGAACGGAATATATCAAATTAGTATAAGCTTAATCTTTTTTATTTTATTTAGAAAAATCGAATGAGCCAATTAATAATGATTTGCAAAAGTACGACTGGGTTGGATTAGATTTGACTTAAATAAGATTCACTCGGTCTTTGTCTAATCAATGGTGTAATCGCATAGGAGCTGACACAAATACACATCATCACATTTCGTTAATTAATTAATTAACACCCATTCCTAATTTGATCCAAAAAATCCTTCTTCTTACCCCTTTAAATAATGAGCCTCCACCTTCTTCATTACTCTCCTTCTTCTCTCAAAATTTCCTATTGATCCAATCTCCCAATTGTTACCACAATCGGCTGCCATTTTGCCGGTAACTGTGCAGCGGCAATATTCTTAATATTTATTTTTTTGGGCCTCCTGCCATAACGTTTTGTTCGGTAACAATTGGGTTTGACGGATTGGTTTCAAAGGTGAAAATTTTGGTACATGATATCTAGATATAAGATAGAAATTTTGTGTTAATCGCCTAGTTTGAATCGAGGGCACGATTGATTAATAGAGAAAAGTCTCTTTTTGTTGTTAAATTTTTTTGGAAAGACAGAACAAAGGGTTTGTTTAAACATTGAAGCTATTTCCCAGAATTTGTTCATATTGTTTCTCTGTTGGGTGAATAAACAAGGTAATGCCCAGGCAGAATTGTTTCAATAAATTAGATCAACCCACAAATGATCACATTATCGGTTTTGTTGATTAGGAGATAGGGAATTGCGTTGAATTGATGCAACCTAAAATATATTGGACCATGCGATGTTGTTGTTTCCAAGAAATTAAAGCTTAAATCTCCAATTTGACACGTTATTGATAGTAATTTACCTTTTTAAAATTCTGTAGAAGGATCGTTAAGCGAATGAGCAAGAAAGATGAGGACTCTCCGCGGGTGAGCGCCTCACCAAACCCGCCTCCATTGCCAGTGGCTTTCATAAGTAGCCGGCAGGAGAGCACATTTGCAGTGAGAAAATACTGCTGCACGCCAACTGCTACAAAGAATACTTGGGATTGCCTCTTTGATGAAGGTTACAGAGCTGACGTTTCCATTAACACAGATAACGGTGGCGTCTTCTACGCACATGCGAGTATTTTGGTACGTTCTTTACACAATCTATTCCATAAAAAAAATTGTATGAAAATTATTTTATCTTGGCGTGTGATAATTGTTTAAGCTGTAAGATAGGGGTATAACAATAGAAAATATTTTCCATGAATAATATTTTATCCTGAAATATGGTTGTTGGGTAGCTTATGGTTTTTAAAGACAACAAATGTGTAAATTGTTTGTGATAATATTCAGTAAAGGGTTAGATTTATAGAACATTAATTCATTTTCCTTGGTTGAAATTCAAGGTAATCAAACGCTGTAAAATCATGAAAGAAAAGATTTTTCGCCATACTAAACAGAGACTAAGATTTGATCCCATTTATGTGAACAGGGTGTGAATTCTGCAGTATTTAAAAGCATGTTGAGTTTAAAACAATCAAGACCACATGGTCGATGTGGTCATCAACGATCCATCACCATAAATGGGGTTCCACCTGAGGCTGTTCAAGTTTTCATCAGATTTTTGTATTCTTCCAGGTACAATCATTCTCCTTTGACATTATTTGTGTGCTTTGGTTCCTTGGCACATGCCTATTTGGCTTCCAAACATATTTCTAGGGTTCACATGTAGGTCAATAACTGTCCTGTTTTCATGGTAGTTGTCTCACATTGTCATTGAGATCTGTAAATTAATCTTTACAAAGTGATCAAAAGCAAAATCAATATTGAGATAGCACTATAATATATATGTAATCTAAAGTACAATAAATTCGGTTGATCATATGTATTTTCATTATTTACTTTGCAGGTATGAGGAAGAAAAAATGAAGGAGCATGGGTTGAGCCTTTTGGTGCTATCGCATGCATATGCAGTCACCCACCTAAAGCGAGAATGTGAGTGGCAGCTGGAGCAAAGATTAACCACGGAAAATGTGGTTGACATCTTCCAGTTAGCACTATTATGTGATGCCTCTCGGCTTAGCCTTGTTTGTCACCGTTTTATGCTGAAAAATCTTAAGCCTATTTCTGCCACAGAAGGATGGAAAGCTATGAAACAAAGCCATCCTGTGCTTGAAAAACAGATGTTGAAATCCATAATTGATGAGGATATTGTAAGTAAAGCATCCCCATATGTACAAAAGGGATCTTATCCCATTTAAGTTTCTTTTTTCCCCCCTTTTGGGTTTAATACTAATATGACAAACTTGTTTGCAGAGGGAAAAGGAAAGGGTGAGAAAGAACAATGAGAGGAAAATGTATATGCAGTTATATGAGGCAATGGAAGCCCTGGTTCACATATGCAAAGATGGTTGCCGTACAATTGGTCCTCACGATAAGGTTTTGAAAGAGGATCAAGAACCATGCCATTATGCAGCATGCAAAGGGCTAGAATCCCTTATTCGTCACTTTGCTGGGTGCAAGTTGAGAGTCCCAGGTGGCTGCATCCACTGCAAGAGGATGTGGCAAGTTTTGGAGCTGCATTCTCGCCTTTGTGCCAATTCGGATGTTTGTAAAGTTCCTTTGTGCAGGTTTGTTATGTTAGATTTATCTTTCTCCGAAGCTCAGCCATTTGTTGTTTTATATCGATCAGAATTCATCATATTTATAGGTTGACTTATTTTTTTAATGTTTACGCAGGAGTTTTAAGCAGAAGCGGAGAAAACAGAACAAGAAGGATGAAATGAAATGGAGTATATTGGTGAGAAAGATAGTGAGATCCAAGAGCATTTCTGGAGCTCCATTCTTCTCATCTGAATCCACATAATGTGCAATACAATCAATTGTTGTATTCATTCTTTAAATAGATATACAATTCATTGAATCTTCTACCTATTAATTTGGAATTTTGTGTCAAGTTACAGTTTTACAATGTATCTATACAACTTATTGTAACAATTTATTAAGATCAATGGACGATTAAATTACTCAGCTTACTTGAGATCGATAGCCCACTACACCTACTTTGACAATGTATCAATACAACTCACACGATACAGTTACTGACAATCATGTAACTGCCAAGGGTAACCATACTGCTCAGCTGCCTCAAACTATTCTTAGTTTCTGCTTATTTGTCAATTCTTAAAGTTGAGTTACGGTACTTAAAAGTTTATATTACTGTTGCTCCTTTGGAGCAGCCGGATAGTTTTTTTGGTTCTCCTATTGCCCTTGTTGCTGTTAGAAAAGGACGACACACAAATATTAAGTGCTCCAACTTTCTTTCCTTTTTTGGAGGGGATGAGGCCCTAATGCATGAGTTAAAGACAAGGGAAAGGAGTAATAATTGTAACAAACTAGCAATAGAATACCCCTCCTGTTTTATTATATATTATGATTAAGAAAATACTACTACAAAACAGGAAGTCACCACTAAAGACTTAAAATTGTGATATTAATGAAGACTATGTAATGACATATTGACATTTCAGTAGTTATAAAATACAATTCTAAAATTTAATTATGTCAGTATAACGGTATAAGAGTAACTTTTTAAATTAGAGTGCCACCTGTAATGAAGAAGGGGGTAAAACCGTAAAGAAGAAAGTAAAAAAAAAGTAAGCCAGTTATATAAGGGCGTAGATTGCTTGACGCTTTAAATGTTTGGCCAAGAGAAAGATATGGCGCCGCTCATGGAGGGAAATCGGATTCACAAAATCAGTGTAGTGGCCATTACTCAACACCAAAAAACGCATATTTGGGTGACGAAGGGGAACTGTAGCCTATGAGGAACCTGGGCGCCTCTGGTTATGTACGATGCCTAATTCCGATCTCATCATATACTTTAAGGAGCTATTACAATTATTAATCAGGACTGCATCGGCTAAACAGGCATTTTTACAGTCATTTGGTGTTTCTACTCATCATTACATAAGGCGAATTTATAATTTAATGACATTGGATGCACCTGTTTATCAAGTATTTTCACATAACCACTTTATATATGTTGGATCCCCCTGTCTTCATCAGGAAGGGCTTTGTATATCTAAAGAGTTGATTAGTTTTTACTCATCTTTTTGCATTAGTTGTAGCTCTGGGGCCTAAATCCTGACATGCTTTCCGTACTGGTTAAACAGATGTATGAGACTTGAGTTAGACAAAAGTGTAAAAGAATGTTTATTCTATTAAGTAAGAGGAACAATTCTTTGTATAACAGCATGGTACTAACATCAGACTATCATGTTCCCCGGCATTGAGCTTTTATGTCTCTTTACTATGTTTATTAATGAACAGGACTGTGTCTAGGTCTATATCCGTCACAAAAGAAAAAAGAAAAGGAATAATCCCTTTACCTCATGTCGATTCATTTGCATTGAAGGTTGAATAACTAGTCCCATTTGATGGAATCCTAGAAGTTTGCTGTCTAATATTTGCATCTTTGTGAAGGTTTGATGTATAGACTGCCTACTCTTTGTACTGTTCCTTCACTTATTGCGTCTTGTTCATGGAGCTGAGAGCTATTTTTGCGTGCTAGCACCAAAATGTTATTGTCTCCTTGAAGACGTGAGACTGGTTCAATCTGGTGTTGCATTCCTCATCTTCATGCTCCAGTTGTGCTTGTACATTAATGATATTCAATCATTTTCACATAAATCTCATGGTGATAAGCTATTAACATCCCAACTCCTTTCTTGTTTCACATTATATCTGCTTAAGACTGGTAGTGATGCAGTAGCAGCTATTCTGAATGATCTTGCACCACCTACCACTGTTTGATCCTGCATTCGCCTAACATCTTTGCAAACATTATCCAATATGGAGAGGAAGTCTCGCACAATCACGAATATTCTGAGAGGATGAGCTTCCTCTTTTGCAGCATCACCATGAAAATATTCTGTTACCTGTTTGACCATGGATAAGGCCTTTCTTTCTTCTGCCCTTATCCTCACTATTCCATCTTCTGCCTCCTTAAGGAATACTTTCATCGATTCAAAAAAGTTACCTTGCATACCTTGCTTTTCATATTGCAAAACCGATCTTGCTTTATCAAGTCCCACTGCAAGTTTCAAGACATAGCTCCCCAGGACATCTGAGTCCGTTGCTGCTGCTTTTTTGACATTACCAAGTTCTCTGCTTAATCCAGAAACAACCTGCAAACCTTGTTTCTTGAAATCCTCCTCTTTGAATTTGATGTTTGCTTTATTAGAAAGATCTTCGCCTGGGGGTTCAGAATCCAGCTCTTCTGACCTGATAATCTCCTGGACCACAAAGTGAAGCAAGGTCGTCTTCCCATCTGTTCCTTTTATATCTACTAATTTCAAAAGAGTGTCAAGTTTGAAAGCTCTGGCATCACCACGATTAGTTCCAACGTTCATGCGGTTTCCTGTCCTTAGAACAGCTTCAAGGAGTTTGAGGAATAGTCTACTGTTCTTCAATTCTTCACTGGCTACCTGTTCATATGATGTGCAATGCACCTGAGTTATTACGTTCCTTTTAAATAACTGTAAGAAATTCTAATACCAGGTATAGATGCAGAAAGAAATTTAGCCTAGATAATTTTATTTAGGTAATTCACACAGTATTTCTCCGAGAGTGGCTCAAGTTTACCAGTGGAAATTGTTGTAGTGAAGATTCTTAGAAAGGTAAATCCATGCTAATAATATCATTAAAAGTGTTAAATTTAACTCTAAATTCAGGCACAAAGAACACCAATGTAAAAGTTCTAGTGCAGTCAAGATCCTGGGAGACCTCAATATATAACATATTTATGTATCACCATTCTGAGAAATTAGAATCACGAGGCATACTAAAATTTGTGTAAAGAAGGAGTTCAAACGAGATAATAAAAGGGGAAGGGTACATCTGAACAATTCTTGAGGTAGTCTGATGCTGATTCTACAATCTGAAGAGTTCTGTATTTTGTAAAAAAAAAAAAAAAAAAGACAATTCTTGAGATATCATAGTGGCAAGGAGTCTATCTCAATGTATATTGGTGGAATAATTTATAATTGTTATCTGGGTTGTGCATATGGAATGTCCTAGTTTTGTGAACAAGCATCAGAATTTTGTCCTAATCAATATATTGATATATTATTAACAAATGAATACAAATGACTTTTAAGCTCTTTGGAGATAGTACAAATTTAAGTAAAAAGTTGATAGTACCTCGAGGGTTTGGAAGGATTTCCTCAAATCTTTTACTTCACCATCAAAATTTGCTCTGTAAAGCATGACTTCTACTCTTTTGAAGGCAAATGGTATATCCAGCACGGTCTTAAGGAATCGTTCTGCAGAGCCTAACTTTGAGGTATCTTCACTGTACTCTCTTAGTTTTATCTCTTCTTCTTTTGTTGGAGCCATCTTGACCAAAGTCTCCAGAAGCTCAGGCCCTAGTCCTTCAGGATTTCCTGCAACAGCAAAAGACATTCCATGTATAAAGAAGCTGTAAAAACAGGATTTCCTGAGTGATAGTTAGGATAACTATGCATCATCATAGGTGTAATGAATATTCAATCTGATATGATGTGCATAAAACATGCCAAATTTACTGGTGTCATAGGTAAATTGTTTATGAGCTGAAAAATATGCAATTAAATACTCCTAACTGTTAGACAATTAGCTTCAAAATGGCATATGAAGTCCTCTTGTGCACTTGTTGTGTTCAACTCACTTTGTTCAAAGATGGCACAACTTGAGACAATATACTCACGAAACATGTATTTTAAGTTGATGTTGCATGCATGTCTTAAAAGTTTGGTTCAGCAAAAATGCTGTCAGAGTTTCCAGGGAGATTTACAAAGTCTACATAAGAATGACAATAATATGCATATTTTCTGGCTAGACAGAGCACGTATAAGTTTTCAGGAATACTGAAAGAATAAAAGATGATGGGATGCTTTGTCTAAATGCTTCAGAGTGTTAATTGAATTAAACAGGACCCCATGTGTGTTTGCATATCTGCTGTTTTCTGTTTTCTTGCTCTTCTGAAGAGGCTGGAGTTATTGCTTAATGAGAAGCAGAACTATAAGCTTTCACCTTTGGAATAGGAAAACTTTCTTTATTTTTGCTGGCATAATTTGATAATACTCATTACTCTGAGGCACCTAATGGTATTAGGGGAAACTCTTGAGACTACTATGGCTTGGATGCTTGAACTCTACGGTGCAATTAGGAACTTGCAGTTGGAAAACTAGAAAAATGTGCATTTGAAATGGCTTTCTCATTACACAGAGAATGAAAGTAGGAACGAATAATACCATATGAAAAATGCAAGTTCTCGCTGGCTATTTCTAGTATTTGTCTTGATTCAACCTTTCTAAATGTTCTCTAACCTGAAGGTCCAAGGCAACTTCAGAAGCTAATGGCTATGCTTGTTATATCATTTATCCATTTCAACAATATGCAGAAAGCGATTAAAGTTTCACTTGTCTGGGCATATCTGAGCTATGTACAAAATAATGAATCATGACATGAGAGATTACAAACCATAATTCTGAATCTCAACATGAGAGATTACATACCATTTAGAAGGGCTTCAGAAACCTCGTCCTTAGTTACATTCAGTGCTCGTAACATTATGGCAATGTTCTGCGACTTCTTGGGGTCAAGTACCTTATTATCCTTCTCAGCAGGAGGAAGGACTGATTTCCTTGTTGCTTCTTTCGGTACAGAATTTGCTGAATTACATCCAAAAAGTGATTCCATCATGTCCTCATTCAATCTGCAATACAAAAGGTACTTCTTCGGTAAGATATTAGTGATGCTGGTAACCGACCATAATATGTTTGAGCATCTACTTACTGGAAGGAACTCGATTTTAATTGGTCCCACACTGTGGCTCGATCAGAGGTTGCTCTCACTTTGTCCCAGTGCAAAGGCTTCAACTTAGGCTTGGATGGATCTGTATCGCTAGAATCATGTCTTCTAAAGAACTGGCACCTCCGTTTTGTTCTTCAGAAGTACTTGTCTTCTCACTCCCTGGTGTTGATTTTGGAGTGGGACTCCTTGATTCTGTCTTGACCATTTGCTGGTAAGCTGCTGAAGGAACATTCCTTTGTGATCCTTCCGGTTTGTGGGGTGTTGAGAATGGAAGTGGAGGTGGAGGAGGAGGAGGAGGAAGAGGAGGAGGAGGTGGTGGTGGTGGTGGTGGTGCTTTTGATATTTGTTGGCTTGGTTGCTTATCAATTGAAGCCTTGTCATATCTGGTGGAGGAGGTGGTGATGAAAACTTGGCCCTTTTTGTCACATATGGCAGTTCTGGCCTAGTATATTGCAAGGGAGGCTCAGGTGGAAGTTGTTCTATCAGACCCCCTTGTGGTTGCCGCGGAGGAAGAGGGGGAACTGGAGCTTGCTTAATTGATGGTATCATAGTATGTTTTACTTCAGGGGATGAATCAGAAAGGCGTGATCTTGGAGAAGTTCTCTTTGAATAAGGAACATAATTCTTGTTGCTTGAGTAACTCTCACGTAAACTGGGAGTGTAATAACCTTCTTCATTGCTGACAGTGGAGCCTTGTGGAGTGTGAAATGCAGTGTCATGACTCTCCTCATCAGATGATGACATTGCAGTAGGTGAATTAATGCTTGGAGGGGGTTGGGGTTTGCTCAATGGTGGAAGGGGTTGAAGGTCAGGACTTGGCCTATACCTGCTGTCCACTCTTTTCACAGAGCTCAATTTTCGATATGGTGAGCCAGCAGCACCATTGGAATCAGTCACAGCTGATGTCTTAGCTGGTGGCTCAACTGTCCCAATGTAAAGGAAAGTCGAAGGCGGTGTTCTTGATTCCTCATTGATCCTCTGATCAGAATTTCCCCTTACAAGCTTTTGAGTTTCATCTGGGTGCTTAACCCGGTGTTTGTAAAGGTAGAATGCCAGAGCAGATAACATTCCCAAGGTAACAATTCCAACTGATAATGCAATTGCCACTTTCTTGACTGGCTTTGCTGTTTGTGTGGCAACTGAGTTTGACACTGGAGTTCCATTAGCTGGAGTTACTGGAGGTTGATGTGTCTGATCTGGTGTCGTCCCAGTAGGGACTTCTGGAAAAAATGGCTGAGAGTTGACTGGATCGGCCGGTGGCGGATGTAATATTTCAGAATCCGGTGGCGGTGTTAAACTTACTGGAAAGAGTGGTTGATGCAGAATCCTCCTGTTTTTTTCCTTGACAACCAAATCTTGAAATTGACAAGTGAAAGATGAAAGCAGTGATAATATGAAGAAGATGGTTAGCCCTGCTGCTCTCATGGTATTGTTTTGAAGGTATCTCTTAAATTACTATTTTCTTTTCCCAAATTCATCTCCGAATTTTGCTCCACAAATAATTCTCCAGAGAGAAAAAGACAGTAAAGAGAAGCTTCTGTTAGCTGCAAGATCTGTTTGTTGTAGCCTGTAGGGGTGGGGTGACCACTAGCCCGCACTTTCTATAATTATGCCCTGAAATTAAGATTTTGTTGAGTTTAGAGTTAGTAAACTAGATTAACTTATTAAGCAATTTGATTTTAAAAACAATTAAAAAGGAATAGTTACCGATATATATCATTTGGTCATCTAATTTGTCAAATATAATCGAAGACGATTGTATGTGTGTATTATATTATATATATTAGTATAAACAATATTATTTATACATATGATTGATAAATTAGATAACCTTCACAGTAAAAAACGTTTTAATTTTTTTTTTCACAATTAAAAGACTCAACTGAGGGACGCATAAAGGAACGGAATGCCACAGGTGTAGTGAGAATCTACTTTAATAAGATTAGGTGCTTTTTTCCACGTTAAAGAGGGGATATGACAATTACTGCTGCTGGGGCTATAAAGATCACGTTCCATATTGCTTTTTATTTTTGTCCATATAAAACTTTTTATAAGTAATTATTTTTCCCCCTAAACTTTGTCTTTTTCGTGACAGAGTAGAGGGGACAAAGTAACGTTCCACTCTTTCTTCTTGGCACTGTTAAATACATAGTCATGTGTCAATTTTAGCTTCCAAATTTATTTGGACAAAAATGGGCAACTGAAATTTATATTTGACTGCTGACTAAATTATATCCTCTCATTTTCATGCGTTCACACGCGTCATCTCGGTAATGATCAACTTTAATTTATAGAGGAAACTAAAAAATATGAATTCTATAGTTATTACTCTAAAATTGAATTTGGAGTCATGTAGTATGAAAAAATAGTTTGAAGAGAATTCTGAATTACAGTTTTAGCCAACAATTATCATAGCTGTAATTAATTAAGAGGACAGTGACTAGTAATTTGAGAGAAAGTAGTTAACGTTAGTCTCCTTCTTTTTCAACTTTTTCCATTTTTTCTGACAGCTAGATCCACCGACGATGTATGCATCTAATTTTGCTAATATTTTATGGGATTAAAAAAACACGTCGTTCGAGTATTTGCTTTAATCTTCTTTTTCTTGTTTACTTTTAATTATTTAATTATACTTATTTATTCATCTACTTATTGTGGTTAGATCTACAGATGATCATTATTACTATTACAAACAAGAAACGACAGTGTAATCCTTTTCACCGCCCACCACACACTATATATATTGGGTCAATATTAACATTCCAGCAGTTGACACATTTTCAAGAAGGTGAATATTTTTTAAATTTCTCTAATTAATTTCATTATTTTTTTCATGTTTTTATACAGAAACAAGTTTCACGTCTTTACATTTGGGAACTAAATTTTATGCTAAAATATCCTAATAAATAATCACGACTGTTCAATTTATCTTTTCCTACTTTCTATTAATTATATAGAAATTTCTTTATGTAATAATAGGGTCCTGTACCAGGATTTTACCATAGCTGGAAAGAGTAGTGAAGATGCACGCATAATTAGTATAGTAATTAGTGCTAAACTTTACTCAACCATATGATATAATTAACCATGATAATCATTTCGTAAAATTTTATAATTTAGATATCTCATCATAATAACTTTCACAAGAATATTCCTTTTATTTTTCCTTTTATATTACGCCAAATGGTGGGCACAATCATAACAAGCTCATGGTTTCCCTGTTCGGGAGTGAATACCTGCCATTTATTTTAAATAATAAAAATTACTTATAATGTAGCATAATAAATATGTATATTTAATGAATTCATTAATTTGAGGATAATTTTATCGTACCCTCATTTAGTCATATGAAATATGAAAATTAAATAGGGTAGTGCTAAATGACCAAAAAATTTGATCATAATTTGGCTAGAAAATTAAAAAAATTACTTTATTTTTATTTTAAAATAAGTTGATCTTTTTTTTAATTTTTAGTTTAAATGTATTAAAATTAAAGAGTAAAAATGTTAAAAGAGATAAAATAACATAGAAAAAATATCATTCTAGCCAAAAAGATTTTTCCTCTCAATTTTGCTTCTTCCTCAAAATTTGCTAAATTAATCTTTAATTAATTAGAGGCAACCACAAAATTGAAGCGTGCTAATTTTGGATGAATCTCCAAACACGCAAAAACTGTCGGTGTTTAGTTAAAGATAAGTACATATTTAAGAAAAAGAAAGCTTAACTTAGGTAGGTTACAGTACATAATTTGTTATTCATATGTCCATAGTTCAACTTAAATTATTTTGATTAGACGTGAATGACACACTGATTTCTCTTTCCATGCCAATAAAGCAACTAGCTTAATTAACACGTACAATCGTAGATACACGAAAACCTAGCTAAATATGTCTATTTTTATTTTTTATGCTTTATAAATTTGTTTGCACCTATAAAGTGTACTTATTTGAATCAATTTCTTTTGATTGGCCTACACTGACGTGTTAGATTGTTTATCAGCTTAGCTTTCTGATTTCTTTCTTTAAATCAAGAAACCATATTTAAAATGTTGAGTTTACATTTCAGTAAATGAAACATGTTAGACTGTTCAACTATATAATTAAACTCATGATAAAACTCGTCCTAATTCCGCCTTTTAAGTTAGGTATATAATGCAACAGTACTAACAGACCCAAACAAAGAGTAATTTGGAGTTTTCACTAATTACGAATGAAGATTTCATAAATTTATATATATATTAAATTTTAAATATTCTTAACGAAATGACTGAACGCATTATTTTAGGAGTTTGATGAATAATAAAATCATTGAGGAATAATACCAATTTGGTAGGTAAAGCGATCAAGTCATCTTTCCTGATAGTGACACACGTTAAATGAATAGTATATGATGAGGTCTATAGTGGGGCAACAAAAATATCCAGTACGATTTGGAGCAACTTGAATTTAAACATCTTGCCTCTCGAATACTTTTTTTGTGCTATTGCACCATTTGATACTTCAACAGTTCAACATCGAATCGTAATTTATTAGTATTAGGTTATGATATAATGATTTTGATTATTATTTTCATATCAATTTTTATAACGATTTAAGTTGTTTTTTTTCTTAATAAATCAATCGATGGTAAAATAATTAATAAATTATAATTATACACTTGTAATGGAGCCGAATGTATCTCATTAAACTCCGTCCATTTGTCCTTTTGACATATGAGGGTCCTGGGCGCAATGATAACACCCAGACAAATTAAAACAGGAAACAAGGCATCTTCCTTTCTTATTTTCAAATGTTTTATTGAATATCACTAGTGCTGAGGTTTGGTGGTCAAACGCGGCTAAAACTTATTCATATCGGGTGTTTATATCAAGTCAATATATGCATGTCATGAGTTTAAATTTATAATTCATTTTACTTTATTAAATCGCGTAATAACAAAAATTTCATTCACTTGATATAAACATCCGATGGACGGTGCGGATAAGTTTTTTCTTTCTTTGCATTAGAATGGCACAATTGGCTTTACGGGAAGTAAGGGCGGGGAGTAAATTGTGCGCCGAGGAATATATATATATTATAAAGAGATGAGTGGTCGATCCTTATCATTTAAGTTAACTTTTCGGATCGAGTTATGTTTGAGATTCATTATTTTGTTAAATTACTATCAAAATTTATTTTTTCGACACAATATATATATATATATATATATATATATATATATATATATATTATCAGTGCATATAAATTAAATGTAATATTTATTAATCCCCTTATACCATATAGAACTGATAAGTGGGGAACGTTTAGGCATATGACATATTGTACTGAAAACATTTTCCTTCGTTTCCTTAAGAAATAGCAAAAGACAATGGTGGGGTTGGAGTCCATTATTATTCTGTTATATCAATGGGCCTAAAATTACATGTCCAGCAGCAATTTGTTATGTTATCTATCGTCCGTATTGATAATATAAATTGGGTTCCTCACATGTTAAATTCGATGCTACTTGGTGGCAAATTGATAATAGTTCTTACTAAGTTTTCTTTTAAGAAGTAAACATACGAAAAAATCAATTAAACTATATATACATGAAATGTAATTTTAACAATCTTATATAAACGGTGTAAAATTTTGTTGAAGGAGTTTGGCGGTATTAGTCTCAAACTTTTTGTGATGCCTCTAGTGGAACTGAGCTCTATGGGGCTTAATGAGAAAATGTGTGTAATTATTGAAAAATAATTATTTTCTTGGAACTTTAATTATTACTAGCAAACTTTATGACATACTCCAAGACAAATGTTACTTTATTTGCACATCTCCCTAATTTCCCTGTTTTTTTCTGACAAATCAAGTTAATTATGGATGTGAAGAATCCAATTCTTTCGTGTTGGGGTGGTCAGATATTTTGGAAATTATTTTTTTAAGGTAAGTAAAATCCTAAAAAATGAGAAGAAAAGAGTTGTCAATAAAGTAGGACAATCAAGTTCTACTAGTAACATTTGACGTTGATTATATCCTCTCATTCTCCAACACACCTCATCTTTATCCCTCGCCTCCCATAGCCTTCATCCCTACTATCTGATACCCCCAATCTCCCCGTGTATTATATCTAAATTATATACAAATACTTTTCAGATAATAATATTTGTTTACCTAACGAACAACAAAAATTCAAATAAAAATACACTTATTTTTGTAGAAAAACCTTCACCTTTGTATTGAACACACGCAGTCTATTTTCCTGTGCAGAAATCATTATATTGGGCTGCAGCATATTTGTTTTGGACCTCGGCTTTACAGTAGCCCAATTAATTTTCTTCGTTAACTAGTTTCAAATTTTTTTCAGTCTCTTTAGAGCATCATTCTTTTCTAGATATGTAGTATATAATATAATAATACACACACAAAGATATGTATATGTGTGTTTTATTTTTTAATGACTTATAGCAGTTAACCAATCTTATAATTTAGGTTGGTAGTGTTATATTTTTGTTTATTAAGTCACCTGCTAATGTGTAAAAAAAAATTATACACAATATGCATATATAAATAACTTATTAATTAGTATTGTTTCTATATTTTCTATGGCAAGCATCAAACAGGGTAATTCTTTTATCTTGAATTGTGCTATATATATTCCTCTACAGAATGTTTTAACTTAGTTAATTTTTTGCATTCAGCTACCTCAACTATAATCCAAAAGTTTCGATTAGTGTTGTAGGAGTGTGTGTATATATATATATATATATATATTCCTAATAATTATAGGGCGGTCCATACCTAACTTCCTATGGAGTATAAGCTTTCAATTCTTTTACAAATATATATTCAATCTGTTTAAATTTATTCATCACATTTCATTTTATGAAAATCAAATTCTCTAATATTTGAAGTTAAAACGAATAATATTCAACATTTAAAAATTTTTATGTTCGAACTTTCTAAGTTAAAATTTTCTCATAAAAGATACATTTTAAAAATATTAATCAAAATTTATACCATTTAATAATAAAATAAAATGCGTAAGTAAAGTGAATAGAAAATGAACTGCCAAAATTCCATAAGCAACCCTATAAGAAATTTGAGTGTACTTTTGGGAAAGCACGCAGGTGATTGCGGATTGGCGGTAGCTTTTACATTTATGTAATGCAAATATGAGCTCAAAAACGCAGGCACTCATCTTTTTAAACCACCCTTATATAGTCTGATTAGCCTTTTAAGCTGTACCTACATTTTATTTTATTTTAATTAATTGATAAAAGATAGTGTTGTGCTTATACTAGCCGTTGGTTTTTTCCATCTTATCATGCATGTGCACGTTTATGAGGCATACACAAAAACAAATTACTATTCTCGTAATTTCTATTTAAAGCAACTTTCACATATAACAAATATAAAAATTATATTTATATGTTATAACTATAGTTTGCTTAATTGCGCTCTATAACAAACATAAATATGTATATTTCGCTATACATATACAAAAGAAAGCAGTTGTATATTCTGTTTCTGTTTCAGTATACATATACAAAAAATGTATAATTTGTGTTTGTATAAAGCGAAAAAGAGAGAAAGACAAAAGAAAACTGAGCAAGGAAAGATGATATTTGTATAATCATAAGTGTATATAGGACGAAAATATATGCATTTATATTTGTATATACAATTTTCTCTCGCTTTATACAAACACAAATGCAATATATACATTTGTGTTTGTATAAAGTGTGAGAAGCGAGTGAAAGTGGCGAGCGAGATATGGAAGAGGGGAGAGAGAGGAACGAAAATATATGTATATATACAATTTTCTCTCGCTTTATACAAACACAAATACATTTTATATATTTGTTTTTGTATAAAAGTGAGAGAGGCGAGATAGAGAACGAGAGTGACAACCAGATTCATCAGAATAGAGGCGAAATTGCAACAGTTTGCTATGGGGTATAATTAAATCAAACTATATTTATATTATTTAAATTAAATTAATATACAATTTTTCCTTCTATTTATCCTTGAGAGTAATTAGTGTTAAAAGTTTTCCTTAAAATAAATTATTTTATATTTATTTATTAAAAATTTGATTTCAAGAAATTAAAAAAGAATATAATGATAAACTTATACTAGTTTCTTAAAAAGTGTAAAACTAAAATTATGATAGCTAAATAGAAAAAGATTAAGAAAACGAATTCTCAATTAAAGAAAAATCTTCACCTAGAAAAAAATAAACAGTACAACATAAAGTGAGCGATTACATGTGTTCCTACATCAATTCATTTGATTCTTTACATCCATCGTGTCGATCGAACATCTTCACTTATTCTTTTTCGTGTCGGATAATATTAATATTCTGTCTATGATGCATGAGCGGGGTTAGATTGGATTAGGTCAAAGTCATAATTAAATATAACTCTTATTTAATGGACTTAGTTAAAAAACAGAATTAGGCTATTAAAAGATAATAGTGATTTTTTAGGAGTGAAAAAGATATGCAATATTCCTTGTACCAGCAATTTTAATTTGGTCTTAGGAACATAACATTGTTTGACTTATGGAAAAGCACTTTTTTCCAGTTTATTGATAAAAAAAGCCCCGTTAATCTGTGTTTTGCTGTTGATACCATAAAAAGTTGATGAAGAAGGCTGCCTAATTCCTGCATATTCATTGAACTAAAATCTCGTTTTCCTTCTTAAAAGTAGTAGTAGTAATAATAAAATGGAGTATATAATAAGGATGCATGTGGGCTACATCATTTTCCTATTCTGCTTAAACTCAATTCGACTTTTGAACTCACTAGCCTTCATCATTGCTCTTAATTATAGTAGATGAAAAAATAAAATATGTGTTCGTACGTATTTTTTTTTTTTTTTTACACAAATTAAATGTCATATTGTATGACATTCGACCAAATATCACATTCTACTAAATGTAATCGGGGTGATTTATGTACGATCATATAATAGCTATGAAAAAAATGAAATACGAGTAATTGAGTAGAAAATCAATAATAAATTTGATTTAGTGATACAACTATCAAAGAAGATGATTAACAAAGAGAGCTGCAATTGTTTTCACTAGTGCTGGTCAATATGTATATATATACATAATTATCTATTTCATGTATTAAGATGTTTCGTTATTATTTCTCCTTTTGTTGGATTTGGAAAGAAAATAGTACTACTCCTATCAAATATTCATAAAATCGAAAAAAAGAAATAAATAAAAATAGTGTATTCCCCAATGAAGGAAAAAGACATAAATAAAATGAAATTAAATGGCAGTCGTGTGTGTGATTGCAAGAAAACAAAAGGAAAATCTTTAGAGACATCCGACCAAATGTGGTGGATATATCTTTCTCAAGATTGCCTCTAAAATCTGTGTCACCTTAAATAAATTATCTTTACCTACATCTTATTGAGGCAAAACTATAATAACTATACTCTATAATTAATAATAAAATGAATAAAACTAAGGAAGGTTTATATTCCCTCTTATTTAAATTAGTTGTTAATATTTTAAAAATAAAGATATAATTAATTATTGATTTTCATCAGTATATTTACTCAATTTATACGGGGAGAAACTAATATGATGAAAAAAGTATAATTAAATAGAGATAAAAATAATAAAAAAATATTTCATAAAAATATATTTTTAATTAATATTATTTTAATGATGACCAAAAAAATATGAGAAGTAAAATGATCAGAGGAATTTCTACTTGTTTGCAAAATAAATTTTTATTACAAATAAACTATGATGTAACAAAGATTTTATTGATAAATATTTGTGACTTGTGATTATTATTTTGTTCCTTCCTTCATTCTTTCTCTATAATTCTTTTTTTTTTTGTGATTTAAGGAATGCTAGTAACATATTCATCGCAATGTATGTGATATGTAGAAACGTCAGACTACATTTCCTAGTGAATATATAATTAATAGGATATTCAAGATATCTTTTAAAAGGAAAATAATATAAACTAAAATTTAAAAATATAATTTTTAAAGAACTCAAATCGAATTTAAACGAACTTACCAAATTTTAATGTCTATAATGATAGCATAAGAGTAAAAAAAAAGAGTTGGGCAAAGAGATTCCTCACACGATGTTAGAATTTAAATTTAGCAATGGAGCATTATCATAGGAAAGTGTAAAAAGCAAAGAATATGGCATGTCAGAAAATATATTATAAGTAAATTTTATTTTTGGTGACATTGGAAGAAGAGGTGCTTGGAGTTTGGGACATGGGCATGTGAGAGGTTTCGAGACCAAAAATTGAAAACAAAATACTTTTAATTTTTTTTTTGGATAATAGAAAAAGGAATGTGGTCACATTTTGTCCATAAGGGATGCCCATTTTATTGATTGGACTACTCCATGCCATATATATGCGTTAAAAATATTTAAATATCATTCTTTGGAACTTTGAGGGTCCATTTAATCAAGTTTTAGAGTTTTAAACATTTAATTTGACTTATTTTAATTTATTGCACAAAAAGTACTTTATTGCTATACTCAATATTTATCAAAAGTCATATCAAAATGACTACAAAAGTTTATTGAGGATCAACTGATTTGGCTCTGGAGAGCAACAAGTGACGCTAATTATAAGTAGCTAATTACATAAATGTAAAACTAATAGATAATAACTTCAAATATTTATAATTTATTATTTTATTGTTATCAAATTTTTAGAAAAAATTATTAAATTTTGTCATTCACATGTTAAGTAAAAATCACGCCGAAGAATTCTTTCTTTATATAATTAAATTTATCAGCAATATTATTGATTGTAAATTATAAAGTTTTCAGTTTAATTATTCGTAGCCATACACAATATCAAATATTTTATTTATACGCCTGTTTTGGTGAAATATAATACTTAGATTACTCATGAAACTAATTGACATAGAGAAGAAAAAAAAGTATTACTTAAAAATTTAAAAGCTAAGGCAAAGTCTAATGATTTAATAGAGGCGCAGTCCTTGCCCCAATATTAGAAGCCATTAGTTACCCATGTGCCACCCCACAGCATGGCCTACTTCTTTAACTCATATCAGTGTGGAGTCATGTAAAGTCGAGGATTCATTCGAACTTTTATTTTTTTTGAAAAAAATTAGATTATTTTTATATGATTAAATTTATCTCTTATATATATATATTAGATGTTGAATCTCTTTTCAATTCTTTAATATTGTATTTTGAATTCGTTTAGTGAATTTTTTTATTCCAGCACTAACTCATACAATAGCAAGTGAATTACTTACTTTTAATGTATATGATGAAACAGTGTCCCTGTCAATTAACCCTTTAATTCATTGTACAGAGTTCGATTTTATGACATTCGTGTGAACGAGTTTGCACTCAAATTACTGCAACGGTCTATTAGTCAAATAATGATACGTTAATTTCAATTTAGTAGACTCAAGGCAACTGTTTAAATTTCTCCTATCAATTAATGTCAATGAATCTGATTTCGTATTTACACACTTCAACAATTTAACTATATGGCATAAACGAACTTCCATTTTGGATAGCTTTTCATGTAGTAACACTTCATTTTCGATTAAAGATAGATCTATCAGAAATAACCTCTGAACCTTTTAAATACAGCAAAACCCTCTTCATTATGGCATAACTTGTTGCTGTTGGGTGGTGGTGGTGGTGGTTGAGATTAACTAGGGTTTGGTGCTCAACAATTATAACTCCAACCTTACTTTCTTTTTATAAGCAATATTTCAACTCACCAAAGGGCAAGGCCATAGAGAGAAAAATTTAAAAATTGTACTATAACTATTGAGAAGAAATGAGATGGAAAGCACTGTTATAAAAGTAGGAGAGGAAAAAATGGAGTGGTCATTATGTTAATGCTAAAACAATACGGGTAAAAGAAAGCTTTGTTTAATTGGGAAAGTGTTTGGCAAAAAAGTCGACTATGTCAGATTGGCGTGCGTATCACTGTACCAGTGAGAGAGAAAGTATATAATTAGAGTTTGGAGGATGATGATTCTTTACACCTTTATTTGCGAAAAAAAAGAAGCAAACCCCACTTTCCAGTTTCATCTAAAAAGATAAAATAAAAAAGAAGAAGAGGTAAATAGAGGTTTTTTGTGAATTAAGGGTATTGTTTTCTTGATAATCTGTACTGATTTTTTTTTTGGGTTGGAGAGAAAAAGGAAAAGAGGGTAATGGTGGTAGGGACGGCGGTGCTGATTCTAAAGAGATAGATTGATATCTAAGTTTTATTTTGGGAACATTCTGAGATTGGCTTTTTGTGAATACAGAGTGTTGCTTTGGTGGCTGGCAAAGATTAGGGACAAGTCATCTTTTTCTTGGTTGGTTTTTGTGTTCTTGTTGGCTCTTTCTTTGATTGTTCATAGTGGGTTTTTTGTCCTTTGGAATGTCTTCTTGGATTTGTACCTCAAAGTTGTTCTGCTTTCTCTAGTGCTTTTACACTGTATTTACATCCTTCATTACCCTTTGCCTTCCCATGAAACTTTTTCATTGCTCTTTGCTTCTTTCTTCTGTATCTGAAAAATGTATGTTGAATTAGGTTCTAATTTTTGTTGGTTGGGTTCCTAATTTTTCTTGCATTTTTCAAGAAATTATGCATTTGGTGTATTTGTGATTTTCTTTGTGGCACGTTTTCAGTTTGATTTGTGTGTAAGTGATATGTTCGATGTGATGCTCTGTTTGAGGCAAATTTTGTTTCGTTTTTCCTTTCAAGTTTAGAACCATTTTTTTGGTATTTGTGCCTGTTTGTTCACATATATGCGACCTTCTAGACCCTATTGATGATTCTTGTCGAAAATTTTTGGTGGTTGTGTTCTTGAAAACATATCTTAAATCTTAATGTTTCTTTGTTATTACAGGTCCTTTAACTTCATTGGTGAGAGAAGACTATTTGAGTAGAGGAAGTTGTTTAAATAAACAATTAGAGGAAGGCGGTGGTCTAAGTGGTGAGCATGTGGCCTCTGGTTTTGAGAGTTTAAATTTGCATATTTTGAGGTATTGAGTCGGTTGGGTTGTATATCTTGGACTGGACTTTTGTGGTTGTTTGTAGTTGAGCTTACACCAAGAACCAATTAAGAAGCCAAATCTCCTTCTTTAAATCTTGTCAAGTTTGGAAGTATAGCTACTTCCAGGTTGCCCTTTCCTTTCCTTGGCATTGTCCTCTTAATTACTGCAAGTTTAGATTTGAGATACTGTAGGTGAATCCATACTTCGAGAGCGTAAAGATGAAGTTTATGAAACTTGGATCCAAGCCTGATCAATTTCAGACAAAAGGAGATAATATCAGGTAATAGTTCAATCATCTTTTGTGAATTTAGTTCATTTTCCTTGTCATTCTAGTTAGGTATTTCTTTATTGTTCATATATGTCTTATGTATATTTTTATAGTGACTTTACCTCTTTCCTCTCATACAGTATGTGTGTATTGCCTTTCCTAAAACTCTTCCTGAAAATTTTCAATCACTTTTACATTCTTAAGCATATGTTGTTCACAAGTGGTGGGATGGGCTTGAGAACAAACAAGTCTCTTAATTGCTTACTGTTGCATAAGGACTTGAGTGCCTCAATCACTTATTCTTGATTCCCCTCTTGTCAAATACTTACCAGATATGTTTCTGTAAGACCTTGCGCCTAAGTTGCTCGGACTCTCCAAATATGTTGCTGATCTAACACGCACTCGACATCAATTTTGAAGAGTCCGAGCAACTTAGCCTTGTGCTGCTCATAATTTCTACTCATTAAGTTGTTGTGGACTGTTTCCTTAAGCTTGTGAAGTATCTGAAAAACTAATTTGCTTCACCATTTCATGTAAGTTTGGCAATAACATTCATAGCATCATTTTCAATAACATCCGTAGCATCATTTTCTCACTACATGAAATAAAAGAAATGTAGAATTATCCCAATGAGGAAGGAGTAAGAGTGTATAAGTTCCCTTTTTCTCATCTATGAACTATACTTTAAAAGATCGGTTCATAACATAGCTTCATTGTTGCCAAAAGCTTTATCTCATGTGGTGTTTGTCCAGAAACACCCCCCTCCCCCCTGCTATCTCAGTTCAAAATAGCTTGGTTAACGGATGAACTTTTCTTCTAACATTTTTTTCTAGTTCCAATGAATTTGAATTTTTTTTTACTCGTGAGAACTGACATCCTTCCTCTCTCCTTTAAACCTATACACACAACCTTCTTACAAGCACTTAGATAATATACCATTTACAGTACCTTGACAAAGCTGGTGTTCAGTGATAGCTGATCTCAGTTTGTCCTTTGTTTCGGCAGGGAAAACCTCCATTTTCCAGTCCAGCTACTGCATATTAATTATGTGCACTATGGTGGGGTGTATCATCTTGACTTTTTAGTTGTATTTTTTTTGTTGATACGTAATATGATAGCGATGTGTATATTTTATGAGTTAAAATTGTTTGAAATGGCTTTATCATGAATATATGATGTATGAGCTTCCTATTCAGGTATGTAGCAACTGAATTGGCAACAGATATGGTCATCAATGTTGGAGATGTAAAATTTTATCTCCACAAGGTATGCTCTCCATCTCAAGCCATATTTATTACTCTTTTTTCTGCTTGTTAAACTAAAATTGTAATTTTGAAACACAATCTTAGATATTGATTGACCTTGATTACTCCAGAAATACTACTAAAAGAGTAAATTACTTATCCTGTTGGCATTAGACATGCTCACCGATTATTGAAGTGGTTAATAGACAAAATTGATCTAGGTGCTAAGTTTTTTATCAATTTCATCTTGGCTCCTGCTTACTGCTGGTTATTTAAATGGATAACCTAGCTACGAAGGGATTACTCTCAATGAGAGAGCCTAATCATTCATTTTATCTGGTTATTCACATGCAGATAGATGTGAACCGTACTCATGTTCATATTGTTGTCTGCTTACTATCTTATCCATTCGATACATTACTTATTAATACTGATAGGATTATACTTTCTCCAGTTCCCCCTTCTGTCCAAGAGTTTTCGTTTACAGAAGTTGACAGCTAATACAAATGAGGAAAACAATGATGAAATCAACATTGACGATATACCTGGTGGACCTGCAGCTTTTGAAATATGCGCAAAGTTCTGTTACGGTATGACGGTAACTCTGAATGCGTATAATGTGGTTGCGGCTCGTTGTGCCGCGGAATACCTGGAAATGTATGAAACTGTCGAGAAAGGTAACATTGTCTACAAGATTGAGGTTTTTCTTACATCTAGCATCTTTCGGAGCTGGAAAGATTCAATCATTGTTCTCCAAACAACAAAAGCTTTTCTTCCCTGGTCTGAGGAATTAAAGATCGTTAGTCATTGTCTGGACTCTGTTGCATCTAAAGCTTACATTGACACCTCAAAGGTGGACTGGTCGTACACATATAACCGCAAAAAGCTCTCATCAGAAAATGGAAGTGATCCGCTATGGAATGGTGTGCAAAAGCAACAGTATGTTCCACGAGACTGGTGGGTTGAGGACCTTTCTGAACTTCATATTGACTTGTATAAACGGGTAATAACAACAATAAAAACAAAGGGAGGAATGTCTCCAGAAGTAATTGGTGAGGCATTGAGAGCATATGCCTATAGAAGGCTACCGGGATTCAGCAAGGGTAAAATCCCAGGAAGTGATCCTGTTAAGTATCAGTACTTGGTTGATATGATTACTTCTCTGTTGCCCACAGAGAAACATAGTGTTTCATGTAGTTTCTTGATCAGATTGTTACAGACATCTGTTTCTTTGGAATGTGGAGAAACAGTACAAAGTGAACTGAAGAGGAGGATTAGCCAGCAGCTTGATGAGGCATCGGTAGCTGACCTCCTTCTTCGGGCACCAGCTAATGAAACTATGACATATGATGTTGACACAGTACATGAACTTGTTCAGCAGTTCATGCTGCAGAAAAGGAGCGGTCAGAGTGATTTTCCTGAAGATAATGAATTTCAGGAGATGTACCCTGCATTTGCATCAGACTCTTCCAAAGTCAAGGTGGCAAGGGTGATTGATGGTTACCTTGCGGAAGTTTCTCGAGATCCAAATCTACCTTTGGCGAAATTTGTCAATCTTGCTGAAATGGTTTCTGGCTTCCCTAGACCTTCCCATGATGGAATTTACCGTGCTATTGACATGTATCTCAAGGTATCCTTTTTGCAATTTTTTTTTTTTCAAACAATTTTTTTTATAATTCGTAAGCTCTAGATACTCGAGGAAAAAATGTATTAATTAGTAAAAGCCTCTGTCGTGTCTTTGAGGCGCCGCATGGCACATTTGTGTGACTGCTTTATATGATGGACTCTGAATGATCATTTCTTTTTGACAGGAACATCCAGGAATCACCAAGAGCGAAAGGAAAAGAATTTGTAAACTTATGGACTGCCGGAAGCTATCAGGTGAGGCGTGCATGCATGCTGTGCAGAATGAGCGCCTTCCGTTGAGAGTAGTTGTACAAGTTCTGTTCTTTGAGCAAGCCAGAGCAACAACATCATCTGGTGGTGGCAGCACCCCTGACCTAGCTGGAACAATCAAGTCTTTGCTTCCAGGGGAATCCCATGGGAGCTCAAGATCTGCCACAACAAACACAGACGAGGACTGGGATGCCGTGCCTACTGCTGAGGAACTTAAAGCTTTGAAAGGGGAGCTTGCTACTCTAAGGTTGAGGGACAAAGAAGCTGGTTGCAATGATACTAATTCAATAGACATAAAGATGAGTGTTGAAAAAGTTATTGGTGGCAAAGCAAAGGGCTTAATCATGTCCAAGAAGCTCTTTTCAAAGCTGTGGTCCAACAAAGATAGACTAAGCGAGAACAGCAGCTCTGATACATCAGAAAGCCCCGGTTCTTCCAATGCTGGGGAATCAAAGTCCACCCCATCAAGAAGTAGGAGGCATTCCCTGTCTTAATGTTAGTTGCAGATTAACCAATTTCTCTTTAAGTAAAAGTTTCACCCCTTGTTTGATGCTAGGATTGGAAGAAGCTACGTCTGCCGCTAACCCTTGGAAGTAGTAGGGAGAATTCCTCCTATAATTTTTGAGCATTTTGAAGCATGTAGATCAGCTTGGGACTGAATTGGATCCTCTGAAGCTTTAATAGTTTTTTCTGTTGTATTCAATTGTTTCCCAAGAGAAATATAAGCGACCACCTTTGTTTTAGGCGCTCTTTTAACAAGACTGGAACAAGCACATTTATGTATCAAAATGTGTGAACCAAATTGTTTGGACTTGAATTCCTTATGTTACTTATGCAGGTGATTAGATAAATTGGTGGAACTTGAAACAACTATGGATGATCATGCAGGAACATTAAAATGTTTTGTTCTTTTGCTCTATGCATTCAGTATTTGTAGTGGAAAACAAACTTACATTTTGAAGCAAGTAATATAACATGTATAGCATGAACTAATCATACAAAAAGATGACAAGAAGCAATGTTGATCATCAAGAAATTTAAATTATATATACAACTATTTACATAATACATAGATCTTAACAAAATATCATAATTTAGAGGCGGATAAAGATGGAGCTAGTATACATAAATTATGCACTAATGCACACATATTGTATATCCGCAGGATATTTAATTCTATGAGATTGAATGCACGACTTTTAGGTTAATTTCTTCTAGGGAAAATTACATGGGATGGCAAACATCCTTATATAATTAGTTAATAAGGGTATAGTTTAATTATTTACATATAGTTTCAATTTTTTTGCCATAATTAATGGGCCACTACCTATTTGTATACAGGATAAAAATAGTCATCCAAAGATTTTTATATAATTTTATTTAAAATCAAATTTATCTCTCCTATTGTCATTCCATATCTTTCTCCTAAAATTACTCTTCCCTTCTAATTTGAATTTCGATTGGGAAAATTTTGACCTTTCTCCCTCCGATGTTCTTCCACTTTTCGCAGGTAACCTCCAAAATCATGGCTTTCAATATTTTTTTTTCTTGATTCCTTCTTCAACAATTGTATATGTAGTATGATTGTTAGTTTTTTCATATTTTTTTTTAATTTTTTTTATTACTTATCAGATTACAAGTTTTTCAAAATCAGAATGGATGATTCCTCTCCATATATGAGGATTATGAGAGGTATGTCATTGCATGTCAATGTTGTTGATAATCCACCTTTGTTTCAATTGGGTTAATTCAGAATTTTGGGGTCAATGTTGGGTTTATGACAAAACATAAACAAGTTCAAGTTGAACAATCTATTGAAGAATTGAGATCAATGAAAAAAAATGACCCAATGGCAATTCATAAAGTCATCAACAACGCGAAATCTAACGGCTTTAAGATTATTGAAGGTGAAAGTAAGAGAAAAGCCATAAACATTGATTCAGAGGAGACTGAAACTGCCTCATCAGAACTGGACAAAACTGAAAAATATCGGGAACATCAGGTAGTGTAATTTATATACAAATTACAAAGTTATGTATATAGTGGGTTGTATATTAAGGTAATATATACAAAGTATTATGAGACAATTCTTAATTGTGTATTCTATTAGTTGTATACCAATTACTAAAGTTAGGTATGTAGTGAATTGTATATTAAGGTAACATATACAAAGTCTTACGAGGCAATAGCTATTTGTATACAATTATTTAATTTTGTATAAAATAAATTTGTTAAAATCACTCTATTATACATATACAAAATTATAAAAAATTATACAAATTCGTCGATATATACAAAAAATTATGAACATAATAAAACAATGTATATATAAACGTTACACACTCAAATATACAAACAGATTTCAAGCTTACTATGTATACAATTAAGAAATAAATATTATACAATCAGTTTAACCATTAAATATATATATATTTTAAAAAAACATGAAATCACAGTGCACATATATAACTATAATATATATATATCAAAATAATTGTACATTATACAAATTCCTTAATATATACAAAAGAAAAAATAGAAACATAATAAAATATTGTATACAAACAGATTACCCAAAAAAAATTAAAATAATACATATTAGGATGGTCATATACAGTCAAAACACAAAATCAATTACACACAAATATTGTATAAAAATTATACACAATATAATCAATATATATATATATGCCTGAGTGTTTCATAGATTTATCTATAAAAAAAATTGGGAAAATTTGATTTTGAACTAGTATTGTCTTTCTATAGCTTTAGAATTCTTTTTTTGGGAAAATATTTGATTTTGAGTGTTTTACTTAAATCATGGGATTATGTGAATTTATTGTTACCATCTTTTGTGCTATTGTTACCATTTATTGAAAAAATAATTTTTTTGTATAAATTTAATTAAAAAAAGAGTTTTATACAAGTTTAAAGTCACCTAACAAACTAAACTATACCCATGAAATATAATTATGTAAACTATACCCATGAAATGTAATTTCATAAAATCCGTTTGCCATATATGAAATTTTTCTATCCCTAGAAAATTGTGTTGTACTGTTGGGCCACTAGGTATACAGTTGGGCCAGTATCTTCCTTATGGGTATACTACAGTTGGGCTAGTAGTTCTGGTTTAGGTTTTGGGCTTAACTGTTGAATGACAGTAGCAGTCAAATGGTTCATCAACCATTAGTAAACTAAAATACAGTAGTCTACAAATAATGATATGATTAATTTGATCATGCTAATTAATTCCAGTAATTCCTATCCATCTTTAAATGGAAGTAGAGCAAGTTTTTGCCTTTATGATTTATGTTATTATATGAGTGAAATAGTCAGAATCACTTCTTCTATATTTTTTATATACAAACTCATCATTGAATGATTTATTTTCAAGTTCTTATATAGTGTTATGCTCGTTCAATTTATGTATAATTTATCTAGGGATTAACGGGACCGAAAAAAGGGTGGAGAGAGTGTAAACGAGAGTATGTGCCTTCTCATAATCTTGGTCATGTTTCAACATTAGTCTAACATGAAATTGCACGTTTTGTCTTTCAAATATTTTACTCTTAAATTTATCTTTTACAATTGAATTTACGCCTAATGCGACAAATTCTTTAGAAACGGAAGTTATCTATGAGAATAACTTGTGAAATATTACGATACAAAAATATGATCTTGTAATAATTTGTGTAAGTTTGGGTGAGTTAACACCCTCCTATTTTCTTACTTAATTGCTCATTTTGATCTAATTCAATTCAAACTTTGGTAAAAGTTAAGTTAATCGGCCTAAATATGTAGCTCAATTTAACAATAACCTTGTCAAAATATTAAAAAGTCTTTTTCTTAATTGTTTAACATGTTATGAATAGTCATAATCATAATCATAATTAAAAGTTTTATTACGTGATGAAATAATTTATAAGAAAACAAAAAAAATTAAAAGGTAGAAAGTCGATAATTTTGGATATCACGCATTATTTAGCTCATCTTAAGCCAATCTATGCGATTTTTTTTTTTGTCCGACCTATATTCGCTCAAACTGTCTAGTATTTAACATTCATAATTGTTATTGATTGCCTTTTATTTAGGTCGAACTTTATTTTCATAATTATTTGATGTATTATCGTGATTTGCTAGATATATATGTTCCCTATTATCTTATTTTCTTATTTGACATTATTAGTTATCGCTATTTCCATTCAAACAAATCTTTCTTTTATGTTGCTTTCTCAAACAGTTTTGAAACAGTCTTATTATAAAGCGTAGTTTTACTAGACTGAAATGGGAGGTGTGGGGAGTGTAATGAATTATAAAATTTCTTAGAGTTCATTCAAGAAATTATAAGATTTCGAATTGATAAGAATTTTGAAGTTGCTACTATACAATAGAAGCAGGGCGGAAAAATTAGTATATGAAAGTATGACTGACTAGATTGATTTAAGTTTGGACAGGTTAATAATTTATGCATTTATTAACGTTGATTCATTTTGATCCATCTAATTCAGTTCATTTTACAATTGATTAATTTAAACAAAACTTATAGCTCAAATTAATAAATGATTAAGTTTATCAATTATTTTCTAAATAGAATAATGATTTATTTTTTTTAGTTTGGCTTCATGATCAAATGATAAATAAACAAACAAAATTTGTAAAAATGCACGTTGAGTTATGACCTTATGTTTAACTCATCTTTGTCTAGTCAATCTCAAAAATAACCTTTGGACGAAATTTTAATCCGTTCAAATTAAATTCAAATTGACTATTTGTTACTCTACTAAATAATAGAAGTGAATTATATTTCAAAATTTCGACAACTATAACAGTTATACAAAATACTAATCATTTGTCACCCCCCTAAATAATAGAATTGAACTATATTATGAAGTTCCGACAATTATAACAGTTATACAAAATACTAGAAAGAGTTGTCAAACTCAAATGTCTCGACCTTCAAATAATTTCGTACAAAAATATTCCTCTTATATTTTGGTAAGTACCACTACTTTAATAACTAAATTTATGCTAGTATACTATTTCCCAGGTGAGTGCACATACAAGGAAAAAAAGATATGTCAGTAGTGTAACGGATGATACTGCTTCTTTCTTAACTAACGATTTTAGGTTTAACTCTTAGATATGGAAAAATCTTTGATAAGGAACGCTTTTTCTCAAATGGAGTCGTACGATGTGGAAATATAAATTAGTTGAGCTTTAATATGAGTATTAAACACGAGAAACAAAATGAAGAATATAGTGGAGGGGAAATATTGATATGGGCCACAGAATCCAATTGGATCCCCACAAAGTGAGGCCTTCATATTGAGGCCCAGACCGTACTTGAGAAGAAATGACGTTTTCTAAAAGAAAAACAAAACGTAGCAAATGGAAGTATCCTTCGCCTACCGACATTCCATTATACTACTTTGTTTTCACATTAGAATGTTCTCTTTTTCAATGATTTTGCCTCTGAATTTATTTTTCTTTTTAACTCCCTTGGTTCACTTCTTACCATAATTTCAACCACAAAAACAAAAATCATACATTGTTTTTTTTTTCCAGATTATTGAGCTTTCACTTCACACTTACGTAATACTTCCCCAATCACTCCATATCAATTATATGATTTTCATTGCGACACTTCGCGTAAAAAGAGGAATAGTATTCACTATTCCATGTGGTTCTTCCGATGAAAACCAAATCTGTGGGGATCCATACACAGACTAGTTAATCGCTTCTCATGTCTAATCTGATGGACATCCTAACCAAATGGGCCTAAACAACATACACCTCTATAAATCGATAATGAGAGATTAGTAACAAAGATATTTGTTAAATTAGATCTTACACCTAACTCACACCTCAAAAACTAGCTCAAAGAGAGAAAGATTGTACAAAACTTATGGACAATTTTGATTTTGGAGGCCCAAACATCGGGTGAGACAGTAGCTCAAATGGAGGAAGATTGTCCAAAACTTATGGACAATTTTGATTTTGGAGGTCCTAACATCGGATGAGACAGGTCCTGTTCTGATATCATATTAAATTAAATTTGGGCCTAGTTCACACCCAAAGCTAGCTCAAAGGAGATATGATTACCCAAACCTTATAAAGAGTCCACCCATCTTATTAACCGTCGATATGAAACTTTTGTCATTTTTTAAACAATATTTTACTTATCTTTCACTAATTAGTATGATAAAAGCAAGGCCGACAAAACTTGACTTATCTAAAATGTGTAGTAAAAATTAATGCGGCTTTTCTCCCACTTTACCTAAACCAACTATCGAAGTTCGAGCCAGGTGTGAATTTGGTACAATATTGGGCAATTGCTGCTACTTTTATTAATTTTAGTATACGGAATTAAATATGATTAAGGCCTAATTACTTTCTCAATTGCCCTGGTCAAAGCTTGCCTAATTCGCTATCTTTTTACCCTAATGATATAGACAAGATAATTATAATATTGTACTTTGAAAGTAAATAAATATCTACACAACTAGTGATAAATATCTGAGATTATTTTTGTGCTTTTCATTATTGATGAAATTGAAGTGACAAGTGACAACCAAGAAATTATGTGGCTTTGGGTTATTTTTGTACATAACCTAAGTAAATTTGTTTGGATAGGGATTAATAGAGTCCGAAACATAAAGTATCAAATTATATTAAATTATTCCAAGTCAATAACCCTCATCTCAATAGATTTTGTATACCCCAAAAACAAAGAAGACATATTATTAACAAATAAAGCTTGTGGTAGACGCTTACCTTCTTAAATTAACTGGTAAAAAAATATCTTAACGGAATAAATTCACTTATTTCACAGACACGTTTTTCTCATTCTTCTGAGGTTCTACCTCCCTTTAGATTTGCAGGTGAGAAACATAGATGTAATTATTTGAAAACTACTTTGCTCCACGGATTATTTGATTTTTCATTAACATATAGTTGTTTTAATATGCCAGGTATGTCTTTGCCCAAAGTTCCATCGTTAACTCGATAAAGCCAGCTTAGGAAAGGTGTCTACTACCAAAATGGTAATGCATTAGGCTAAAGTTTTTAGGTAGATTATATTGTCTGAAATTGACTTATCCATAATGACAACTAACACTTGGTCGAACACAAAAAATTAGTGATCATCAAAGCAAATTGAAAGGCAACCATATATCAAATGTAGCCTAAAAGCTTCATGAATTATATGATCATATAACTACTTTTCCAACTAGATAGAAAAAGATTTCCCGTGACATATTATTATTTGATGAAACAGACATATATGATTGTACGGCCAGCTTTCAATTCTTATTCTAGATTCCCATAATATTGCTTGAGAATGTAAGTTATCTGATGAAAATTAAAGTGTTTATTACTTAAACAAGAAATCTTTAGGGATCTATTAAAATATAGTAGTAAAAATAAATGTAAACTGCCTTCATATAATATTTATATTACTATATTTTAATTTGTTATTATTTTGAAATCCACCTACAATAATTTTAATGAAAACTTTGCCAATCATAACAACAAACACTTAACTTATCAGAGGGTTTAATCACTTTAATTAAGTGGGATAGGTAGAGTTTCATGCAAGAAAAAAAATATATGATCGGCACTTAATTTATATTAATATAATATGATATATAATCATGATGCACCAAATTAGGTCTTTTATTGCATCTTCCATCCTTTTTCTTCTTTAAACTGATCAAACTTGCTCCTTAGAATAGTTAATACTAATAAATATAAAATATCATGTGATAAAATGGATGATATTTCTTTATCTTTAATTAGATGTTTTAAATTTAAATCAAATTCATGTAAAAAAAAATCATCGACGATAAGGAGTGTTTCTCTCTAAATATGTCTGGCACAACGTGAATTCATATTAATCAAAACATAATGCATGTATGGACGACGAACCAAATAAGTACATTCTTTCTGTTTTAATTTATTTTATTTTTTAGCATATAATTTATTTATTTTAAAAAAAAAGAACATCTTTGTCTTTTTTGACAATTATTTGAATTTAAAATTTTTCATATTACATGTTTAAGAACGTAATATCTTTAATTTAAGATTTATTTACTCAAATTCCATGAAAATTGCGATAAACAAATTGATACCTTGACAATTCAATCTTTTCAAAAGTGTAATCAGGTTTGTAAAGTTTTTTAAAAATAAAACATTAAAGATAAATTAGTAAATCTATCCTTTTTTATTTGTAATTTCTCAACAAATATATAAAGAAAAAAATAGACAACTACTATAAAACGGAGAGATATGAACTGAGTTATCAGGAGAAAAGTGTGTAGTATTATATTTGGAGATATGATGGTGACTGATCATGTATAACAATATGATGGTCTGATTACTTCCAAAATCCACCACCCTCTTTGACAGATACCTCTATTACCATCCAATATTATTATTTTTTTATATCCAAAGATTAAAAAGAAAAAGACAACAACCTTCGGATTAATAACTTTTCTTCCCTACTAAGTTGCCAAATATTGTATAATCTAATTACCAATCCTCCCACCATCCAATAATTTATAGTTTAGATTTGGATTAATTTGTCTTCCATAAAGATTAGAGTTTGATGGCTGGTCCCAAAGGTAATGGAGACCAGAAAAATACAAAAGTATATATAGTGGAAAATAAATTGGTCCCATATTATTCATGTGCACTTGAAATAAGTGGAATGAAGTTGATCTCCTTGCCCTACCCCAAGTCATCCCTAATCACTACTATCTTTCTACTTCTTTTTTTTATTTTTATGTTTTTTGTCACAAAGAAACAAAACCCCGTTTCATAGCTTTCTTGTTTAATCATAATAACGGAGTATATGTTTTGAAAAGACAAAAGGTACTTCAATTTGGCTATCTTTATCTTAATTATAATGACTTCGTCACACATTATTTATGGATATATATTATCGTACTTCCATGTTTTTTTTTAAAAAAAGGGTCCCCTATATTTGTCAATCTCTCAATACCTCTTTCACTCACTTGAAAAACCCACTTACAATTTCCTTTCACGCCCATGATACTACTACCACTAACACTTTCTTTCCTTTCTTCGATGAGTACAGAAGGCTTGATTAATTTAAATTTGTTAAAAGAAAAAAACTTTTTATCATTTACGTTTGTTTGTACGATTATATTACCTTATACAAAAGTAGGCCAAATGCAAAGGATCATTCCAAATTTGCACACATCTCTTGTGTCTTCTACTCAAAATATAACATTATTGATGAGTCAAACTTTTTTATTCAAATCATAGAAATATTGTAGTTTTTTACTTGTTAGATCACATTAAGATAAAGTAGCAATAAAATCATTGGAGAAAATTTAGTAGTGGTAGTTACTTATAGAAATATCATATTAAAGTCAAGCTGTTGCAGAATTAAATTAATAATAATAATATAATTCTACAATTTCCACAAATGAAAAAGGAGATAATTCAAATTAAACGGCGTAATCAACTTTTTCTGTAAATTTCTAAAACTTACAAAAATCAAAATCAACATTAGAACTATCAATTAAAATTAGATGTGGGCGGCATTGACAAATTCTGTACTATCGAATCTTTGATAGATGGAGAGAGGTAAATCATTAATTTTGTGTGTAAATATATGGTCCAAAATCCTTTATTTAGTTAGTTAAATCAATGGCTTAACTTTTGTATCTAAAACTTTAGAATAAAGAAAGACAAAAAGGATGAGATAATGAACATAAAAATTCATCATATAACACAAATCGATTGATCTGTTTGGCCGGAAGAGGATCCAAAAAGCCACATCCATTTTACATAAAATGTTGGATATTCCCTTCCTTTACAACTAATGAACAACAAAACAAAGTTTTCTCATATCTTTATATAATCATACATATGCTTCATCCAACTTATATTTAGTTTAATAATTAAATAAAGAAAAAGAAAAAACAGGAACCTACTAAAAGGGAAATATCATCAACTTTACCAGCAGCTGCTTTTTTTTTTTTAAACTTCTAAAATTAGATTCCCTACTATGGAGCCCTCTACTAGTATTTTATAAAGTTAGACTTCTCTAGGATCAACAAATATAGAAAGACCAGGTTGTGATTTTGTCCAGTCACCTACAGACCCGTCACTATACTCTTCCCCAAGTCGTTTCATGCACCATAGATCCTCAGCGCATGATAGTTTCTTCCAGTGTGGGATTGCTAACCGTAACGGCTCATCGGTCGCTACCTCCGTCGCCACCACGCTGCACTCTGATTCTTTAGCTAAATTATGAGCAAAATCACACAGGGATTTCATGAATTTAACAGATAATGGGCCTTCACCACCAAGCCCATACAAAAAGTGAAGCCCAAATGGCTTGAATACCTCCGGCACCGACGGCACTTTCAGCCATGGAAAAGCCCGGTCCACTAAACGAGTTGTTTTAGCAAGGAATTTCGTCATTCTCGATGCGCCGCGAACCTCTAAATTGAACACGTCCTTACAGTTCCACACACTGAGCAACGCCCATGACTCGGGCGGATTCACCAAGAAAACGTCTACACCAGGCCAAGTTTCGGCAGAGTAAAGGCCTTTTGGAACAGCGAGAAAGGTACCGAGATTGAGATTGTTGTTGAGAACGGAATCAATGTCGCGGGGGAAGAACTCCGTGGTGGAGTATCGGCGGCGGTATAGGGTTTCAGCATCAGTTGGATTGAGCTTGAGGATAGTGACCCGAGTAGATACCCGGACCCGATGAGCGAAAACGGGTTGGACCAAAATGGAGGGGGTACGGAACTTAGAGTAACCGCATTTGTGGTTGAAGAGCTTAATGGAAGCTTGATTGTCGTTTTCCGTAGCTATGTACGAATATTCAGCTCCATTACCTCTGAACCATTCCTCCATTCCGCACACCAGTTTTAACGCAATTCCCATCCTCCTGAAAATACATTTTTTATATTTAAGTTCCAAAATAAATAAAAAAGATTGTGCGTACACATTGATCAACTTTTAGCCAAAAAACTGAACTATTATATTAAACTGAAGATCCAGTGCTAAAAAGAAATGGAAATTATTAGAATCTATTTGAAATAGTGGGCATGAGGTTTACCTGTGAGCAGGAGAAACACGAAGGCCTAAAATATAGGCTAGTTTGGTGAAGATAGGAAGCGGCTTAGTGGAATCAGAGCTGTTTTTGACACCACTCCTCGAGAGTTTCGTCCCACACGTAACGGTTTTGATGCAACCCCTTATCATCCCTACAATTGATTTTTCTTCGTTTTGTCCATTGTGCACCACTATTTCTGCAACCTGATCATCAATAATTAATTTATATATATACACGCAAATGAAGTTTTATATATTTATATATATGAAATGGTTAGTTTACCAGCATGAGATAAGCAGCAGAATTGCGAACTCTGCAAATTGGGTCACCCAAAAGATCGGTGTAAAGAGAGAGTTTACCACCGGGGCCAACTTCGCATCTTCTCTCTACTTCTTCCACTTCTTTGCTATCATTTTTTGCATCAAATTCTCTCACAACAATCGACTCTACCAAATCACCATTCTCCGCCATTTTTTTGTTCTCCTCCTTTCACTCTATAAAACTAAAAATGTTTTAGAATGGATTTGTAAGATGCAAAAGAGTGGCTTAATATAGCTGTAATAGTAGTGAGGATAACGTGTAGGGGGAGGTTAAAAAGCAAAGCGGCAGAAGAAAAAGCTATCGAAATTGAAGAAAAACACAAACGATGATGATATAGAAGGACAAAGAGAGCAAGCGGCAAAAGAAAAAAAGAAAAAAAATGATAAAAAGGGGCCGTTAAAAAGCTCTTCTACTTTCTTTGGGTGTATTGTTCATGATTATGCACAAATAGAGAGATTTGCTAAATTAGATGCACTCACCACTCTCTCCTTTTATACTGATTTCCGGGGCTGTCTTTTCTTTTTACAAGCACCCACCCCCTAACAACCCCCAACACCCCAACCCCCTTTTTATTATTATTAGGAAAAAAAGAAAGAAAATAATCTGTAGTTTAACAAAGTCATCTTTTTTATTTATGTTTTTTTGTCTTTTGCTATCTATAATAAGAAAAGAAGAAATTTAGCAATTTGTTTCGAAAAAAGAAAATATCTAGTTTGCTTTAGTGGGACTAGTCGATTTCTATGACTCATGAGTGGTACTAATTAATAAAAGAGTTAATATTCATCTCAGTTTTTTTTCTTATTTTACAATTTACGATTTTAATCATGAATCATCATCAGAATAAAAAGTTTTCGGAAAAAGAAATGACGGCTGTGGCTGCGCAGTCCCATTGTAGGTTAATTATTGTTTCATTTTCAATTTTCAATTTTAAATACGCATCAATGGATTCAATTGGTAATCATTATCAGCTCTTAAATACACACTAATTAAGATTTTAACTATCTCATCATCTAATATAACGCCTTGCCGAATCATACATCCCTTCTGAAATGCAACTCGGTCTTTTCGAGATCATCTAATCGATAAATATATATCATATATATATATATATAAATTTTAATATTGTTATTCTCTATTGATTTATCAGAAGAAATTATAAATAGTAATTAAAGAATTAGTTGTGATTTCTTTTTCTCTTTCACGAAGGTAGCATGTATCGATAAGAAATATAGATAGATCAAGAAAATCACACGCAATTATAATATTCAAATTACATAAATACAAATAGAAATATCTCTTAAATAAGTTTCACGATTGCATGATTTTCTAGTTGAAGAGACAGTTTGCCGTATGATTCCGTACATATATTTATATGTAAGTATCATTGTAAACCTTTAAAACGTGTCGTTATCGATAAGTAAATATAAGTGTTGTCAAATTACATAAATACAAATAAAAGTATCTCTTAAATAAATTTCAGGATTGCATGATTTTCTAGTTGAAGAGAGAGTTTGCCGTACGATTCCGTACATATATTTATTTGTAAGTGTCATTGTAAACCTATAAAACGTGTCGTTATCGATAAGTAAATATAAGTGTTGTCAGATAACTTTCACTTTTGGATAATTGTCGTAAGAAAATTGTCAACAAGTTTCCGTACATTTATTGATAGGAATCATCATAAACGACTAAAATTTGTCGCTTTCGATACATAAAATGTCTTGTCGGAGCTACATCGATAAAAAGATTCTTAACGTAATTGCTTTCTATGATATGAAGGTAAATGTGATCCTATTATGTTACACTTTTCATTGTAACAACAATAATAACATGTCTAATGTAATTCTAAATGTAATATGAAAAAATGATGTGTATATGAATTTTATTACTATATTATAAATATAGATTGATTATTGTAGACATCAAAAAATTATTGGACTCTATAAGATAAATTCAATAATATTAGGGCTACTTTATCCTAAACCATTATCTTGCCTATATTAAGACTTGTTTGGCATTATTTTTGGCAAAATAAGAACACTTCTTTTTTGAAGAAAAAACACTTGTTTTTTGAAAAATAAATAAATCAATAAAAATGTTATTGAATAGAAGAAGAAACAATTTTTTATTATCGGGAAGAAGCTAAAACTTTCTATTTCCTAAAAAAAATAGAAGTAGAAGTGGAAAAGTATTTTTACAAGACAAATAATTAATTTCATATTTACATAATACCCATATATCTCTTAATAATTATTTAATATATCTCATAACTTTGATAAAAATTTCATTTAAAGAATATTATTTTTATATAATATTTTTTTATTATTTTACGTTTATTATCATTATTTTATATTTAATATTTTAATTATATCTAAATCGACATAATATATCACTATTTAATTGAAATTTTTATTTATCTATCTATATTATTGATGAAAAACTGAATATGTACATTTTAATTCAATTAAAAAAACGTTTGGTTAAATATTTAATAATAGATATTAAAACAATATGTATAAAATAATTTTCATATTAAAAGCATTTTGATACTTGTCATTTTTTTTAATTTGAAACTTAAAAGCGTTTTTGAAAAAGATTAGGTTAATCGAAGTTGCTTATTAAAAGCATTTTTTCAAATGAATTAGTTAGATACAAATTATTATTTTTTTCTAAAAAACACTTTTCTAAAAGGGTCTTAAAATAAGTAGATTTTAGCCGACACAAGAATAAGATCTATTATTAAAATCTACTTATTTTAAGACCCTTTTAGGAAAGTGTTTTTTGAAAAAAAAAAATAATACTCGTAGTGTCTTAAAGGTCTTAAAATATCGTTTATATGATTTCAAAATTGTCACATGATACTCTTGGCGATCGAATACATCGTAAGGAAATTCAAAATCTCATACATGTCTATGTAGTGTCTATGTAGATTTTATCTCGATCTCGTCAATGTAGATAAGTTACTATAAATATCAAAATTTTGCGAGATTTTAATTGGAGACTACTTTATTCTAAATCCTAATTCATGCTTATATATAAAAAGTGATACATTTTTTCTTAAAGAGACATCACAAATATTTTTAAAAATTCTATCTTATTTAAAGAGATCAAGATCTCAAAATTTTGTATACTCATGAGATACATAATTATAAATAGGTCAAGACATTAAATATCATCTATGTCAAAATCATCATTTATTAATTGTAAATTGCAAGAAAGTCTAAATCATCAATGCTTAATATAATTTCACAATTGAATTTTGAAAGAACAAGAAGAAGAAGGTGTATGTGCTTATTTTATCCCGATCTAACGAATGTGAATAGATTGTTGTATGCATTAAAAATTCGTGAGACTCTATAAGATGAATTTAATTTTTGTTAGGGTTTTTGAAGATTACTATATCCCGAAATCTTCATACTTATATAATGCTCACTTAAAAAGACATCATGAATATCTCAAAAAGTTATATGATATTTATAAAGAAGATCTAAACTATAAAAATTTCATAAATTTATAAGATAATTAAAGTTATCTTATATTTCTATCGATAAAATACATCACTAAAAAAGTTCAAATATTCCATGTTTGAAAACATTCTATTAATAACCTTTGAAATTCGAATCATTGAGAAAATTAAAAGAGAAAAAAGATTTGAACTTCCAAATATTCATTAATATTTTATAATTGTAATTTACTTTTGTTCATTTCCTCTAAATTTTTTTTTTTTTGAATAACTCTTTTCTTGAATATTATTCAATACAATTTCAGATTGTTGATAACAGTTGTTTCCTAATTTAAATTATAAAGAATTGATTACTTGTAGTGTGAAAAAGTAGTAGGAAGAAACATGAATAACGTTTGATTTGCAGAAAAATGATGAATTTACGGTTTAAGTTGCACAAAAATCAATAAAGTGTTGTATGATGCATCACTATAATGCGTGATAATGGCATGATAAGAGCATGAATAAATAGCCAATATATTTTCACCACATTCATAACGGACCTGAAAATACTATAAAGACGTGGCAAGAATCGCAACCGTCCGTGGCCCCCGCTAATTAAAAGCCGCATTTTTTTACGGATTCTAAACAATCATCTCCGACCTACCTCTATTTTATTCTTCAGTTACTTTTCAATTAACGTATTATTTTATATATAGTTTCATTAATTAAGTATCTAATATTCGCAAGTCTTTTTAAATATAATATAATATTTTAAAAAAATATTATTTAATATATACTATTTTCAATTCAAATTAATGTATTTTTTTATAATTTTCACTAATAATAAAATTTTATTTTATTATTAATTTTCATTATAAAGAATACACAAAATTAAAATAGTAAGACGAAAAATTTAATTTAAATACAAGATAACAATACAATACATAACATAATAATTTAAATATAACATAAAATACAATAATAACATAATAATTAATTCGCGATAAAACAAGAACCATGTCAAAAAGATGTTGGACGAGAATTCGGAGTTTTGCAATATTGCAAGTCCGTCACGTTTTCGAAAAAAGAAAGTGTTACATGATATAATGACTCATATATTATACTACACAACGTGATAATTGAGAATGAACGTGATCTTAACGCACCAATTCACGATGTCGTAGAGGCTCCATTCCAATAACAGTGGTGTTAGATAAAATCTTCGATTTGAATAATTTTTAGCTATACATAATAAAATTAAGGACAAAAATAATCATTTTAAATCCCGTAATGCACCGATAGAGCATTTATGGGAGCAACGCAAGAATTCAAAAATTGAGTGATTATATAATGTTTATCTATCATATTTTAATTTTGTTTGAATTTGTTCATTAATTTATATATTATATAATATTTTGTGCAATTTATGGTATTTAAAATTTTCGAATAAAACATAACAATTAGATAAAAAATTGAAAAAATAGTTTTTTGTATCACATGAGAATATATAAAGTAATTATTGAGAAAAAGAAATAAATAATAATATCATGAAATAAGAATAAAATAGTATTATTGAGGAAAGAGAAAAAGATTATTTTTTAGAGAGTAAAATAGAGAATTGGGTTGGAGTTGGTTGTCTGAAAAAATAAAAAAACTCTATATTTGGAGAGTAAAATAGAGTGTAGGGTTGGAGATGCCCTAAAACCACTCGTACACTTTTAATTTAGTATTATTGTTTCTATTTTTAGAGTTAAATTATAAGAATTTTGACTAATATTTTAAGATATATTTTCTTATTAAAAATTACAATTTTCATATAGATTTTGAATATTTAAATTTTTTGTTTAAAATATCTAATTAATGTAATTTAATTTGACTTTAAAAATTAGTCAAATTGACGTAATATGACAAATAAAAAAGGATCGGGGGAGTATTATTTTTTCATTATAATAATCTTTTTAAATATTTATCGAGTAATAAAAATATAAAGAATAATATTAGTTAAGTACATTTTAATTTTGTTAAATAAAGCTTCTTTTGAATTATCTACGTTTAGCGAAGACAATGAGTAAAATTGATCGAATGGAGTTGTGCTTACTGCATTATATTTCTTCGTGTGATTCAAACTCGTATAGTATATTAAGTAACGTGATATTTCAATTAAATTCAAAAGTTTTGAAATGACGTTGGATTAATCAGAAAAAATTCTATCACGTAATATTGAGATAAATTTAATGACTTAACCTTAAATAGTTGAAATTAATTTTATTATCATTTAATATATGATTATCAACTACTTTTAATTAACTAACGCGTCTTGATCCTTTTTCCAAAACGCTTTTCTCACAAATTGTCCAAAGGACTTTTATTTTTCAAAGTCTATTCATATCAGAGAATTTCAATATCATGAACATTACTAGGTTTTTTAATTTTAACAAACACAAGATGTAGTATTTTCTTCTTTGAGACTTAATTTTCTATGAAACATAATGATCATACCAAATCAGGAATTTATTTTACAAAGCTGTGGAGTGACTAAGTTTGTATGCAACAACACACATGTAAATTGTGTATTTTAATTAATTAATATTAGCTATGATACTTACCAACTAAGGCCTAATTAAAAAGTGTAGTTGATAATGACAAAAAAGTAATTGACTGCATTAATTAAAGACACATTTAGTTTCAAAGAAAGTGAAAGGAAACTAGGAAATTCTATTACAAAAGTTATAGTTCTAACTGTATAATTGGCTGATTCACATCAATTTCACCGGTATATTGACAAACTAATTAAATAACTTTTTATTAAAAAATTAATGACAAAGTTAGGCATCTAATATATTGATCGAGACTTGTGAGAATATGGGACCATATTTATTCATATACACCAATTAAGTAATTAACGTGAAATTAAAGTACATCTTGATTGTTCCTTTTGTTTAACCAAAATAAAAAACTAATAATAACTTTACAAAAATAAGAACTCTTTCTTAAACAAAACTTTTGTTGTTCGAACTTCGTAGGCAAAAGAAAGCAATCAGTAAGTAATTTCCTTTTATTTTATATATATATAAATATATTTTCTCCATTCAAATAATGTTTGAAAATGCATTATCTTTCTAAACTTTTTTTTTAATTTATGTAAAAATGTGTTTGAGATGTTTTCTATCTATTGATGAGTTTCATCTTTCTTTAAATTTCTAACTATTTTTTCAAAACTTATTACCCCTAAATCAAATCCTACCACACATTTCATTTTCCAAAAGAGAACCAAAATCAAAGCAAATCACAACCAACCACCTGTTAATAATGAAGGTACATTAATTATAAAAACATTTTATATGTCACAAAATTAAAGGAAGAGAGATTCGTGTAAATCATCGTAGAATTATTTATTCCCTAAGAATGACTACGCAAAGGCATTTAACATACATATATACATCTTTATATTTTCATGGAACATTCGTCTATTTTATCATGAAATTGATGCCTATTTGATATCACTAAGAGCCCACTTTATCTCTATATCAAAAAGGAAGAAATTTTAAAAATTAATTCAAAAGACTTTGTAATTAATTAATTTTAAGAAGACTCATCAAAAGCACATTAATATATTCAAAAGGACTTTAAAAAATGACCTAACGAACTCCATAGATTAATTTATTTTATATTGAAAAAAATCCAAGAGGGAGGGGAGAAGGAAATTAATGTTATGCCACAATGAAGTTTGAACCGTTCATCTCAATTAATTTGAAAGTCATGAGGGAGATCATAAAATAATTAAGTTAGTCCTCAACCCCACTAAGCATGACTTATGTTTACTTTAATTTTATGGTTAAATTTATTCCTCAAAGTTTTATCAATGAATATTGAAATCATAAATTATTTTTAACTAATAAGGTTTGGTGAATTCTTTAATTTATTCTAACTCGCTTTTAATTATGTACATTAGACTCAAAATTTAATTTGACATGATGTGTCAAAGATAGACTCGATGTGAACGTTAGGAAATCAGATAATTGTAGGGGTGGAAATACCCCCAAACCTACATTGATGAATAAATAGAATCTTAAATTCTTTTTAGGCCGTAAGATAGGCCTAAAGGCTAATTTGACAATTTTATTTTTAAATCTAAAGGTATAATAATGTAGTAAACTTAGTGTGAAGATGCTCAAAATTAAAGCAAAAAAGTGGAAGAATTATATGGTGACCACACCGTACAATGTTAATAAAGAATTCATAGGCGTAAAGAATTTACTCCAATAAAAACTATTGGATAAAAGTGATTTTGTCAATGACAATATACTTTACGTGATGTCATATCTTTACACTTCGATTAATCTCATAATTTGTTATTCTAAAGTAAACAGTGTTCCATCTCTACCAACTTGTTTAATGAACAACAATAAGTTTAATTTGTCCCTTCAAATCTTTATTTAGACGAATTATTACAAAGGTTCTTCCACTTATTTTTTTCTTTTCTATTTTTAATTATACGTTGGTAGTCAAAATGGTAAAATAGAATACTATGTATATATTCCCAATTACTGTTGGACGACTAAAGGAAATAATTGGAATATTAGAATAAAGTGAAATTTTGAAATATGCTAATCATGAAGCTAACCTTGAGATATTCTTGCCTATCGTTAGTCAATTTTGAAGATCATAGAAATACTGGATCAAATTAATTTTTTTTTTTTAATTTTGGTATCACGTCCATGGACCACTGTCAAACTGTTATTAGAGATTTCGAATCAATAAAAGTTAACTCTAGAGATCTTTTCAATATTTAAAAGCTCAGCCCATTTTATTTTATTTTTTAAAAATAATTTATAAACCAAAAGAATATCTTGAACTGGTACTCTCACGATGTAATATGGGAAATGAGCATCGCAAGATGTAATGATGACGACTGTAATGACTAATTAAGTAAAGTACTTATGATTAACACATGATTAATGAGAATTTGGCTTTGATAGTTAAGTCTTGTTTATGTTCTTAATATTATTAATGATTAATCGCACAAAAAATTGTGGGAAAATAAAGAAATGAAATATGGTTTTGAACGTGTCGATGTTTGATTAATGTTTAATTTCAAGACAAATTGTCATATAATTCAGCCACATAATTATCGTTGAAAGGATTAGCAATCAGTCAACCACGACAATACAGTTCAATTATCGTAGGACCACAAAGGTTGTTCAATTTGAATGGTTCTCCACAAGACAAGGAGAGATTCCACTAAATCAACATTAGACTAACAACTGTTAATCACAAGATTTGCAAGGAAGATTATCGATCTACACATATATAACTAAATAATTAACAACCACAGTCAAAGCTTATGAAATACTTAGATTCCCACCTAGTTAACTGAGTTTAAAATGATTTTCGACCTTACTCAACTCCTAAAGCAAAATTGTCCAAATGAGTTTTGAGATCTCATCCTAATCTAACGTGAGACGACATGTCTTGTTGAACGTAATAAAATTCAAAATTTATTTTCTTAAAATACACAATGTAATTGGTTTCTCATCATTATTTTTGACGAATTAGCTTTTGGTGTTACGTATGTTAGTCAATAAAAAAAGAACTTTCCACGTTAGAATTATAGCTATGCAACCTGACGCTACATTTAAACAATACAAGATCTAAATTTCACCAAAATGTTTATATGTTCTTCATTACATAGACCTAGTAGACTAAAATAATTTAAAGAAGAGAAAAAAAAAAGGTTTAGCCATAGAAAGAAAGAAGAAAAAAGAGACAAAACCCTCGTTATTATAATAGGAGGGATCTTGTTGCCTTTTACATAATCTAACTAAATGTCCGTACATAAGCTTTTAGTCCAATCATATTAAGATTGTGAAATGAACACGAAGCACAATGAAGTTTGTAGGGTCATTCTCAAACAAACAACCCCTCATATAATGCAATGTCCCTTCCCCACATGTATTCCAAACCCTAGCTAATAGTGTAATCATACCTAACTAATTGCTTAATCATATTATAATTAAAGGGGAAATATTTGCTTTGGTTAACGCACTTAACATGATCACAATTATGTTGCTAATTGTCGTGGTCAAAGGGGACTTTTTGTTGACAATGTGGGTTAATGTAAGATTCTTGTGTGTCAAAGTCAGTAACTGGTCGAATAAAAAGATGGTTTGAACAAATTGACTCAATTAGTTGGTAGTGTGGCTCGAGGTAATAATAATTTCGTTCTAGCTTTACTTTTTTGTTTCAAATAAATGTTTTTTATATATATTAAGCTGCTCCATTATTTCAACTTCAAACGTAGTTTTTTTTAGAAAAGTTTAGTCAAATAACTTTGATTATATTTATAAATACAAATTTGACCAAGTTAAAAGTGTGTGAAAAAAACAATACTTTTCTTAAAGAGTTAGACATTATCGGTCAAGCTTTTAGATTAGCCAAGTGTTTTTTGGTGCAGCAGCATAAACAGAAAGAAAAAAACATTTTTTCTTAAAGCATTTTTTGAGTGTTGGCCATGAACAAATTATTGTTGTACTATTACAATGATGTATTTGCAAAGTAATTAGTCAACCACGGATACTGGGCCAGAAAATTTGATTAACATTTAATCAAATATTTATAATATTTTTTTTAATTTTAAAATATACTAATATTTTTTGCTACTGTATATTATAAAATGGGATTTGTTTATCCCTAGGGCTTGTTAAAAAAGATGGTGACTTTGCCATGACTTTCTGTGGTTGGTATCAGACAGGGTCTTTTGTCATCGAGACCTTCAATTTTGACCCACCATAAAGGGCAACACTCCTTTATCTGCTCAAATAATGGGAGTATTAAAATATTCAATTAGCACTCACTTAGTTTTATATTAATTATTTCTTTTGTTTCTTTTTAATGCATATGATATTTTTATTTTAAAGTTAAATAATAAGAATTTTTGTTAATATATTATGATATATTTTTTTATCAGAAAAATTGTAATTTATAATATATTTTTTATTTTTAAAAAATCATAATTCAGAAGAAGAATTTTACTAGTACACTTTTGAGATTTCTCTTTAGAATTTTGCGAACATATTTATAATTTCAAAAAAAAAAATTGTAGGTATAAAATGAGAAAAAGAATGACAGTTATTTGCTATGAGTTACAATTAAATGGAACTGTTGTTATAACGTTAAATTTGAATTAATAATTTGCTATTTTATATAATTTTCCTTTAAAAAAACATATTTTCTTTGGATTTGTATAAATTGACAAATAATTAGGAATAACTATTTTTTAGTAATATGAACTTTTAATAATGGAGCATAGAATAACACATGTTTTGAGCCACTAAACAAAATACTTCAAATTTGCTTTACTTTACTTTAATCTTAGAGGTCTTTTAAGTTTACGCAAATTTTATGTTTACTTGGCAGATGGTGATACAGTTTTTTAATTTATTGCACCTAGACAAGAGTAATTGAAGTAATTCTTATATATAACAAGAAGAAGAATTATTCAACTATATATATATTTATTCAAAATTGTGGGGGGGGGGGATTACATAATTAAAAATATCGGGTATTTAGTTTGATAAAGAAAAAGTATTTTTTGTATTTAAAAATAAGTAATTCTTATAAAGTATGTTTATCATGATGTGACAATACTTGCACAATAATTTTTACACGTGATTTTTAGGGTTTTTGCATTTTCTGTTTTTTTTTTGTTTTTAAAAAAAAGTTATTTAAATCCATATTTCACAACAAATAGACTTGATAGGTGAAGTGCAATAACTGATAGTAAAAAACACAATTACAACAAATGCACTGTAATTCTTCAGTTCTGTTTTATTTTATTAGAATATACCATATATAGTAAATAAAAATATAAATGACTTCTAATGTATGCTTTTGTCGTATAACATACATCACCTACATTAACAATTTGTGTCATTTAATTTAGAGAATAAATATAAACCCTATGCGTCCCCTCTTAATTATAGGTGGAGAAAAAAGGGAAATATAGATTAATAATCAACTAGTATCTTTTTATTATTCGAACCATAGGAAACTAAACAAGATTTATATTACAAATCAAATCAAGCATAGACAATGTAGTTAACGCATTATTGTAATAGTCGATTAAACTAATTTACAAACACAACATGGTATATATATAATAAAAAAATAAAATTTTGAAAAAAGGAAAAATTAGAGCAGGCAATGTCTATAAGATAGGTGCTGTACAGCTTACTGTGTCGGGGTAGCTAGGCCTAGAGGAAACATAAGACAGATGGATATAGTAAGGATTTGGGTTTCTACTTTGGAATTAACTATAGATTAAAATGAATATACATTACATTACTTGTAACAGGAAGGACCTGTCATATCTACATTTATAATATATAGTTTTAATTTAAAACTACATTTTTGTTTGCTTTTGGGCTCTTGTACGCCTAGTTTCCGACACTAGGGTAAGGGCCTTGGCTTAGCCAAATCCCCAAGATTATGCACCATGTCTCTTCCCTCGACCCATAATTTAAATTAGTTTACTTAATTTATGTCATTAATTTGTTTGGTTTTGTTCAAATCCAATTTTATTGGGTTAGCAAAAAAAAAAAATTCTCCTAAGATAGGCATTTTGCTGAGTGATGTGAAAGAATTTTCATATGAGTGGTGTTAGTGCGTCGTTAAATTTGATGTGTTTTTGAGTCGTTTTAGTTGTGACTGACATTAGCGAACTCTCATGCAATGCAATTATATTGTTTTTAATGATTAAAGCATGTAAACATTTATTTTTGACCCAAAAAAAAATAATATTAATAATGTTATTTGAATTGAGACCCTTGCTTGCTCTGATATCAACAACTCAGTATTAACGATTCTCAAGCATCTATCAAGCGAAATGACAATTCATGTGTACAATGACAGATGAGCAATCGATTTATTTCTAAGAAGTGTATAATTGCAATATATGCATATATAGTTAATCACTACCATTCGTTTTCTTTGTACATTGTACTTCATCTAGCAATCATCTATATTCCTAGCTATCCTCAATGTGGCCTTTGATTTAATTTATCATGATTTTAGCCATGTTCACACTCAACATGGCCGTCCCTTGTCTCTCCTTATATGTCTCTAAAATTATAATCGTGTCATGTCCAAGTGGCTAGAAATTTGGATCGAATATTATTCAAAAGATTTTTATTGATAGAGTGATTAAACACGTAAAATAAACATGTCAATGCGCTAATTAATCAAATTTCCTTGCTAATACAAACTTAACTACGAGAAAGTTTAAAGCATGCATGTGAGGCTCAATTGCCAGCTAGGTGATTTTGAAGGAACAATTGTGTTAAAATTAGTGAATCATTAAATGAACAAGATTTGAATGTTTCATAGTTATATACATATGCATGCATCTAAGTGTTTGACTAAGATTTTGCCTAATTAATTAAAAGCTAAAGATAATATATATTTTAACAAGGTTTAGGTGCTGGATGTGTCCCTTGAAAATTCTACAAACCCTAGCATAAATGCAGGATTATACATTTTAAACGAGATTAAGGGGGAGACAAGGGAGCATTTTGGATGATGGTTTAGGGTCCATAGCATGTGACATGTGTTCTTAGTTTTAACTAATATCCGCGGATTAAGAATAATTTTTACACTATAAGGTTACTTTTACTCGTGGTAGCAGATGACATGTTTTATTTTTATTATCAAGATCAATTACAAATTATATATTTTAAATTTTTTTAACTATAAACATATCACTTTATAGCGTGAAGAAATCTTATACTAGCAATAACCTATATATATAACTTAAACTCATATAAATAGCATACAAATAGCGGACTTGTTCCAATTCTAATATTTTTATACTTGGACATGAAGCTATCAAATAATTACATATACACATTTAATTATTTCTTAACAAATCAATTTTCAATCGTGATAATGAATTGTTTTTACCAATTACATGTACATTAAGCGACCTAGCTAGCTCGATAAAAAAACAAAAAAAAATAAAAATAATTGCCCATATCTTATATATATGAAACCTCATCTCTTGGGATATAGATAAGGTGAATTTGGTAAAGAGGGGAATGATAATGTGCAAAACACCAAAAAAAATACTGAAACAGAAAGCATGGCAGCATAGTAGATAATTAGTCCTCCATACCCTTGACTCTCTCTTTGACTTTTTCTGAAAAGATAACAACAAATTTATAAAATCCCTTTCTTTTATTCATCTGTCATTTTATCTGTGCTTTAATTACATTATATTATATTATATTCAGTCACATTCAAAATATATGTTGTGTAGTATGTATTGCATGCACATATAAAATATGTCAATACATGCTAAAGAATTATAGGGTATATTTGGTAAGGGGGAAGAGTACTTGTTCAATTTCCTAATGTTTTGTTAAACTATTTTTTAATTTTTTCTAGAAACTAGAAAAAAAATGACTCTGGTGGAATTGTGAGAGGCTGGGAGCATGTAAAACTAAGTTCCATAACTAGCATTTCATGCTATTTAATAACTATTTTCGTTCATTTTTAATTGTTATAATTTTCTTTTTAAAGTTAAATTATAAAAAATTTAATTAACATTTTATAATATTTTTTTTCATCGCATTGATATGCAAAAAAAAAAAATTATACTACTTTTTATATAGTTTTTGAATATCTAAATTTTCTATTTAAGATATTGATCAATTCTAATTTAAATTAACTTTGAAAATTAGTCAAATTAATTGAATTTTGAAAAGCGCAACATATAAAAGTTGACTGAGGGAGTAATACTTTTCGTTTTACAATTTGTAAATACTAACTTATTGATAAAATATCTTTATTATCTTAAAAAATATAAGAATTATATTTGAAATTATTTATTACCTATTTTAACCTTAATTGTCTTAGCCTATTAACATTATTATATATTAAGGATTTTAAGTATGTAGCAAACGGTTGGTTTTCTTAATATGGTTGTGGTTGATTGCCTTTATGGCATTAATCAATTATATACTATTTAATTTGGTCTTTATGCGTTTGTAAAATTAGGTCTTAGGTCTAACTCACATCCTAAAAGTTAGCTCTAAGGGAGGATGATTGTCCAAGCCTTATAAGGAGTCCACCATCTCATTAACCACCGATGTGGGACTTTTTGTAAGAACTGTCATTCTTTAACTGCATTTATATGTACGGTTGTTGGTATGGAATTTACCATATACCTATATATCTATATTTGCATGATTTTTTTAAGTTAAATATATTCTTTGTTAGATTATGACTCTTAATTTTAGTATTAAAAGAACTTATTTAATCTTGAAGGATACATCTGCCATAAATTAAACACGCCTTAAGCTCCGTAATTTCCAATCATTTTCTAGCAAAACTAACATTTGTTAGAAAAAAAAAATAATCATGATTGAGTTTGAATATGTAGGTAATTTTTCGAACTGTATAACAAATAAAACGTCATGATACATAGTTTCAGATCCTTTCTCGTTGGAACAAAATCTTGATTTGAAGGAATTTGCATTTTGAAAAAAGGGAAGTTTATCTTAATCGTACGTGGGACCCATACAATCTAATATGTTGTAAAAAAGTTTATTAAACGATGGAGATTAAATTCAGAATATTAAATAGGGATCATAACTTAGATTACAGAGTCACTTTGCTTTGAGAGGACTGATCTATCATTGTCAAAAAAAAGAAAAAAAACAAATTGGACAATTTTATTTTATAGACATAAATATTAATAATGTAATGAATGATATGTCTATTCAAGTAAAGTGAAAGATCCCATTTAATCTAAAAGATATGTCTATTTCATTTTAACATTTTACTTGTCTATCATCCACGATATAATTATTAATTAAGATTGATGTAGATGGTAGAATTATTCATACAAAATATCCAAAAATTATATTCAGCTTTAATATTGCACATTCAATTACTGACCATTATTCCCTAGAATATTTGATTCTAGGTCCAGTCTTTTATTCTTATTCTTTCATATATGCCAATTATGTTCTTTTTAACTTTTCATATATATTATTTCAAAGTTTAAAGCTATGATTCGACGGATCAGAGTGATAAGTCTTACACGGGGTGCACACAGATAGCTTATTTAAGGACCACTCAAAGTTTATTCACTTTTATCAATTTAGTCGTTTTAAAATTAATTTCTCATATAATATTAAAGTTGAAAAATCAGCATATGAAGTTACTAAATTTAAAATTTGATTATCTTAAACCTACAAGTGAATTTTAGATATTTTCATTTAATAATCATCTTGACGGACTCAAACTTTTAGACACTATTAAATAAATTTCATAAGGAATTTACACTTATACTAGAACAATTTTTTATACAGAAACAAAAAGGGCAACCTGTATAGTGAGATTCTAATTAATACTATATAATATATCCTTATTATATACCACGTGTAAAGTTAGAAGGGACAAAGTGGGATTTGGAAGAGGCAATTATAGGAGGTAGGGTACGGTTTGTAAAGACACAATAGAACCAAAGAAGAAGTAGAAATTTGATTAGATACCAAATAACTCAATTAATTAAAAAAAGGAACTAGCTCTTTTTTGTCCTTTAAATGTCCAAATTATTTATGATTAAAACTATTAAACAATTATATTTACCAGTGAATAATCCTTATTTTTCGTTGAGTTCATGAAATATATTAATTTTGTTAAAATTGAATTGATTTATTGTTCAACAAGTTTTGTGCGATAAAGTAACCGTAATTCATGATATATCTTTATTTATTTACGATTTTCATGTGAATGCAATACGTTAAAGAATAAAATATTAGCTTTACCCGTTTTTGAGCAGTAATGTGTGTGTCGTTTTATCGACTTCTCTATTTAAAATCCTTTAGCATACAGCTAAAACCAACTGAAATAACTAGATGAAAATTGATAGAAAAAGGATCGTGTCGGCTTTTGCCTTATTGCTTTGGCTTTGTTTGTTAGCACAAGTTGTTAAAAAAGTTGAAAGGCTGGAGCCCCCTCTCCATAAATTCTGGTGGCTAACATATATATATATATATATAATAATAGTAAGGTCAACAACCCCTAACAAAATTTCGAAAGCGATCGTAACTCTTAACCGTTTTGTTTCAAAAATATAAAAAACAATGAGAATAAATCAAAATTTATGTCATCAATACCACTATAACATGCCTATGTTTTGCTAAATAATCAAAAGTAATATAATAATATTATAAATAGTGTTGTTACAATTTTTTTTAAAATGATTATTCAGATATCTAAAAAGTGTAACACAATAAAATAATTCGCCAGCTCCTCTAATTAAAATTAGAACGATTATTATATTTTCCCTCTTCCCTGCCAAGAAAGGGATATCAACGAAAGTAGCTTCATTTCCTAATAGAGAGTCTGTAATCTAAATAAGCCATAAAAAAGTAAAAGTAACCAAAATAAATCACTATTTTACGAAGTAATCAAAATAGCTTTAGTGGCAGAAAAAATTCCACTTTATCCAATTTTTTAAACGTTTTCCGTTAGTCTCATAACGTGTATACTGTATATTTAATATATAATAGAACTATTTATTACACTTAATAAAGTTTTTTTTACATAAAACTTTCTTACACTTTATAAAGTGAACGACTTATGTAGCGTTCGATAAATAATAGCTTCAAAAATCTCAGTAAGGGACTGGAACAGAATGCCAGATATCGATATCATGGCGTCCGCTTAGCTAATGATTCTGTTGGCAAACTCACGTAAATTGTCAACAAATTCGGTCTGTCTAATCAAACAGTATTCTGTTTTTGCCTTGGAAAGACGAACTAATATCTATTGAGGCCTTTTGTTATTTTCACACATCAACTGTTGCATGTATAATCTTCTTGGGTTATGCACTCAAAGTTAAGGTCATTCAATTTATGAAAATATTTTCTTAAAGTCTATTTTTAATGACAGCAAAATTATCCAACTATTTAATATATATGTTACATGTCATGTCAAATTGAATAATGTAATGTATTTAACTCATAACTGATAACACAACCGTAATCAAACTTCTTTTACAATGCCGTGACCATGCAGAATTATTGGTGTTCCTCTCCAAGAGAATTATAAGCTAATTGAAGAGAAAAACATTCACATTTAGTGATATACTGATTCACAAAACCTAGTTACATGGCACAACTTATAATTCTTAATTTCATTGTAAATGTAGTTGCTTAACCGTAATTTTTTTATTATGTGAAATCATTATTTACTCTCACTTCCAGCCATTAAAGCTCTACCTTGAAATGATTATGATATAGTATGTTAAATGAGTTTCCTAGAGTTATGACTTTGTTATCCTAATAGAAAAAATTGACTTTTGTAGGATATTTGTTGTCCAAAGAGTAACAAAAATGAATTTGATAACATAAGTTTAGTGACCATAATGTGGATTGGAGTAAGAATTAAAAAACATTTTGAAACTTTTGGGGTGACTGCAGCCATCAAATTCTACAGAGAGTAAAAGAAATTGAGCGGTGAAGTCTTTTCGCAGCAACTCGTAGCATACTGACACGGATATTTCTTTGGATAAGCTGGACTCTGGACGAACAAAAGTAACACTAAATTCTACCGTCAGTGGCTGCACTAAAAAAAGGTGCCTACTCATATCAATTTGCATAGTCTATTCTTTTTATGGATAGTGACCCTGCTTTTAGGGCGTGGATTATGATCTGTGACCACTCCATTCAATGAGTATAAATCATTGTCTCTCTCTCTATATAGTATCTTAGATCTCTTTCATTGAGCCATGAGAAGTTGGAACACTGCCCAAAGCAACAAAGGACCCCAGAATTGTGGGCTGCATCACATGCACTGCAAAAGCCTCATCTACCAACTAGAAACCTACTAGTGTATCAAGAGGCACTCTACACTTATTGGCCTAGCATAGCTCCAGAGATTCATCCAAATTTCTAGGCCCATTTGCCTTTTTAGATTTTGGACCTGTTCAAAATGCAAATAGAGCAACCAAAACTGAACATCAAGACTAACTTTCGACCCATAAACTATTTTGACAGGTCAAAGAAACTGACCATGTTAACAACCAACACTGAACAGAAATACTTGGGTTAAGCACACAAATAGCCGATGGAAAAATCAAGAAATGTAGCACGGTGCTGACATTAAATTCTCTTACATTACTTATTTATCTGAGACAACTTGAAATAGTTCGACTTAGCATAGCACAAAATTAAAATGGTGTAGAAATTGAAATTTTGTGAGACTTTGCAAGACAAGTCTAATTTGTGTTAAGAGTTTATGGAGGCTACTCTACCTAAATTCTAGGTCATGTGTGCATAAAAGTTTACATATAACCTTGAATAGGCATTTCGAAATCTCATAAACTACTGAGTATTCATAAAGAGATGGATGCATCAAATACTGTCTTCGTCAAAGAGACCGCCTGACATTTGTAACAATTGAATACACTCTCAAGTCACTGTCTTTCATCACAAATACTGCAGTTTATTTCCCATCACATAAAAATTTGTTGCAAACAATGGCTACATGGCAAAAAAATGAGAGTAAACAAACAATGGAAGTGATTTCCATACCTCTTTATAATGGATTCAAAATAAACTGACCATGGTTTCCTGCTATGTCTAACCCAAGAATAAGAAACATTTAAGTGTTTATTGAGAAGCATCACTCTTAGAAAAAGCAAAGCGTTGTTCTAATTGATCATGAGATTCCACAATAAACCAGCAAAATGGGCTGCAAGATAACATTATAATTCTAGTCATCCATTTCCACAGATAGATATTTTAGAGGGTACGATACAAAGTATCTGATCTCTTTTATCAGGAAAGAACCCCAGAAAGAAGCATGACGATGTAAACGCAAACATACAGCCGTGCATCTACCCTTATAATCTGATCTCGTTGGTCCTCTCACTGATCAATAGAATCAGAAATCTCTAATGTACAAGCACCTGTATCATATGCATATGCCAAGTGAAATAACTGAGCAGCCAATTAGACAAAATTATAGAGATCCACCTTCTCAAGCTGTTAGGAAATGCTTTATTGAAGTCCTGAGACTATTGGTAAGCTGGTGTATAATTCCCCCCCCCCCTCCAATCATTTGTGGAATTACATTGGGTGTGTTGTTGTATTTGAGGTTGACTTCCATGTTGCAGGGGATCACATGAGAGATCACTATAGATGAAAGACTCGGGTGAGAACTTGACTGATTCAAGAGATCCTTCAAGTTCGATTTGAGTTCAATGATCTTGAAACCCCAGATAGACTTAAACTTTGTTTGGATGGTTGTTACGTATTGTTTCATGATGTGTCATTTGTATTGTATCGTCGCATATTGTTTTAATGAATTTAACAATTTGGTGTTGTATCGATTTCTATCGTTACATAATGTTATGCATCAACAATTTGAAGGATAAATCTACAAGAAAAATAAGGTACGTGGTATACCTACTATAAAAAGACAAGGAAAAATAAAATAAATTATTAAATAATAAGTCACAAAAGATGAGGAAAAAGAAGTTTTTAACCGTTTACTTTTGTTTACTTGTTGGCGTAAAATACACAAGGGAGGCTGAGACTATACTAGAGACCTTCGAAACTTTTCATGTATAGATGAGTATATAATAGTCAACCTATTTTGATCCTTAGCTCTTCCCCTCCATTTCTATTTTTAGCTTTCGCTGCTGATGTATGAAATAGACAGCACCACTTAATGCTTGTTTGATGCAGTGAAAAGCTTTCTACCTTCTAAAAAGAAAATCCTTGACTTTATTGTTCGAGGTGAAGGGGGTTATTCTACTAGGCCACCGCCCTTCCTTGTCTTTATGTGTTGATAAATTTAGTCGTGATGGTAACAGTAGAAACTAGATACCAATATATCTATTTTTACATGCTGGAACTCCTGATGTTATCCAGCAGAAACAACATTTTACAAACTTAGGTAAGAAATTTGATGTATTTAAATTTGATGTATTTAAGTATCAATGTTATGTAAACTGTCAAGATCCCCAAGTTAGATATATTGGATTTCATCTTGCTCTTTCTTCCGTCTCCCCTGCTTCTTCACGGTTATTTCTATCTTCCTTGTTCCTATATCACTACTTCAGCTATTATTTCTTTTTAAACTGCATCAATGCTCTTAGTCAGGTTTGATAAGGGAAAAAGGAAAGTCTCCAGGAAGCTGGAAAAAGTTTAAAAGATTTATTTCACAAAATTATACCAGGAGATTAAGATTACTTTTGACTTCCTTTTGTTTTTATTTCATTCTTGGGGTTGAGGAGTATTTGTGCCATTGTGGTCATCAATTGGACATTTATTTTGCATTCTAGTTGAATGATCTACTTAAATCATTGTAGAGAAAGAGAGTAGCTTGTTGTCTTTGTATCTTCTATTTTCAGTCAAACTCACCTCAGATATGTGGAACCAAACCAAGTAAACTTACAGAATAGATCATGATTACCTTTATCTTCTCATTTATCAACATCATAATTCATTGATGAAAGACAGGTAACAGTTCCGTGTTCAGCACGTACTTTTTCAACCCTAGTTCTCTCACATGTGTGGAACGAAATCAAAAGTAAAACCTATGAACCAGTTTGTAATCAATAGAAGAGTCTTTTCTATGTACACCAATTTAACATATCTTAAAGGGTAACAAAGACGTGCCTTTGCATACCTTTTCAAAAGCAAGGGTTGAAATAACTAACATATGTAGTGTAAATCATCAGGTAGAGTTTGGGGGTAGAATGTATGCAGAATTTACCCCTACCTCGGGAGGTAGAGAGGTTACCAAAAGACTTTTAGCTCAAGTAACGCCTATCAAAGCACTTCTGAAAAAGAAATAACATAAGTAAAGGACATGTCAAATAATAGAGAAATCATTACGTAGCATTCAAGAAAAACACAATAACAACAACAAAACAATGCCACAAAGGAATAACAGGTAAGTTACATAAATCAAAGGACAAAAAACTAAGGGATTAGTACTAATGCTACTAGTAAGTAGGGAAAATCATGTACAGAGCACCAAACCTATCCTGAAGTAAAGAAAGACAACACTCAACTATAAAGTCAACTGTCCTTGTCTCTTGCTTAATCAGAGGCAATGACCATACTAGAAGTAAATAGTGAATGAAGTTAATTACCAGTAGTTTGAGATTTCTATCACTGAGGAGTAGAATTTGTTTTCCTTTAAAATTTGAGTTACGTTCATGGGAGTTTTTTAGGAAAAGAAAGTTACAGTCCATTATAATTTCCACCAGAAAAGCACCCTTCTATTCATTATCCATTAATCAGCTTTGTGAGCTAGTCTACAGTCCAAAGAGATGAAAGGAGCCAAGGTATTCGGAAGCACAACATATAGTTTTGTTTTTTCCTTAGGTCGGTTTTTTCACCACCTTTGAAATCATAGCAAGTTCCCTGAGTATCAAGCTGATCTTATCTCTTAACAAATGATCCCCTACTAGTTTACATTCCCAAAAAGCAACTGAAAATGAATCACACTTCCATTGTCATTACTCCAGCTGTAGCGCCGAAAGAGAAACCCAAGATTTGGTAGCTATAATCTAAACAAGGTGTGAATCTTTGTAGGCTAATAAAATTATTATTTCGCAAAAACATCAATTCCAGCAGAGTAGCTAGTCCTTCTTATGAAAGCAATTTCTTGAACGGAAAAGATAAGATGCTTTCATGGACTACAATCACTTAGAGATTTAGTTCGTGTTAGCTTGGAAAAGATACAAGGAGGACCTTAGTCTAATTGTCCTAAGTGATTCTTTCTTGATTGGGTGCCGGTATTCTCTTGATTCCAAAGGTAGTCCATCCTCCTCCTAAGAAAAATATCTGAAGTTTTTATTTTTATGAGATTCCGACCAGTAAAATGGAGGTTTATCACAAAGTAGTAAAACGGCAAAATTGACGATCGAACAACCAACCTTTTTTCTTCTTTACAGCTCCAAGGAATTTCGATAATGCTTTTTATATTAATCTCTCAAAAACTTCACTATTACTTTCCCCCTCCGAACACCTTCCCCACTTTTCTATCACCCTTCACCCTAAACAACCAATCAGCAAATACACAAAAACATTGAATTCATTGACACAGTAAATTACGTAATTACCCTTTCTGACGGCAGTGTTTTATAATCCAAGTACTCCTTGGAACGGATTACACCGAAAACAGGTGTAACCGGAGTTTTAATTAAAGGATGCACATGGACAGTACATGCATCTGCGGATCTACTACACCAGTCCCGCCATTGTTTCCGACAAGAGACTGAGGAGCATCTGTGATGGAGTTGACGGCGGAGCGCGGCGAAGGACGACCCGTGCTCGTTCCGTTTTCCTGTTGCTGCGTTTGAGGAAACAATGCCGGCCTGCCGGGCGAAAGACGAGAAGCAGACGCGCGAACTGAAACTATTACGATTTACGTAGGGATGAAGAGAGGATACAGTTGAGGAAGCGGGAACTGGAACGACGCCGCAAGGTCGAGTTTAGGGCTAAATTAAGCACGCCATAAGGACCACTTAGGATGTACAAAATCGAACCAAAAATCGAATCAAATGTAAATTCAGTCAAATTGGAAAAAAATTGATTAGTGGTTTGGTTTAACTTGGTTTGGTGTTGGAAAATAATTCGACTATATTTAGGTTTGGTTAGTTTGGTTTCAACTAAAAAAAATCAATTCGAGACCAAACTCAACCCGAGACCAACCAAACCCAACATTATATATATAATTTTAAAATTTTATTTTATACGTAAAAATATTTATTTAGATATAATTTTTAAATATCTCTTATACTTTTCATAGTTTTTATCTTTTAATATATTTATTTCATGTTTAAAAGTTAAAATTCTTAATGATCTAATAAGGATTATAGTCCATATATGTTGGTAATTATAATAAAATTTAAATAAAAATTAAATTAATACTAATGCAAAAACAAAATCAATTCAACACAAAGAATGATAATAATATTGAATATTTGTTTTTTTAGTTTTACATAAATTTAGACAATTAAAATACATGATTTTTTTTAAAAATATTTAGTCATGTAACTAATACTTACTACACTTATTTTAGCATGATTTAGTAGTTTAAATTATGATCAATTTCATTATGAATTATCAATTTGCAATATTTGTTTTACGCGATTTTTTTTATATTTTTTTTTGGATATTTTAGTGTCATTAATCATATCATATTTTGTTATTTTTTTTGAAAAATAACTTAGATAGTTGCATTTTGATAGGATAAAGAAATATTTAAAGTATAAGTAAATTATATGTTTGTACGAAAACTTTATCGAAAAAATCTGAAAATCCAAAAAAACTTGAAAAAATCCGAAGTTAAAAAATTCGAATTTATTGGTTTGGTTTGATTTATAAGTTTATAAATCCGACACAAATAATTTAATTTGATATTTAAAAAATTCGAACCAACCCGATCATGTACACCTCTAAAATGAATAGGGCTAAAATAAGCGGGAATGGAAACTACGGCGTTAAGGACAAGTTTAGGGCAAAATTATCATGGGAGTATATTCGGTTTGTTTCTTCAACTAGAAATGAGCATTTTTAATTCTTTAATATTTGTCAAAATAGAGCACTCTTGATCTCTTTAACAAAATCATTAAAAATAGGGGATATTGTGAGAATAGAAAATATTTAAATCATATTAAATGTTATAGCTACTGTTTATGGAAATTTTAATTTGCAGCTATAGTCTTGCTCATTCTTGCTATTAATCTGATATGTATAATTCGGTATTTAATTGTATAAATCAATTTTTTTTAATATGTTTATCCTAATTATTTATATACAATTTTTAGAAAAATCATAATAAATTATTGTGTTATATATTGGCAAGAGAAATATAAAATGGGCAAAGATATACAATCGCATCCTCCACAATAAACAGAACTATAACTAGGAGTTTTTATAAAAAATATAGCTATAAAATCTTATTGTGCTAATGTGGTGTTAAGATCATGTCCAACGCAACATAATTTTACACCAAATACTATTTTGGTATAAGATTTGGAATTTTGAAGCTCCTCTCCTACATCAAATTTACACTGTTTTACACCTTGTTTGAATGGGTGTTACACGTTGTATTGTATTATATTTTTAGTTTAAATATAATATTTTTTTGATTGTTATTTAATTTTAATTGTATCGTATCATATCGTTTAAATTTATCGTTTGATAATGAAGAAAATACGTATTTTATGTAACAGTTGATTTTGTGTGATCGCTTCATTATCTTCATATTATTTTTCTCAATTTATCTTTATATATTATTTAATAATTATATTTCATATTTTACCCTATATTTTCATAGTTGCTCTGTATTGTACCTTACTTTTTTTTAATATAAGTTTATCATTCAAATTATGGATATGTGACATTATGTAACGACAGAGAACAATTCAGTATATCGAAATATTATATTTATTAAAATAATATAATACGATACAAATATAACACAATACAATACGATATATTATGACACGATTCATACACACTAAATCACTTTAAAATATTTTACAATTATTTTTATTATAAAAAATAATAATTTAACATTTTGTAAATTGTATTGTTTTGATTAAATAAATTTTATACTTAATTGTTTTCCATGTAACAATTTTGCAATATTAATTTTATATCTAAAACCTAGCGTATGTGAATTAATTTTCTTATTTATGACTTTTTAAAAAATAAAATCTACATAAATTTCACCACAAATTATAATTGGATAAAAATACAAGTATAACTTTTACAAAAATAAAAAATATAAATATAATTACCAATTGTATTTCAAGGCTGATTTATTGAGCTTGTCATCTTGAACTGCTTTCATAAGAAACAAGGGATAGTTTTCTTATATTTTTAGAATAATAAAATAGAAGTAACGTAAGAAAATTGTGACAAAAAAAGGTGAGTGAAATAGACAAGGGACCCAGGCGGTTAGTGATATTAGATTATTAGCCAGACTTTTCGGCCTTCACGTGGGAGGCCTGACCAGTCAAGTTTTCGGGAAAGCACTACTAACGCTTGAAACGTGAGCGCGAAATTTCGGTTGGTTTGAGAAGGCGCAAAAACAGTCCTCTTTTCTTATCTCCGTTGTTTTTAACTACTAATAGGGTTTTAATCTTCTCCGGTGGCCGCCATGGAAGAAGTTCGGTCTACCACAGCTTGGGTCGCTACTCACTCCTCTCATGTTACCGTTGATTTCGCAGGTCCCTCAGAAATTCTCTCCGTGTTTCCCATTACGTTAATCCAATGCATTTCCGTTCTACATTTTGTTTTAATCTCAAATTATTTAGAGTCTGTTATATGAATCCTCCGTGTCCATTATGCTTTGTCCAGGAAGGCGTGGATGGTCTGTTTTCTTATTCAGATTCAGGCTTATGTTAGTTTAATTTGGCTTGTATTTGATAGTATAAGATTACATTTTGGTATGTGTTATATGCAGGCATTGAGAAGGTTGCTGAAAATATGAAGAACTCATTACCAAAAGTGGAGTGGGATTTTGAAGGGATTCACTATTTTGATAACGGGCCACTCACCGTTCAGTATTTGTTGGTCTTGGATACATTGAATTTCTGTTTCTGGCCAGGTACCTTAATAAGTTTATCGTTAAGGAAGCAGTAAACAGCCTTGTAAATTATTCAGATGCTAAACTTGTGAAATTGCTTTAATATTATTTGTCTTTAAGCAATATTTCTTGTAAATGACTGACATAAGTGCTGGGAAACTTCAGTGTTGTACTTGGTCAAAATGTCAGTAGTATCTTCTAACTTTTTATCCTTGAACTCGCACATTTATGTTGATCAAGAAAATTTGTAATACAGAACCATATTCATGATGCTTGTTAGGGCTTATTTAAAGGTTCTTATAGCAGTTTTTATTTCAGTTGTTTTAAAATATGCTCTGGTGTATTGACCTTTTACTTGCATCTAATTGCAGATGAGGAGATGAGTTATGATCATCTGGCATCTGGATTAAAGGTTACTCTTGAAAGTGACAAATCTGCATTTGATGCTGATCGTCTACAGAAATATACTGGTAAGCAGGTTTCTTTGAGACTCTGCCTTTTGGATTCTTTTTTACTTTGCCTACTCCACCCATTGCGTGAGGAAAGCCTTCTAGTAGCGGCATGAGATTGTTGGCGTCCAGTGATGCACTCGGGGGCTATGTTTAGGATGTTCACTGAACAGTCTCTCAATTCATATGCAAAAGTGGTCCCTTAAGAATGCGAATGATGTCCACTCTTTCTTTTGAATACCCATCTGATAATTTAATCCCTTTCAATCCAACTAACTACAATCTATGGGGAATGCCTTTGTGATCATTAACTTTAAGGTCCTCATATAACTATTACAAGTGAGGTAATCCAAGATCCAAAACTTGTTATCATTTTTTAGCCTTTAGTTAAAATTTTCTTTTCTTGTTGAAGTAGCTCATTATTCGACAAAAAATATTGTGATAAATCCTAGTTTAGAATCTCTAGCATGACACTCACTCTCTTAAATCTTTAGAATTTAACTCCTATTGCAATTTATTCCACGTCTCAAGGTTAATCAGGAGATTGAAAAGAATTAAAATTTGATGCAGCAATAGAGACACATAAGATTAATAAAGTATAAAGGGATCATAACTGATGTAGCAATAAAGACTCATGAGATTAATAAACTATTAGGACCAGAACAGAATAATTTTTTATTTTTTTTATGACAAGGGAAACCTGCAGCCGCTACCCTTTGGGTGCACATAAAATAAAAACCCCACTCCTGTGCAATAGCTCGCAAACCACACAGGAGAGTAACCCGCATTAGGAAAGCCTGGTGCGACAAGCTCGATGGCAAACCCCTTGCTTTTGTTGGCAAGGGGTTTCGAACTTGAGACCTCCAACATGGAAGTCGCAAGCCCAAACCACATGGCCACGGGCCATCCCAAAGGGTAGCCAGAAGAGAATATTACCGTGAAAGCATCTTCGTTGGTTATGTTTGTGTTCAGCAAGTCTTTATGTTAAGCAACTCACGGGTTCAATCTATATAGTTTGACAAATGTCTTGAATGTTTTTGAGTTCTGAAATCTTATACCTTTCCCTGCGTCTTGTTTGAAGATAATCTCATTGCAAACACCATTTTTTAGGTCCTCAATTAAGGAAAATGTTGAACTGGTCAAGACCATTGCCTTTGGAGGATGAACGAGTGCGCTTATTGCATGAGGTACACTTCTTAATTCTTGATTTGGTGTTGTATGCACTCTTTTAATGCTTCGGCAGGTCATAATTTTTTTTTTGCATTATGTGCATTCTCTTAATGTTCAGAAGTCGTAATTTGCTGTGACTTAAAATAATGTGATCTCTTAAGCTTGTTAGTGAGCTAATAGCTCTGTGGAATCATGGTTAAGGTTGGGCTTGAGCTTGAGAGGAGCTTTGAGGGAAAGGCATCTAAACTTGTGGAGTCCTGCGACAACTCTGCTGCAAAGCTTGTAGCTCTTATGACACGCCACTTCCCTGGTATTGTTGTTTACTATAGTTATCCTTTTACATGTTACATTTGATCATTATTTCCAACAATGAGATGTAATAATATATGTATCCTTGTTTATTTTACTGTTGCAGGCTTCCGTGATCACACGGTGTACAAAGGCAACCAGATTTTCTTGTATAAAAGAGCTCAAATTTTTGCTGCTGATTTGTGGGGTGCATTTAAGGGTAAAGGATACGGTGATTTTGAAGACATAAGTTCAATAACCATATTTGCTGATTATATTGTTCCAGCTGTCCTTCAGCAACTTGGAGTGCTGAGATATCGTTCTTCCCTGGATAATATTATCAAGAAAAATACTGAAATTGTCTCAGGCAGTGAGGAGGAAGTAGAACTCCGAGCCTGCTCTGTTTATGCTGTGGAGAAAATGAAGGAGTTGATCAGTAAAAAGACTGGGAAGCAGGTTGGTCATGCTCATTGCTATTGTTTTGCTGTTCTTTAGTGGTTAGATTTGGTGATTCCTAACTTATACTCAGCCAATTCTATAGAATGAATATGCTTTTTCTTGCATGTGTAAAGCTTGGCGTCTCTTATTGACAGGGCTATGAGGAAACATGCAATATTTCATATACTTCACCCTAGAACAATTATATCCCAAATTTGCAGATAAATGACTTCATGAAATAGAATAATCTACAATATAGAAAATCATTCTTTTAGCTTTAACAGTTGATCGGCTGATATTAATTGAAATTCTGGCCATCTAGAGTGTTGGTGTTAGATATTTGATGCCTACTCTTCGATTTTAAAACATACAAAGTCAACTTGTATGTTTTTTTTTTACTTTCTAATATATAGTTGTTACCTATTGGAACAAGAAATCATCAAATGGAAATGTTAGAAAAACATTAGTAAAAGTGAGCCTTCAAAAGGGAACGGGCAATCAAATTGCAGCTAACATGCCTACTCTAGCTAAGGTTAGAAATCTATAGTTATTGCGCCAGCGAAGTTTTTTCTTATATCATGTTGATGTCTTGAGGTTAAATACAAGACAATATAAAAAGGTGAGTTACATGTCCAATGGTTTAGGTAAGTTATATCTGAGCTGAGGTCTATATACCTGATTTCATTGCACTGGCATTAAATAAATAAAGGCTGCACCTGTCGGGGTGGCCCAGTGGTTTGAGCTTGGGACTTCCATGTTGGAGGTCTCAAGTTCAAAACCCCTTGCCAGCGAAAGCAAGTGGATTGTCTTCTGAGTCAAGCTCGTCGCATCAGACTTGCCTAGTGCGGATTACCTCTTCTATGTGGTTTGCAAGCTATTGCACAAGAGCGGGGTTTTTACCCTGTGCACACCTAAAGGGTAGCGGCTGCGGGTTTCCCTTGTCATCAAAAATAAAAATAAAAGCTGCTACTGTGGTTACTGTTAGTCTGACATAGAGGTGGCAAATGGGCGGGTTGGGTCAAATGTGGGCGGGTTAAAAATGGGTAATCATTCAACCCGCCCATATTTGATATGGGTAAAAATGGGTTGGGTAAAATACTAGTTTACCCATATTTCATGAATAAATAGTTCTTTACTTAAGAATTCAACATGGAAAAAAATTTTAGTCTTTTTTTTTAGATGAAATTTATTGAAAATGCTTCATTTAGTTTTATTTTATTATAAAAGTAAAAAAATTTGGGGGGGGGGGTAGGGTGAAAAAAATTTGAAGTTAAAAATATGTTTAAACAAACTTAATATTTTTGAAGGGTGGGGGTTGGTTGGGGGTAGGGGGTGGGAGTGGGGGAACGATGACTGGGTGGGGTGGGTCCAGGATAGGGTGAAAAAATAAATATTTGAAGTTGAAAATTTTAAAACAAGCTTAATTTTATTTTGGGTGGGGGTGGGGGGTGATGGGGGGACGATGGTAGGGATGAAAAAATGAAATTTGAAGTTGAAAACATTTTTTAAAAATATATTTTTTTTTTTGGGTGATGGGTGAGGGGGCTGGTGTGGGGGTGGGTTGGGGAGAGGGTCGAGGGTAGGGGTGAAAAAATAAAATTTTGAAGTTCAAAATATTTTTTAAAAATAAACTTTAATTTTTTTTTGGAAGCGTGGGATGGAGGTCGAGAGTTGAAATATTAATAGGGACCCATATATGAAAGTTTTGAAAAATCGCTTCTAAAACTTGGTAACATAAGGTTTTTTGAAAATTTGAAGAAAACTTGCAATACCCATATTTGACCCGTAGTTTACCCATAATATACCCATATTTTAATCCCAAATATTACCTATATTTAAAATATGGGTATAATCCCAAATATTACCCATATTAAAATCACTCTTTCAACTCATATTTGAAGAGCTATTTGGGCGAGTAATTGAAAAATGAGCTTAAATTGCGAGCACTAGTCTGACATGTAAGCTGTGTTCCTTGCAAGATATTTGGTAGAATTTTTTCCTTTCTAATATTTATCAACTTGTTATTCCTGTGCTATGTGTATTCTAAAGTGAGTTCCCAATTTTGTTTGTTTGAATGTCATTTTCACAAAAATGTGACATCTCATTTTGCTATACAGGTGTTGAGTGTTGAACTGGATCTCTGGTTATGGGCTTTTGGCATACAATGCCCATCTCTTCAACACCATCGGACACTCTCTATCTATTATTGACTATAGTAATTAAGCTCCATTTCCATTGCAGTCTTGCATACAAATGATGGTTTTGATTTTGGGATTTTGACATTTCCACGTCTAGATGTAATAGTACAGAAATTATACAGGATTATTTTCTCCTCCTAGTGGTGAATTTACTTTTTTCAAGGAGTACAGAGGTTGATTATCAGTTTATGCAGTACCTAGTAACCTTGTATAATGTTGATGGGCTCAACACTCGGGGGCGTTTGGTTAGAGTTATGGATGTATTCGTTAGGTAGAATTTAGTGCAGGGTGAGTTATTAATTATTAAGATATTAGTTATGTAGGATTTAATTATGAACAGATATTAGTCATGAAAGATTTATTTAGGTAGTTATTAGTATGTAGAATTTTTTTAAAAAATAAACTAATTCTTAATTGGAAAAACGGCATTTTTAGTTCCCTGTGTTAAGACGATATTCTTATTTTAGTCCTCGTGTTATCTAACTTAGCATTATTAACCTTCAATTATATCAAGTAAGTGATTTTGGTCCTTCAACTTATAGATTCACAGTGAGTTCACTGCTAAAAGGGATAAGTACGGGTATTTCCTTTTTAATTCTCCCTTTTTGAAGAATAAGCTAAGTCTTTCTTATCTCTATCTAGAAGAACAAGCCCGTCGATTTGAGTTACAATTTCAAAAACCAACTTGATAGGCATTAACCCTCCCTCTCACACCGAAGAACGATAAATTATGCAACAAATGATTTTTTTAAAAGAAGTTTTTTGTTTTCTCAAGCAATTACTTTAAAATATCCGAATTACCCCTTTTAGCAGTGAACTCTATGTTAATTTTTTTGGATCTGTTAGTTGAAAGATTAAAATCACTCATTTGATATAATTAAAGGTTAATAGTGCTAAGTTAAATAACACAAGGACTAAAATAAGAAATTAGCCTTAACATAGGGACTAAAAATACCGTTTCCCATTCTTAATTCTTAATTTCAAAATGTTTAGTAAGCTAATATGTATTATACTCAAATAAAAATAAAAATAAACACAAATAGCTAAAAACAATAAATTAAATAACAAATAACTAAAAACAAAAGTCATTTGTAATAAATATTATTTAATTTCTCAAGCCATTATAGCGCCATTATAGCGGCTATCTCAAATAATTCCAACACCATTACAGAAGCATATTTTAAATATAACTAAAAAGTATAACATTAGCAAATTAATATCACATTTTTTGTTGTAATTCGTTTTTATTACTTTTAAAAAAGTAAGAACTGAAATAAACAAGAAACGGTAAAAGTTCAGTTTTTCTTAAATATTATATTAGGCCATGGAAAAGGGTAAATGCCTAATTTATTATTTAATATATTCATAACTAATACACACCTAATTTCTATCACCTTCTTTTCCACATAACTTATACACAGATTTTTTTATAAGTTATATAAGTATCAATTGCATAGGCTATAAAAAAAATGCAAACAAAACACAGTATATAATTAATACATGAATAACATTTATACAATATATGAAAACTTATTAACCAAACATTGTATAAAAGGTAATACATGAAACCAACACATGATATAAAATTAACACATGAATAACCAAAATTATTCATGTGTTAACTTTTTGTTTATTCCATAAACAAACGGCCCCTCAATTACCAACAAGGGTTGTGGTGGGATGGTAAGTACTCCTTCATACTTAATCAAGAGGTCTCGGTTTGAGCCCCCTTGGGTACAGAATCACCTTTGTTAGGGAGCGATTTACCCCTCAATGTGGGATTTTCTCGACGCAAATTCAAATTTTAGTCGAATTTAATGTGAATATCAGATACCGGGTGAGTAGTATACCAGACATCGAGTGAGAAATAAAAAAAAAGACCCCTCAACTGACTAAGTAGGCACATACATATGACGTATATATTCATAGATATGTTAGTTATTCAATTTCAATCAACTCAAGATCATGAAGAAAAATACATTAATGAAATAGGACGAAGAATTATGAGTTGGTGTATTGCATTATCTTCCTTTAAATTATTTAAGTCGTAAATATAATTTATATTTAATTATAAATATAGTAATAACGACGGATCAATAACAACAACATAATAATTATGCTACAATTTTCTCCTTTAAAGACTCTAATTTGATTTAGTTATCATTTTTTATTTTTAAAAAGTTCAGCTAAATTATTTTTTTAAGAATGAACAATTAAAGCCCGAAAAAAATATAAAAAATGAAATAAGTGAAGGGGTAAGCAAATAACCTGTTCTTATTTTAATTAGGAAAGTTTTTATTTTTCTAATTTTACGCGTGTTAACTTTTATATTCTATAAAAGAGAGCCCACCTGCCATTTTAGAACCCCACCACCCATCGTCATCTTACAGTACTTAACTCTCTCTCTCTCGCTGATGATTCATCCGACTTCCAAGTAAAATTCTTCTATCCAAGAAAATTATGTTCAAGAAGATGGAAGCATAGCATTAAGCACTGCCTGGGTAAAACCCTAAATCAATGTTGATACTCTTTTATCCATTGAAAATTCTTGCACGCCTTTCTTAGAACTTGTTGGTTTCTTGGAGTTACTTTGGTATTATTTGATCCATATTTTATGGAAAATCAAGAATTCTTGCGTTCATGCTTGATAAAAATTCAAGAACTTGTTGGCATATTTTAAAGAAATCAAATAAATTGTAGTTTTCAAGTATATATAGACATTGCAAAATTCAAGAAATCCATTTTTTTTTTAAAAGAATTGTGTTGTCATTCTCGGAATCAAGAATTTGTTTCAAACTTTTTTTAGGGACATGGGTTCGCATTAACCTGTTTGCACTAGGTATATGTTTCTATAAGCATTGGATCCTGCTATGTTAAGGTGGATGACAATGGTTAGTATTAGTTTCTTTGACATTGATACAATCAACTTCGATGTGTAGAAAGTTCTTCTCTAAATTTATTATATTACTTCATCATCTGAAGGATCTGGTGTTTCATGAGATGGAATGATGCTGATGAGAAAAAGATATGGTAGTCTTTTTGCAATATGTTGAACTATCATCTTTTCTGTAGTTGGATGATGTCATAATTTCTTTTGCCCGACAATTATGTTGTTCGTAACTTATAATTAGTGTTGTAGTCTATAGGATTGCATGCATTACTCAATTGATAGGGCTGTTTGAGGGTTTGTGTTATTAGTATCGTTTTACAGATATTCTTTTATTTATTGTTTTGTGGATTTACTTGTAATAGGACAAACTTGTATGGCTGTACAAACATACAGATTGGTGCATATGTACTTCTAGCCAAGCTTATGGAGATAATAAATGTGCCCGATATTTCATCTTCTATTATGCTTCCTTTTTGTCTGTCCATTTTAATTATTGTTTAGTATGCTTCCTTTACGCTAGCAATATCAAAATACAGCCATTGAGATGATATGCACAATTTCCCTGAAAGTTTGGCTTTAAAGGGAGAGGCTCTGAGCTGTATTTCTGACATTTCTTTGTTGGAAATTGTTACTAAAACTCATGGGATGCCAAATGGATATTGAAAAGTTTTGAAGATAAAGTTCGTTTGAGATTTAGTTGGTTGTATCCATTAGGATAGGTATAAAACTACTAACTTGATCTTTGTTTTTACCTTATTTTTTTTCAGGATGACAAGTGTTTGTACCTTGGAATTGATGATTATAGACATGAAAATCTTAAGAATTATTTGATAACACAAGCTATGCTCTCCTCTAGGGTGGATGGCGACTCACATAAATGGATTGATGCTAGAAATCGAGGTAAAACAGATGAACTTATAAGGAAGAAGAAGAGTAGAAGAAGTCATTCAGCTCCTCCATTTACCAAGGCAAGAAGAAGTTCTTTGTCGTGAGTGAGTCTTCAAGAAAGGCGGCAGGAAATAATAATATTAAGACTGTTCATGATGTGCGACTCATGCCAGGTAATTTGTCCTTTAGTGCTTGTTTCTATCAATAATCAATGACGACAGGAAATGTGTACAACTAATTAGTGCTCGTTTCCATCGTGCAGAAACTAGAGCTGGAAGGAGACGGGATCATTCTGCATAAGCTATCTGCTGAGAGCTTCCACGGCAGTCATCTCATCAATGTAATTAATCTTCCACCCCAAGTTGTGGTGAGAGGGAATTCTCTGATGAAAGATAGTGTTATCAAATTTCTTGGGAGGGTTAAATCTGTTTCTACTCTTGTCTCTGTCAAATATGTTAGTAACTCACACGCCATGATGTTTCAAATCTGGAATAGCAAAGTACAAGCTTAAGGGGAGTGCACAAGTAAACGCACCGGGGAGTCAAAAGAAGGTAACCATTCCTGCCATTTGTTCCTGACTGAATACGATTTAAAAACTGATTTTTTCTAGTGCATGTATTAGTTAATTAGCTTCATTCTTTAACCCACTTCTCAAGCTTATCTTAGACTGCATTCTTATTAATGTCTCTTTCTAAGTCTCCTAGGCTACATAGTCTCTTTCAAATTCCATCTTGCATATGTTCTGATTTTGTAATAGAAATTATCAGGCCTGACATTTTTATTCAAATATTCAGAATTTGCACCAAAAAGAACTAAAGTTTCTTAAATTCTGTGACAAAATGGAGGGACTTCCCTCCATAAATTACAGTTGAGTACCTTAGCTATATCTCGGTTGTTTTTGTGACTTCTTCTCTATTTTGTTAAGATGACGAACTTTTTCCTTTTCCAATATGAAATATAGAGTGGTACTGGAACAGAGAATCTTAAGAATCAGGATACTATACTCGATATCACTTCCGGCGTATTGCATTTTGTTGGTGATCATTTTTTATTTTTTTTTCACGCCCAAAAGTTGCCAACTCAAGTAAGTTAAAATAATAATAATTAATTAAAAAAAAAGACAACAACAAAAATCTCCTATTCAGATGGATCTAGAAAAGGAAAGCAAGTATTTATTGTCTACAAATTCAGTATGTGCTTAGACAAAAGGGTTCCCCTGTTCTCCTTCCTCAAAGATGCCTACTCCCATGGTTGATCAAACATGTGGCGCCGTCATTTTCTTGTTTTTGGAGCTTAATCGATCCGGGTAAGTGTCTTAGTGTCTTCTTCTTTGAATTTTGCATGTTTTGACTGCTTTTTTCATGATTACAATCCATCCTTTGCATTGTACCTAAGTACAAGATATGAAAATGAGTTGAAATCAAGGTCCTTTAGTCTCTCATTCGGAAGTGTACCCTATGTGCGAATTGAAATTTCCAGTGGCTTCAAAAATGTGTGACCAGATGTATAACTTATTTTGCCTCTTACGGACTGAGCATTTTCGATTCGAAAAACTTGGTTCCACCCCTTTGTATTAACATGTTCCTGGTTTGCAAAAACATTGTCTCTCCAGTATGCTATTTGTCTCCATATAGAAGTTTTCAAGTAATGATATCATATTAACCACAATTTTTCTGCTTTTGCTTGTTGTAAATTGGACCGAAGTGAACTCGTGAATCCTGCTGATATTCCTTCTGTGAAACTTGTGTGAATTCTCTGCTATGTTAGTAATTTGAAATTTTGAATTCCTTCATTGAGTATTCACTTATCATGATGCTGGCTAGTGGCTAAAAAAGGTCCTGATCTAACGATAAAAGAAAATTCCTCTTCCCTAATGTTGTGTTGCTGTGAAGTCCTTTTAGTTTTTATCCTTAAGTTTGGCACTAATTGTTTTTCTAGGTTTAGAATTTTCCTGGCTAGGGCGGGTAGTTTGGTGAAAGTGGAAGAATTCAATCTCCCTTCCCTATCCAAAGCTACATTAGCCATGTAATCCGTTAGGGTATTCCTTTACCTATAAACATGTTGGATCCTAACTTGACATTGAAGTGCTAGAGCCTTGATATCACTTACCAGAATAGCAATCTGCCAAGGCACTTCCTGATAACATTGATAAAAACTGCCTGGAGGGTGCCAAAGTTCTCCCACAGGTCGATAAGAAGTTTATTTACGATTTTGGCAAACAGATCACATGCTATAATTGATCAGGTTTATTTACGATTTTTGTTTCTCATGAATTTCCTTATAACACATTTACTTTAAACACTTATTTCTCTTAGGGATTGTTTGGTTGGACTCATTAGCAAATATAAATTTTAGCGTGAACTTCCGCATAAATAGTACAACATTTGTTGGCTGCATAAGAAAAAGTAATATCCGCATAACTATGCAGCACTTAGTTAGACACATAAGAATTTTTTTTTGACATAACTATTGCAACATTTTGGACGGTGGTATTTAACTGTCATTATTAATATCCTCATGTTTTATGCAAGAATCTACGCCAGTATAGGAGGACTTGATTCATGTGATGTTTATAGTTCAGATCCTTCTGAATTCTATTATGATGGTGATGATTTGACACATATGCATTCTCATGGTGAATAGAATCCTTAGACTTTTTGATACCATGAGCTATGCTCTCCTCTCGGGTGGATGGGTACTCACATAAATTGATTGATGCTGAAATTCGAGGTAAAACAGATGTGCTTATAAGGAAGAAGAAGAAGAGTAGAAGAAGTCATTCAGCTCCTCCCTTTTACCAAGGCAGAGGAATGCAGATCAATATAGCAGGCCACCTAATTTTGGGATGAAGCATAATTGATGGATTGATTCCTGATGTTGCCATTCTTTTTGTTTATTTATTTATTTTCTTAGGTGCGATTATGTTTGGAGCTGCATTGTTACTTTTATAATGTTCTCAATTGTTGAGGAGTTGAAGGAAACTTCATTGTGTTCTCAGAATTGCATTTCGGGAAATATCTGTGTTGGAACTATATTTGATGTTATGTTTAAGAGAGAAATTCCATATTATTAATGACACTTGTTAATATATTTTCATTTGTTAGTGTGCAATTGCACTCAATATTTTTATGCAACATCACTTGATGGCTATCTTGCTAATTGCATTGTCGGTGCGAACTGGAAATCCAAAAATTCTGCACAACTCCTTTCATCTAGTGTTTTACCTACAGAAGATGATTTCCTGGACAACACATTCAGGGATTCAGCTAGATCCAGTTATAGATCAGACTGCCTGTCAGGTTCAGGTGGTATGATGAGTCATTTAGGGCAAAATAAATTAAGGTGTTCATGTATATCACAATCCTGGTGCTTAGGTTCCTCTAGCCCAACTTATGTTCTTTTGAGTTTTAGTTGGTAGTATCCATTAGGATAGGTATTAAACTACTAACTTGGTCTTTGTTCTTGCCATTGTTTACAGGACTGCAAGAGGAGTTTGTACCTTCGTATTGATGATTGTTGCCAAAATATTTGTACAACAGGTGATGATGTTTAAGCTTACCTGATACATGAGTTGACTACTGTTTGCTAATAAGGATTTCTTGAGATTTTTCTCTTTGCAGTCATTGTCCGTGATGTCTTTTACTACCAGCAGTTTGAAGGAAGCAAATGCACTTCAAGATATTGTTTTATGTACTTTACTTCTAAAGATGTACTCTGATCTGATTGATTTTTTGGTGTGCATATATAATTTGGAAGCCCAAAGAGGGTCTTGCATTCTCTGCTGAGTTTTGCTGAGAATCGCCCGTGTGCATCCCAGTGTCTCCTTCAAAAGTGTTGACATTGAAAGGTATGTCTTTGTTATCCCTACTAACTAACGATATTTCCTGTCTGGTTCTTAGATTTTTTCATTTGTATGCAGTGAGGATGATCTGCTTTGCATATGCGCTTCTCCTTCTCTTTCTCCGTTGCCACTATTGTCCGGTGGGTTCAGGATTCATCTCAGATCAATGTTTAACAGTGAAGGTATACAGGTCCAAATTGATGGATTAGAGATGTGAATATGCTATCTTTTCTACTCTTTGTTTCCCTAACAACCACTGTTTAATTTGCAGGTCCTTCTATATTTCTGATCCACTTACTTCCGTATATTTACCTGAACAAAGAAAACGGAAACCTAATCTTTGGTTAGCATTTACTATATCACACATACTTGTTTTTCTGATTGGAGTGTTGTATTCATATTCCAATGTATTTGCTGCTTCTAAGACCGACAATTCTTCCAGTTTGAACTTAGTCTCCTAGTTTTTACTTATCAATCATTCCTGAACTGAATAAGAGCATGGGGAGTCAATAGATGTACACGAGACGGGGATTCGAAAGAAGGTAAACAATTTTTTGCCATTTGTTGCTGACCTGAATATGAGCTGAATTGTTCTAATGCATGTTTCAGTTATTAGTTTCATTTCTTTCATCCACTTTTCGAGACCATCTTAGACTGCATTCTTGTTAACCATGAAAGCATTAGAGATTATAATGTCTTTTTCTAAGTTTGTAGCTACATAGTTTCTTCCAAATTCCATCTTGCTTATGTTCTGATCCTTGTAATAGAATTGTCATGCCGGACATTTTTTATTCAAATTTTCAGAATTTGCACCAACAATCTCTCAAAGTTTCTTCGTTTATGGGACAAAATGGAGGGAATTCCGTCCTGATATTACAGTTGAGTACCTTAGCTATATCTCGGATATTTTTGCGACTTCTCCTCTAATTTGTTAAGATGATGGAGTTTTTTCTTTTCCAATATGAGATGCAGAGTGGTACTGGACAGAGAATCTGAAGAATCAGGATACTATACTCAATGTCACTTTGGTGTCTCACATTTTGTTGATGTTCCATTGGTTCCTGATACCACTGTTAAATACTGCCTTGGTGGGTGCCAAAGTTCTCCAACAATTTGATAAGTTAATTCCGATTGTGTCAAAACAACACTTGCTATAATTGATCAGGTCTATTCTGGCCTTTGCATAGTCCAATATGGCCATACTTGGTTTCTCATGAATTTCCTTATAATACGTTGTAGTCTATAGTATTGCATGGACTACTTTAACTATGGTTTCGTATGCTTCATGTACACCAGCAACATTAATATACAGCCATTCTGATAATATGCATGCTTTCCCAATAAACTTTGGCATTAAAGGAGAGGCTCTGAGCTCTACTTATGACGTTTCTTTGTTGGAAATTGTTGCTAAAACTCACGGGAGGCCAAATGAATATCGTAAGGTTTTGAAGGTAAAGTCCTTTTGAGTTTTAGTTGGTAGTATCCACTAGGATAGGTATATAACTACTAACTTGGTCTTTGTTCTTGCCATTGTTTACATGGCAAGTGTTTGTTCCTTGGAATTGCTGATTGTAGAAAGGATGTTGGGACAATAGGTAATTCTGTATAAGCCTGGTCGACTGTTTGCTAATAAGGAAATTTGTTGGGACTTTTTTTCCAGTCATTGTTCATGATGTATTTTACACACAATCAGTTCGAACTTCGAAGGAAGCAAATGTACTCCAAGTACTTCTAGTTTTCTCACAATTCAAACAAACAAAAAATATTGATTTACTTACTTTACTTCTTCAGCTGTACTTTGTCATTGTTTGCATATATAATCCGGAAGCCCAAAGAGGGTCTTGCATTCTCTGAAAGAGACTCTGCTAAGAATCGCCCTTGTGCATCCCAGTGTCCCCTACAAAATTGTTGATATTGATAGGTCTGTCTCTGTTAGAGACATTCCAGCTAACTTGAGGATATTTCCTGTCTGGTATCTTAGATTTTGTTCATTAGCATGCCATGAGGATGACCTGCTTGGCTGCTTTGCATACATGCTTCTCCTTTTCCCCATTGTCATTCTTGTCCAGTGGGTTTGGGGTTCATCTGAGTTCCCTTTATAAATTGAATGCAAGCAATGGTTCATTCGGACTCTTAGGGTACATCTCAGGTCTTTATGTTTACACTGAGGCCCAAATCGATGGATAAGTTATCTTTTCTGCAGTATGTTTCCCTAACAGCCACGCTCAATTTGCAGGTCATTCAATATTTCTGGGGTATTTCAGTATATTTTCCTGACCAAAGAAAAAGGGAAAACTAATCTTCGGTTAACATTTTCTATATCAGATGCTTGTTTTTTAAGGTATTCCTTTTTTCCTTGACCCATGTAATAGAGATATCAATTCACGATTAGCTATGAGTTTTGACGGTGCTTTTGACATTGAGAAGCGAAGTAAATCTCGGATATATCCACTTTTTTGTTGAACCACAACTGTCAAAGATCTTTATATGATTCGACTTTGTAGAGCCTTCAAAGACCTCTGTGGAATTTAAGGTGAGATTTTTTTTGGGGATTTTATGGTTTAATTTGTTTTGGGGTTAGGAAACAAATGTGAGGCTTTGGATTTATTTTATAGAATTGAGTTTGTGTTAGTGTTTGTTTTGTGAGAATTGGTTTGAGTTGTTTTCTGTAAAAAAATATTTCAAAACACCTAATCATTTTCTGAAATTTCAATATGAGTGAAATTAATAGGTTAAAACTGGCTAAACCATTATTTATTACCAAGTCCTATTGGATTACAAAGCATTAAAAGGAACCCCTGACCCCAGCAAGGTCCTTGACAGCTGTTCCCTGAGAACAAAATAATATCCCTTTGTTTTGGGAGAACAATGCTAAACCACGTTTCTAGCTTTTTTTGGTTTCAAAACCAAACAGGCCAATGTAAACTAGGACATGTCATACATTTGTTTTACTGATTGGAGTATTGTATTCTGTAAACAATGCTAACTGCCTCATGTTTTTGTATAGTTGGGTTTATTTATCCCCTCTAGATTGCCCTGATTCATTTTTTGAACCATGTCCACTCCCTGATTCTCAATTAACAATGTAAAGGAGAGCTGACCTTTTGCTACTAAGCTAGTGTAACTATTATGCATCTACTTGATGCCTGCACATAAAAAAAAAAGTATTGTATTCTGTAGTACAATGTGCTGTTTTGCTGTTTCCTGATATTGATAATTCTTCCAGTTTGAACTTAAGTCTCGTGGTTTTTGCTTACCAATCATTTCTGCTTCCCTTTAAATGGATTTTGCGGTTTTTAAAAAAGAATTTATGTCAATTTTCATAGGTCTAGATATTTGCTACATCAATCTTCTTGGAGCCTTGTTATCATTAGGAAATGGTGAAATCCAGCTATATAATGATTTTTTGATTTCTGATCTAGTATTTTTTGAAATGATATGGTTCTTTGTTGTTCCTCTCTGATTTCTTGGAATTCCTATAGAAATTTATTGCATACATCGGTAATGCTTGTTAATAAGCTTGTGATAGTTTTGTCACTGCACCACAAGAAAAATATTTGTCATGGGATGTATATTTTTCCCACAAGTATCAATTTTGGTTTTTACTTGTCCCAGGGCTTTGGTAAGTGATGAGGACTCAAAACGGGATTGTGATAGGGAGAATGTCACAAATTTGTTGAATCCTATCATCGACAATGAACCTGATATTTTAGTGGGATCAGGGTAAGGAGGTGGCTCGTATTCTCAGGAGTTCTTAACTTGTAGGTCAATCTGGGCCATTGATTTCACCATAAAATATTCTGTTATTCAGAAAAAAATTGAGCCCAACTAGAATATTTAGGTTGATTTCACTCTTTTGCTGCGTAGGCTGGAAACACAGCTTTGGCCTATTAAATATGCTAACAGTGTTGATCTTTGGCATTATTCTAGAGACTCATTAGCTTTTGAGGATACCTTTTTATGTATCCTTTCAAAAGGTATCAACGTACCTCCTCCATTTTACAAAGGCAAAGAAGTTCTTTAGTGCAATAATATTATTAACACTGTTCATGATGTGCTACTCATGCCAGATAATTTGTCCTTTAGTGCTTGTTTGCATTAATATAAATCAATGGGAACTCACATAAATGGATTGATGCTGGAAATCGAGGTAAAATAGATGAGCTTATAAGGCAAAAAGATTAAGACCGTTCATGATGTCATGCAAGTGAGTCTTCAATAAAGACTGGACGAAATAACAATATTATTAATGTTCATGTCTTCATGATGTGCCACTCATGCCCTATAAGTTGCTCAGACTCTCCAAATATGTTGCTGCACCCGTGTGGATCCTCCAAAATTGAACCACTTTTGAAGGATGTGACACACACTCGATGACATTTTTGAAGAGTCTGAGAAACATAGCTCATACCAACATAGCTCATACCAGGCAATTTGTCCTTGAGTGCTTGTTTGTGTTATAATCAATGATGACAGAAATGTGTACAACTAATTAATGTTCTTTTCTATCATGCAGGAACGTGAGTAGTATGGAGACTACATCATTCTGCAGAAGCTATCTGCTCGGAGCTTCCACAGCTGTCATCCCACCAATGTGATCCGTATACTTCAGCTAGAACAATTATTTCCTAAATTTGCAGATAGATGACTTCATGAACTAGACTAATCTACCATATAGAAAATCATCCTTTTAGCTTTAACAGTTATACAACTGACATTAATTTAAATCCTGGCCATCTAAAGTGTTGGTGTTGGATATTTGATGCCTACTCTTTGATTTAAAAACATACAAAATTGAGCAAGGAATTTTCCATTTATATGGGTATTTTGACTTCCTAATATATAGTTATTGCCTATTGGAACAAGAAATCATCAAATGGAAAATATTAGAAAAACAGTAGTAGAAGTGAGGCATCGAAATGCAATAGGCAAACAAATTGCAGCTAACATGCCTACTCCAGGTAAGGTTAGAACATGTAGTTACTGCTCCAGCCAAGGTTTTGGCTTATATCATGTTGATGTCTTAAGGTAAAATACAAGAAAAAATTGAAAAGGTGAGTTACATGTCCAATGGTTAAGGTAGGTTATACTGAGCTGAGATCTATATACCTAAGTTCATTATACAAGCAATAAATAAATAAAGGCTGCTAGTGTGGTTACTGTTAGTCTGACATGTAACCTGTTTCCTTGCTAGATATTTGGTAGAACTTCTTCCTTCCTAAAATTTATTAACTTGGTTATTCCTGTTCTGTGTGTATTCCAAAGTGAGTTTCCAATTTTCCAGTTTTCTTAGTTTGAATGTCATTTTCACTAAAACGTGACGTCTCGTTTTGCTATCTAGGTGTTGAATGTGGAACTGGATCTTTGGTTATGGGCTTTTGGCATACAATGCTCATCTCTTCAACACCACAGGACACTATCTATCTATTATTTATTGACTATAAAAATTAAGCTCCATTTCCATTGAAGTCTTGCATTCAAATGATGGTTTTGGTTTTGGGATTTTGACATTTACATGTCTAGGTGTAATATTAGAGAACTTATGCAGGATTATTTTCTCCTCCTAGTGGTGAATTTACTTTCTTTAAGGAGTGCAGAGGTTGAATATCAGTTATTTAACCTCTTTCAATCTCATTGGATTTCTGTAAGTTGACCTACATACATATTTTGTTTTAATTTTCTTTTATGGTAAATGTTGGCTGGAGTAGTGCCTCACTTTTTGCTGAATTGGTCTTATTTATCCTGTGTTTTTTTGTTGCCTTTGACTGTTGTCGTGATTTTTTTTTATGGTGGAGACATTTCAATGAGAATCTTCTTTAAACCTTATTTGCTTCGTGGACTCTGGAAAATACGTTACTCTTTCCTATTTATAAGGCTTAAGACATTTATTAACTCTGAAATTTCACTAGAGGCAGCAACATTAGGATGATTAGTCCTAGCATGAAGTTAACCATGTTCCGATTTAAAAGTTATTTATGGTCTCACTGGTGATACCGAGCTATTACATTTTGAAAAACATGTCTACATCTTTAGATGTTAAGAAGGTCTAGTTAGGCTTTATGCATCTCAGCTTTGCTTCTTTCAACTTGGTCATATCTTCCAGCAGTTGCTGTACATGCATATACCATGCTCAAGAGCTAGCATCCATGTTGCAGCTGCTCCCTTGTTGATGGAGCAAAGGATTTTTGGTGATTGGCAGGTTTCCATCATAAGTACATTGCGGAATTCCTGGGTTCCTTATAAGCCTTGGCCCAAGGGGAACTTTATTGACCTTTGGGCGAATATCCTGCACCAAACAACTGATTCTGTTGGAATAAAACAAACTTCCTGCTCATGAAAACCAGCAATAGAGGCTGATTTCTTAGAACCACGTTTAAATAGATCTAGATCAATTTCAGTGACCTGTATCTATTATTTTTAATTACCCACATAATGTGGTTTCATTCGACACTTGTAAGGAATTTCAATACTGGTCATGTGATAAACATTGATTTTGATTCTAAGAGGATATAAGATCGTGTCAGACTAGACTGCTTGCTTTATCTTCTATGAATAAGAAATGAGAAAACTATTTGTCTGTGCAGCTTATTTGTCCGATAATCCAATAAGGTATTCAAATAAGCATAGCACTGGAAAAAAAAACATCTTAGAAAGAAATTTGGAGGAGAAGTTCAGAAGGAAAAGATTATGTAGAGACTGAAGCAACTTGTAAGCCTTTTAAGTCATTAGTTTGGAATTATGTGATGAGCATTTAACAAAATCTCATCTTCGTAGTTATTTGTCCCAGTACAACAAGATTCAGAAATCAGCAGGAAATGTGTGACCATGACTTTACTAATTCAGCTATAGGCTTATCAACTGTATCAGAAAAGATATTTTTTTGCTTGTGTGAACTCCAAAGGTATTTAGTAAAAGATGTGACTCCTTGGATAAACCAATCCTTATTAGTATTATTGTTAATTTTTTGTTTCAGATTAGGAAACTGGAAAAAAACAAATTCATTGCTTGCTAGTTGTTCTGAGAGATGCAACTTAATAGGTGCAGAGACACATCCAAACTTAAGGTATTTCTGAGAAATGCAATCTAACAGACCTAGAGACGCGTCCAAAACTTGGTTATCTCCAGAGTTCGTATATGCAGAATATTTCTTTTAAAAGAACATTGGACATAAGATTGTACAGGAACATTGACTTAGGTTAAGCTCATTTGTCTATGGTTTCTTCCTATGTGTGTTTCCTACTGAATTCCATGAGCTTCTTAGAATTGTTCTTGCGGACATTTATTGCCTCTAGCTTAATCTGGTGAAAGATATTATACTGGTTGATCTGTTTCAGATAACTGAACAATTTTACTAATTCCTTCTTCCATTTGCTTTTCTAGCCCATCTGTTGTCAATAAACTGGGAAAAATTTTCCTACTCATGTTTTATCTTGTCATAGCCGGCTTCTCTAAAGTTACATACATATTCATGAGCTGATTACTGATACTATGCTATAGATTGTAGTTCTATCTCCTAAAATAGCTTGGATTTCAGTCATTGCATAGAATTGTAGTTTGCAGTTGCTATCAGAGAGGATGTTCCTACAAGATACCTTGACTTAGTATGATCTTTCCATGGATTACTCCATGCCTAATAATTAGTTCAGCGCGCCAGAAGATACAGAAATTTCAGATATTGGAATCACCTTTATTGGACCTGTAGGTTGCAACTCTTATATTATCTTTAATTGAACCCTGAGAACTACTAGTACCTGGTCAAAAATAGCTGTTGGGATGGCAAGGGTGGCAACAGCATTGGGGGCATCAACAATTCCTGAAATCCTTCCTTCGCAGGGACAGCACGAAAGTAAAAGATAAACCTGATAGCACCAGCATAATGTTTATACCAACAATTCCTGAATGTTAATGTTATCTATTCCCGAGATTATTCTGTTACAAGAAGATTTTCAGGGAAAGAGTTTTATACCTGTTCCTTTGAGTAACCAAATTTTGAGAGGTAATCAATTGCATTTAGTACTGCACGCTTGTATGCAACACTGGCATCAAGATAGTGTTGTTGTCCACTTTCATCTACACTGATGCCCTCAAACACCAACCACTCCGAGAATCTTGGCTCCATGGGCCCTATCTCAAAAATTGGGTTCACATGTAGTGATGTGGGTCCCATTGGAGTGAGATATTCTTTCATGCCGTTTCTTATAATCTCACACCTGTTTACAGGAAGAAAAACATAAATCTAAATCTAGACCTTTGTTAGCTTATAAATGCTGAGGTGTAGCGCATAGAAAGAAAGGCACTTGATGCAAAAAGAGTGGTGCTTAAGGAGGTCTGTCTTGTGTTCTTGCTAATGAAAATAAAAGTTAATAGCTAGTGTTGTTTTTCAGGTTGTATTTCGTAGTTCAGGTTCACATATAAAAAAGTCCTAGGACGTTAGAAATAAATAAGATTTAGGAGTATGTATGTAGTTTTTAGTTTGTTTGTTTTTAAAATATACATATCCAAATTACATTATACATTTTTTGGCTTCTTCATAGTTATGCTCCAGCGATTAATTGATAAAGAATTAGGTGAGCTTAAGCATAAGTGACTTCCCAACTTGGGTGTTTGAACTTTCAAACATGGTACATATTTTTATTTTTTAAGAAAAAGGTTGTTTTATTGAAATTCTTCACTAAACCCTGGGAACCACTTGCTCTATGCCAATACGGATACCTTTGCAACTCTTATAGTATATTTGTGAATACTTAAGGTAAAGAATATAGATGTAGCATAGTAGCAGTGATGTGAAAGAGGATGGCATAGTAAATAACACAGAGTTATTAATGGAGCTCAGTTTTGAAGTTACTTTAAATTAGCCTGTAATGTGCTTGTTGATGCAAGGGATTGACTCTGATAACAGTCAATCCCAGTGCAGCAAAAGATTATTTAGTCATGACAATTTAGCGCTAAATTGAGATGTGGAAAGTACTTGAGCTCTAGGAAGCCACTCATCTCAATTGCCCCACAAAATGATACTTCACCGTCACCTTGAGAAAAATGCATATCACCAGTACTGAGGTTTGCTCCTTTTACAAATACTGGAAGGTATATTTTTGAACCTCTGCTGAGATTTTTGATGTCACAGTTTCCTCCATTTTCACGTCCAGGTATTGTTCTTGCAGCCTCGTTGGCAATTCTAATCCACTCAGGAGTTCCATCTTGAATCTACATTATAATCATGAGTTGTCAAAAAAAAAAGTTTATGTGCTTGGCAGTGAAGTTTGTTTGTTCATTCTCTTTCTCTCTTCAGTTTGTTTAACACATTACTAGGCTCTTTATCATATTCTGTTTACTGTTTACAATAATGTTAGGCTGCAGCTTGTTGATAAGGAATTTGTTTTTGTTTTTTTACATAATTTGGTTTAGATTGACAGAATATGTAACTGTTAGGGGATGACAAAGTTGTCAGTTCCTGAAACAATTGCAAGCCAATCATACCTTGCCAAGAATGCACCCTTTTGTTGAAGGTAGGTTAGCCAATGGTCTAGAATGCAAGACCTCACATAATTTGAGAGATTGGGGACCGGTTTCTTCAAGCTTTCTTTCCCTCTCATTCCATATATTGAGTAGTTCTTTTGAAGGCGCTGTTCCAATTATTCCAGGATGAACTAAACCAGGAAATCTTACACCTGTTTGTGAGATTTTTCAGTAGATCTTATTAGGATTTGATACGTATATTTGTCTAGGATATATTAGGAGAAGATATGCAGGTTTACCTGGTATATGAGGTGAGTAGGCATATATGCCTTCGAAATACCAAATAGCTTTAGTTGCACTGGGAAAATGGTCTGTTAGAAATCCTCCACCGTTCTCTCTGTCGAATATTGCTGTAAAACCCCATTCATCTCCAGGGAGAGGCCCTAAGTTGCATATTTCAACAGCAAGGAGATCACCTGGTTCAGCAGGATTTCCATCTGTGTCAACGACTCGTATTGGCCCACTGAGATAATGCACCTGCATAGGAGAGTTGTATGATTCAGCCTGAAGTGATATCTAGCATCATATGACTTAGGATCTAGTGCTCTTTGTTGGTTAGATTCACCGGGTATGTTAGTTTATGCACACTTACAGTGGATAGATCAACGGTTTTCACATCAATTGCAGAGTTATTATCTTGGATAGAGCCTGCTGTCCAATCAACCATCTCAATTCGGAACATCTCCCCTGTTTTAATCTCTGTTACATGAGGTATCTCTGGGTGCCAACGGTTGTGGAGTGGCAACTGTTGTTCCCATGGCTTTTTCTTTAGGTCTATGGGGATTACTAGTCTTGGAGTTGGAGGAGACATGGTGACTTAGTGTTCTGTGAATCTCTGAGCCTGTTTACTTCCATTACATGGCACTCCAAGAGAAGCAACTGACAAGGTTCCTAGCTGATTGGGACAAGGTTGCTAATTGACAAATGGGGGTCACATCTCAGTAATGGTCACGGTTTGCCTTCTTGAAAATGACAATAAATATTGGACAGTGGACAGACTTGACGTTAGTATTCATCGCTTAGTGAGTATATTCAACTTGGAAAACTCAGCTCAATCCAGGCCAGTAAAATTAGAGCAAGAAATATTCCTTTCTAGCTTGAAAACAATGACATAAGAGTGTTGTGAAGAACTCACAACAGAGATCAGCATGCTTGATGTCCTTGGCAGTATAGTCTTTCGTTAGGCCGCCTCCACTAAAATCCAACATCTCAACCCTGAACACCTACCCAACTCGTGCCTCTGCTACTGGAGGTATCTCCGGGTGCCACCGGTTGTGAAGAGGTGGATTTTGCCCAAATGGCTTCTTCTTTAAATCTACCTGCACTACTAACCTTGGACCTATTGAATTCGTTTTTTTCCCTATGCAGAGCTTCCTGAAGCAGAGATGGAATTGGGGAGAAACCAAATAGCCCTAACTAGATTCTCAAGCTTGGATTCACCCGAAAAGGTCGAAAAGCCCGTCTTTAAGCTTTCTTATTCGCTTTTTAGTGCATAACTTACTCTTTCACTTATGTTCAAGATACATGGTATTTGTTCGAAGTTCATGATAAGTTAGGATATGGTCAGGATTTTTCCACCAATTGGACTATCTGCCTTTTGGTGTCCTCTCAACACAGTTACTTCCAAAGAGGCAAAATCAGTACAAATCAAGTCATGTTGGTTAACAGGTAAAAGCTACCATAATCCCTCTGCAAAGCGACATTAGCCACTCATCAGGGGGAATAACGCGAAAAGTTTTATTGTGTTATCTAGATTAAATTCTAGTGTGATGACTTGATTTAACCTTTCATTTATCTTTAGTCATTTAACAGAGATACAGCAGTTGCATTCTCCAGGAAACAGAGCAAAAAGAAGTGTTATTTTTCACAAGTATCATCATTTTGAGGACAGAAATAATGGTCCTAAAGCTAATCGTAGACCTAATTGCCTTTTGTATAGGACCCACAAATGAAAATCTTTAGGATTTGCCAATATCTTTTGATGGCTTCACTTCACTGCAAGTGCTTGGTTTTTTGTCTGCCCACAAGGATGATGGTCCCTCAACGGCTGAACGTAGTCGTCTAGTACTTATCTCTGAGAATACTTTTCTACATATCACATATGTGGTTGCAATGTCTTCAATCAAGAAAGGAAATGACTTCACCCAATGTTCCTTAGTTTGATTATCAATTAATTGCATCACATCTTCACTTGAAGAATGTTACTTTCTATCCTGGTGGTAGCCAGTGTGGCACGAATCACACTAGTCATTTTGTACACTCAGGGCACTAGCGGCCCATCGAAACTCACTAGTGCTGAAGTTGGACTTTAGTGATTCCTGTTTGTGTAGATTAAGGTTGTATCTATCCATTTGAAATTAGCTGTTTGAAGAAGTTGCAACAGTGTCCAGCAACTGGGGATCATTCCAAAAATAGATTGCTATTTGATATGCTTGATGTCAATCTGCAGCATCTTTTGGCCAAGGAGAAAAATTATTAAAGTAGAATTAACCTATAACTTCTCACCCAACTGCTTAAACTAAAAATAGTACGTGGCATATATGTATAATGTGTACTATCTTCGTCCATGTTTAATTGTCATGATTTCTATTTTTAGAATCAAACTACTCCATCCGTTTCAAAAAGAATGTCCCTATTTCCTTTTTAGTTTGTTTCAAAAAGGATGTCCCCTTTCCTTTTTTGGCAACACTTTAACTTTTCACGTGGCATGTTTAAGATCACAAGAGTAAAGGGCATTTTGGTACATTTGACATAACTTTAATTTGGAACCACAAGATTAAAAAGTCTTTTTTTTTTCTTAAACTCCGTTCCAAATCAAACTAGGCCATCCTTTTTGAAACGGAGGGAGTATAAGAACTTTGACAAATATTTAAAAATGTATCTTTTTCATCATATTGATATGGAAAGAATTGTGATTTATAGTATTTTTCGTATAGTTTTTGTATATCTAAATTTCTTGTTGAATATATCAAATTAATATAGTTTAATTTAACTTTAAAAATTAGTCAAATTGATTTTTGAAAAGCGCAACATGAAAAATAAAAGTTTTTAAGTGGACGAGGGTGTATATGATTAGGAATAGTAAAACATGAACATATGTATATGGTTAGGAATAGTGAAAACATGAATCCGGCCAGCTATTTTTTGTAAAGATACCAATTATAAGGGAACGAGATTATAGGTTACAGAGACTTCCTTAATTAGTAACATAGAAACAATAAGACATTTAACTAGCTATATATATAATTAACCCTTTGTCTGAAAAAAACTGTTCACAAAATGTGGATTATCTCTGAGAAACCCAAAGATAGAGGTGATGAAAAAGGGATGGGCTGAGGCTGCAGCATATGTGAACCATGTGATAATGTTTTGTTAAATATTGTACAGTCAAGCATATCTGTATATTTGTATTTGTGATTATCCACAAATTTATGTACATAGAGAGAGAAATTTCAGCAATGTGCACATTCTTTTAAAAAATAGGGAATTAATCAAAATAGTCATCCATCCAACTGATTAAACAAAAAAAAAAAGTTGATAAAGATATAGTTTGTGTATGATCGTATATAATAAATGTATACTTTATGTATATCAAGAAAAATAACAATAAGCTGTCTGGTTATTCGTGTAAAGATTCCTAAAAACTAAGAAGATCCACTGTTTTAATTTGTCAATCGAACATTCTAATAGTCGAAATATTTACCTCACTCAGCTTTAGAAAAAATTAGCGTGGTATAACTCAGTAAAAAGTCCCAATCACGAGTATTATTTTTCGTAATTTTTAAGTAATCATTGGTAGCTGCAACAAGATTTTCTTAAAGCTTCATTAGTTTGTGACGAGTCATTATAAGTCAAATGACAAGCTAACATATCTTATTTTTAAAATCTAGTCCCTTATATTTTTCAAGAAATTAAAGCCGTATATAGATATCATACAAAATTTTAACTCTTTTTTTAGATTATAAATTTCATGTTTCAAAGAGTTTTATTCTTACGATATCTATCCTTTTAATAATACAATTACAAAAACTAAAGTGAAAAATAAATGTGCTATTTTTAGTTAATCAGAATCATTTTGCGTCCACTTACGATATTCTTCCTTCTTTGCATAATTAATATATTGTTACCTCAAAATTTGAAATACATGTCTAAGTGAATACAATTGCAAAGACGTATATATAGTAAGGTCTGTATTGAGAAATTAGATAGAGTAGATTTCTTCCCTATGATTTTCTAATAATGTTATTTATTACCTAGGTTTCTTTTTAGTTTCCTACTAAACACATTTTATTCGAGTTAGACAAAAACCATGCAAACTTCTCCCAACCTAATCATTAAAAAGATGATATCACCTATTTGGCTACACTTTTTTTCTTCTTCTTACGAGTAATTAATCAAAGGGGAGCCTATTGAAATCATTTCATCAGCAGACTAAATTAACCTTATCCACTCGTTTGCAAAACGAGTACTTCCCTCCGTCCCAATCTACGTAACACTTTTTTTAGTCCATTTCAAATAAAATATCATCTTTCTACAACTCAAAATAATTTAACTTTAAATTTTTAATTTATCCTTGATAAAATTATTTTCAGCCCTTTTCGATGATAAATTTGAAAAGTTACTGTTTTACACTTTAGTCTTTGATACACTATTACAAAAACAGTCTTTTGATTGTCCCCACCATGCCCATGGTGTCTGTCCACAATGGGTCAAATGAATTCTCATTACCTTTGGCCACTTGCTTATCTATTTGGTTTCTTTTTGTGATTGAAGAGGAGTTGTCCCTACAACCTATGATTCATCGACATATTCATTTGCTAAAAATATATAGAAATTGGTTGAATACCAATCGTATAATTCAATACTCTTATGGAAAAATTAAAATAACGAAAGCGATAGGTTATCATATCAACATCCCTAAAAGCAGTGATAGTATAAGAAAAAGAAAAAAAATCCAACGGTTGATAGACAGCCATCCGCGGAGACCCGGAGCCGCTTTCGCCCCCCAATACTTTTGGAATCTAACACAACCACACAAACCCAAATTTGACTCTAGTTAACTTTACTCTGAAAAAATTAAACTAGTTCATTTCATTTAAAACAAAAAGATTAAGCAAGATAATGAAAATTTCTTCTATTATTGGTGTGAGTTAGTGTGTACTTATATCATCTCCTAAAAATGTGACCTAATAATATAAAAAATCTTTAAATTAATATTTTCTGTTTAAAGTAGATAAATACAAACAATTTAAATTATATTTAAAATTACAAAACTCGCATAGTAAGAATGTAGCTTATGTTTTAAGGATGCTTACCTAAAATATATATTAGTTGAATAACAATAATTTCTTTACACTGATTATATATATAATTTAAATTTTGATTATTTAGATGCACTAATAGTGCAAAAACACATCTAAGTTAAGTTTTATACATTGTTAATAAGTGTGTGAACTTTTATTGTAGTAACCTCCTTAAAATGTGGGATTTTTAATCTAAAAAATAATACAAATATTGTACTTGTTAGTACAATATATAACGATATAAATTAAGTGATTTTTTTCCGGTAACAGTGTAATGAGACTCAAAAATATAAATACAATAGGTTATATTAATGATGTAAAAAATCTCGAAGTTGAGTCTTTATTTAAAGTCACTTACATAAGTTCCATGATTAAGAAATTTGAAAAAAAGAAAAAAGAAAGAAAAACTTGAAGCCGACTCTTTCTCTCTCAAGTCTCAACCTCATTGTTTATATATAGGCACATTTCATTCTCTTTCCCCTTGCCTATTACTATCCAAATTTCTATTTGTTGCTGCAAAAGTATATTGCTATCCTTTTGATCTTTCTTCATGTTCCGGTAACCAATTAATATATATACAAAAATATTAGTATAACAACAAGACGGAAAAATGAGTTGTAATGGTTGTCGAGTCCTTCGAAAAGGATGCAGTGATAACTGTATACTGAGACCTTGTTTGCAATGGATCGAAACACCTGAAGCACAAGGACACGCTACTGTATTTGTAGCTAAGTTTTTTGGCCGTGCTGGACTTATGTCCTTCATTTCCGCCGTTCCAGAAAACCAACGGCCTGGTATAGTCTATACCTGCAACTCTCTTTGTTCATCAACTCTTTTTTTTTTTTTTTTGGTTTATCAACTCTGATAATTTTTGTGTATATTGCTTGCAGCTTTGTTTCAGTCCTTGTTATACGAAGCTGCTGGGAGAACAGTGAACCCAGTCAACGGTGCTGTAGGTTTATTATGGACAGGTAATTGGCACGTCTGTCAAGCGGCGGTGGAAACCGTCCTCCGCGGCGGCGCGTTAAGGCCGATCTCTGAATTTCTCGGCGCGTCGGTAGAGATTGATGATTGCACCGATGTATTTAAGCTTCAGGATCCAAGTCTAAACATGCGACCGAAGATGCAAAAACGACGTCGTTTTCCTGAGGAAACTTCAACGTTGGATCTCAGTTTAACACCAGGTTTTAATCAGAAAGTATATAATAGCCACCCTTTGCCAGAGAATCATCGGCGACCTGGAACTCCGTCGATGAATTCAGAAGAATCTGGAACAACTACTTGTTTTGAGAGTAGTGCTGTCATTGGAGATCATCAAGGAAAAGAACCCAAATTACTCAGCTTGTTCAATTAGTTTGTATTAATATTTTCCTTTTTTTTTTTTTTTTTTTTTTTTTTTCCATGAGGAAGGTTTTTTCCTGGAAGTAAAATTCCGGCGAATTTTTGTAAATTATTGGCACTGGATTTCCCTCGTGGTAGAAAGGAGGGGAAAGTGAAAGTTTTGCCGGTGATTCCTTCCTTGTTTTGTTATTTTCTCCTTTTTGTTTTCGTTTTCCATAACGAGTCTTATGAATGTTGGACATTGAATAAACTGATTGTTAATCGATTTTTGTTCATAATTTTGTTTTCGTGTTCCATTAATAAATGATACATTACGTTTCAAGATAAATGATAAGGCGAAAGATGCTTTGTTCATCTCTTTTTATGGTTAATAAGAGGGTTACCAAAAGTCCTTGATTAGATAAGATTTTGGACTTGAATACGATTTAGTCACGATCGCTAATCCTAAAAATGTGTTTTATTCTGCCAAAGGTTGTGATGATTGAAATGCTAATTAGGATAAGAATTTTAAGAGAATAATAAAAAGAGTGAGTTCCAAATAGTTAGGGGGAAAGAGTCAACATAATTGACTTACCCACGTAGAGGTGTATTGTATATTTTGATTGGAGGAATCGGTAGTTATCCAAAGTTGAGGTAAGCAAAACATTAGAAATGGAAATGAAAGGGAGAAGCAAGTGGGTATGTTATTGTGGGCCGTGAAAACCTGCAAATGGACAAAAGGGGTTGGATTTGCGAATCCAAGAGAGAGAAAGAGGCGGCTTTTGGAGAGCGTTAAGAGGCGTAAGTACTAATATTACTATTCTATTTATTACTTTTTCCATACATTTTTAATTTTCAGTTTCCTCTTTTGAAATCAAATTATAAGAATTTTAATTAATATTTTATTATATATTTTTGAAATTGTAATTTATAATATTTTAGTATAGGGTTTTAATGTTTAAATTTTATGTTTTAAATATTAAATTAATTCAATCTAATTAAATATTAAAAATTAAATAAATTAACTTTTAAAAAGCGCAATATTAAATGGAGGTAGTATAACATTACTCGTTCTTTTTTATTTGTCATATTATATTATTAATTTAATTAGTTTTTAAAATTAAATTAAATTAAAATATGTTATTTTCTTTATCCGATACTTTTCGTTTTTCGAGAGTCAAACAATTTAAGTTTGATAAAAAATTTGCGTGTAGAATCTTTAATTTTAAATGAAATCGATATATTTGTAAACTACGTAAAAAATATTATATGTCACAATAATTAACAATTCAAAAGATCAATGAATAATTTACGACCAACTATAGACTTATTTAAATATCAAAAATCTAAAAAGTGATACATAAAATGAGACGAAGAAAGTATATTCTAGACGAAAATATTGTAATTTTCTAACTTTATGATTAAAAAAATATCAATTAAAATGTAAGCAGCTTCGTTGTCAAAAATATGAGCAAGTAAGAAAAACTATAGAGAATATACCACTAATCACATACGATAGGAGATTGGGAAAAGAAGAATCAAATGAAGTATATATGTATGTGTGTTTTTCCGCAAGAATAACAAACAAGGACGACTAAATGAAATTTACAAATTGAATAAAAGAAATTCAAGGTCACTACTAAAAAAAAAGAAGTTGCAATAACTATAAAATCAAAATGTCTCCTAATCCTAATTCAATAGTATGATCCAAATTTTAATTTATATTAAAAATATTATATAATATAAAAAAATTTGTTTCTGTTTATTTAATTTAAAATTAAGAAGAGTAAAAAAGTGGGACATGGGCCGGGAAGAAAGGAAGCAAGAAATTTGCAGTTTGTTGGTGTCTTTATCAGGCAATTGAAAGGAAGGAGTACGGTCTGTGTCAGCCTCGTGTTGGCATTGTCCCTTTTTTCTTCCTTTCTCTTTCTTTCTTCTTAATTTAATTTAATCATTAGTTTTAAGGTATAATTTTATTTTTTTTAATTATAGTATCTTAAAATTTATTCGTAATTTTTTATATTCATAATTGAGTGACCATCTAATATATTATTTTTGGGGTCACAATTTTTCATTTCCTGTTTTCCATCCGTCCGTTCCAGTTCTGAGGGGTTTAAGGCGTTTGTGTCCATGAAACCATATTGTGCTGGGGACTCATTATAAAAAAAAACTTTAAATAGTACTTTATTCGGTTAAAAAAAATAATTTTCTTTCTTTTTTTAGTCTATTTTAAAAAAATGACAGTTTTTTCTTTTTAGTCTGTTTAAAAAAGAGTAATTTTTTACTTTTTTTTATAATATTTTATTTATAGTTTTCCACGTGACATGTTTAAGACTACAAGATTAAAAAAACAATTTTATATATTTGACATAACTTTAATTTAACATCAATGATTTTTTTTTATATTCTTAAACTTCGTATCAAGTCAAACTAGACCATTTTTAAAGTACATAATTTTTTCTTACAAACTTGAGTGGCGTACGTCAAACCAATCGTGTATGTAAAATTATGAGCTAGGAATACAATTTCATACATCTGATGCCAAATAACTACAAGTACATCCTGATCAATTAATTAAAGGACGTATATAACTCCCAATGCATAGATAGGTTTAACTTTTACTAATAATTAATTACATTCAGTAAGCAAACACATGATAGATGACTAGCTATCATGTTTGGGGAAAGAAGAATGGGAGTATATCTCTGTTTATAATGACATAGAGATTTAAGTAATATTTAATTTATATAGGCCTAATCTCTATTAAGTACTATTATAAAAAAAAAAAAAAACGTTTGAGAAATGTCATATGTAGCTGTTAATTGAGAAAAGAAGATTATGTTTATCTGTAATAAATAAAGTAAGGGGGAGGTTCATGAATGAGGAGACTTTAGTAAGTATTATACTCAGCAAGCAGCCTGCGCCTCGCCGCAGTAGCAAAAATTTAATGGTCCCACCAAGCATAATTCCTGGCCTATGTTCTAATTCATGCTGCTCCAACGATTCCACATCATTTATGAATAAAATATATTAATAATATTATATTATATTATTTGATATGTTAATGATAATTATGTTAGCCTTCTTAATTAGATATTTACATAAAGTATTAGTGATTAAACTTAAAATGTTAAAATAAAAACAATAAACTTAATTTTAATAAAATAAATCTTATTAAACACCTCACTTGTTGTGGAGAATGTCAAGTGAACATGGACTTCATCAAAGCAACAAAGGTATAAAAGAATCTAATCTCCAAATTAATTAATAGACATTTATGCATGCTACACGCCATTTCTCACGATGAATGCGCGAGTATTCTTTCCACTTAGTGGGGAGTTTTCTTCCTGGATGATTATTCAACTTACACAAACTAAACTGGAGTTTTTGTTGTAAAAAAAAATGGTTGTATTTTTCCTTCTTCTTTTTTTGTATATTTAGATAAAATTGAGCAATTTTTCAGTTACGAAAAGTAGTTTAATGCGTTAAAAAAATGATTTATTTAAATGACTATCGAAGTGGTTGACTAAGTCATGTCCCTAGTAAGCGAATGTGTTTTGTGTTTATAATTTTAGTATAGTACATTAAATTTATATAATATAGTTTGAAGCTTTCTCATGATACTTCCATTCCTAGCTCCTATCTCATGATCATTTCCACCAACCAAGTGTGAACACTATATTATTTCATTTCTAGTTTTGGTTCCCTTCCTCTTGGAAAGAGAATAACACATTAAAAGAAATTCTGAATCGATCAATCAGCCATCAATTATTACCTCCACTTTATATTGTTATAGTACTTAACAATAATAGTAATAACCTTAATCATAATTTATTGGTTTAAATTATTATCTCTCCTTAAGCCCTTTCGTAGTCTAGAACATTATTATTGGATGATAAAACTTGACTATTTCGGACTTGCACCGCATCATAAAGCTTCTTTTAGTATCAAGAATTTTTTCATATCTAAAATTTCAATTTATTTTTTTAACTAAAAAAACAACTTATTCATTGTATCACCGTGTCCTGAAAGAAATACGAAGATATTGTTATGGGTATAGGAAAGAGATAGTGTTACAAGAGGAACAAACAAAGCCACATGGGCTTGAAAGAAGTGAGGAATAGGGGTATGAAATATTAGGTGGGGGGTGGGGGTAGGAATTAAAAATTATAGTTATATAGTTATATTTTATACATGACAAGTCAATATATATATAATATCCAAATAAAGAGGCAAGAGAAATATTTGTGACGCGGATATCACCACACTTCCTTTTCATTTTATTAAAATAGAGTCTAGTCTAGAGAGAAGACATAATTTATATTATATATTTATGGCCAACCACGACAAATTCCAAGCTTCTTGGTGCATACGCAGACATAAATATATAAAAGGAAGATACTACGGACCAGTACTAAATTTTTTTACTTCTAAATATTGGTATTTAATTAAACGTACATTAAATACTCATGTTTCCAAATATATTTGAATTGATCGTAGATATGTTTTTTTAACAGACACGATTTTTTTTACAAAAATATTATATCTTTAAAGAAATTTATCAATAAAAAATAAGTTTTACATATTATTATCAATTATAAAGACAAAATTTTAAAATATATATATAAGAAAAAAAAACATTCTTTTTATAACAAATTAAAAAAAAAGTATATCAAATACATTAAGATAGAAAGAACATATAAAAAGTCAAAAATTACGATAGAGGGAATATAAAATAATAGATGACATTTAAACTAATTTTTAGTGTATGTGTGGAATATTTCTTTCACCTATTACCAAAAAAGATACATTAACAGGAAATGAGGATTTTTATAATTTGATTTATCATCTCTACAATGTCGTCACATCATTCTTTACATCGTCATAAAACTTAACCCAATATAGGTAATAGCAGCTTGTACATACATATATTAATAACTCCTTCAATATTCTTTTTTTAAATTTTCCTTAGAGAAGGAGGGCCACCCTCGAGCTTAAATTTGTTTGTTTTAGGTATGGAATAAAATTTCATAGGAATAGTTGAAAAGATTGAGGAACTACATATGAGGTGTAAGATATATTTATGATGATTTGAAGTTAGCGTTTGGTTATAGATTTCTAAATATTCTTGGCAAATATTATTTGGGTGGAAATTTCACCATGTGTTTGGCCATATTTGAGAAATATATTTCACATTTTTAGAAAAATATGATTATACCCATAAATTTTAAAAATATCAAAATTAACCATAAGTTTGTATTATACAAGTCAATTGGATCTTTGTTATAACAATAACAAATAGCGTCCATGACACTAGAGCAATGTAGTAATTAGGAGTGACTGCAACAACATCAGTTCATACATCGTGAAGTAGACAAAACACATGACTTTGTTATTTTGAGCCGATTGTTCATCATTTTCATCAATAACCATATTATCATTTCACATTCACAATATATTTCATCACTACTTTGGAATTAACGTAAAAAATTATGTAATACAACGTAAGCAACAACTATAGAGGGTGTTTTTATAAAAGATAAAAGTTTGGGGTAAAATTTTAATTTTTAAAAGATCTCAAATAATGAGATTTGACCCAAATACTAGAAAAAACTAGTATTTTGGGAATTTGGGATATTTGCCAAAAATATTTGCCAAATAATGGCGAAGTGTATGGACAAACACTATTTACCAAGTTTTTCTCCAAATATTATTTGGAAAATCTATAGCCTGATGGGCTCGAAATATTTTAAGAAATATAGTGTGGGCTTAATTCAAATTAAATAATATTATCATGTTAAGTGTATTTTTAGATTGACTAGTTTAATAATTGATATTAGATTGAGCTCCTATTCATGATGGTGTGGGCTACGGTTTAATTAATACCCCTCACAAGTTCAGAGGTGTAAACATACAAGATAAAGATGGTTGCGAGGTTCGATTGGTATATATATTCATATGTGGTGGCACACAATCTCAAAAATTGACTCGTGAATTGTAGTGATGAGCTATAGCTAAACGTAAAACATAGTTCAAAAAAGAGATAGTCAGTTTGCGAACTAAGTCCCACATAATCAATAGCTGAAAATATTAGAAAATATTTTGGATTGATTTGCACAACAACATGCTTTTGCAAAATTCCCAGAATTGTTACTATAAATTTTTATTTCTCATTTCATCATCACACAAATTACAATAACAAATAAGGAATATACTGTTTCATAAATACCACTTATACATTGAGATTAATTATCTTTAAGTCATCGACCAAATTAACCACACCATTCTATTATTTTCAACGTGCAATATATGTTTTCCAAGACTGTGGCAGGGATAAGATGGGAAAAAGAAGTAGGGCCATTCCAACTAGTCTGCGTTTAGATAAAAATTTTATATGCAAGTTGGCTAAACAAGTTGTCAAGTAGCTACTGGTTTAGGCCAGCTCTAATTAAGTGGAAGATTGGGTCATTTGATTTGACATTGTTGTCCTCACAAAATTATGATTTTTAAGTCCCACATCCCTGGGAAAATGGATCCAAAAATTTAAGTGGCTTTTGATACTAAATCCAAATTACCTAACAAAAACAGCACATATGTCTATTTTCACTTTTCAAAGTAATGAATGGTTACAGATTATTGAATGAAATTATTACAAGGGACAATTAAAAGTTATTGAGTACTACTCTTTGGCTCTTGCTATAATATAGATATTGATATGGCCTGCCTCTTCAAGTGATTTTAAGGTCATTTTATTATTTAAATTTCATCATTTTTAGTTCCTTATCAATTATCTCTCTCTCTCTTCAATTATCTATCCATATTGTATACTTTATTAGTACACTTCTACTTTCTTTTTCTTTTGGATTTAAAGTTGATGTGTTGGATTACCTTTTTTGGGCTTATGTCATCCACAACATGCAAAGTGAATAGAGATTAATTTTGGCTATGTGGTACAGGAGCCTGCAACGAACCCTTTGTTTCAGGAGAATAAGTACCATCATGTCCCTCACATGGTAAACTATGCTCCAGTTTAGGACTCATACAATATAATACGCATGTGTTTTTCAGGTTACATAGTTTGAATTTCAAGAATCAAATCTTTTAATTTTGAGTGTAAATTTTATTAGATAGTATATGTCATAATAAATGACAATTCAAATATTTAATAGATATATATATAAGAAGTACAAACAAAGAAAGAGTCATTTGAATTACAAAATGTAGAAGGTATCACGTAAGTTGGGATGGAGAGAATGTATATTTTCATCTTAATCTATAATTCAATTATAAAGAGTAATATGATTTTTTAATTTGTATTTGGAAATATATGGTAGAAGCAAATTTTTACCAATATTGTATTGGCAATACAACATTCCTCGCAACATGGATTTGCTTATCCTTGTTCTTCAGTCATTTGTCTTTCTTTTTTTAGTGTCTTTTACCATTGTACTTCTTTTATACTGAACAATACTTGCAACATTTTATTTAGTCCAAAGTTAAAATTCGAAAAATGAAAAAGGAAGTTACACGGCAAAATAAATGTTAACGCTTAATGTTTCACTAGATTATGTTGCCATGGTCAAGTGGCAAAATATATTGATGCGAAAATATAATATATAGTTATTTTAATGGTTTAGTCTAAAAGCTTATATGGAAAACATATATTGTATATTTATAGGCTTAATGTAAACAATGAGTTCATATAAGTATTTTCCGAATGTTACATTTTAGTCTAAGTGAATTGGATGTAAACATAAGAATCCTGTCAAGATTGCCAAATTTTCATCATGGTATATAAGAGAAATCAAATATTACAATCTTTCATAAATAATATTTCTGGATAAAACACGATAAAATATATACTTTACCATACAAACTTGCATGATTAAATGAAAAAATTCCAATATGTACCATATTTAGACAATAATGGAAATATAGCTAGTTCAAATCATGATATGGAATGACGTCTATCTTTACTTGGTTTATTTCGGGCTTTGCCTTGCGTGAGTCCATCCGCTCGAATAAATCTTCCGAGCTTTTTCGATACTGAGCTCATGAAGTTAGATTTTCTTGGCAAAGGAGGTTTACCAGCAGATGGATGAGTGATGACCAAAGGGCTGCTTGAGGCTGATGTGTTTGACTTTGGTTTTTCAATTTCTATCAACCTCGTCTTCATTTTCAGCAGCTCAAATTTCAGCTCCTGATTTTCTCGTTTTAGACTCGAGACCTCGTCTGAAACAGGGTTAGTAGAGAACTGATCATCCCTTTTGGAAGAAACAAGAGCAGGAGGTTCAGTTGCTACAAGCTGGCTCCCATCGTGAAGACGTTGCTGCTCGTAGTAAAGTACTTGCACAACTGTCTGAACAGGGAGCCTGTCATTTTGAGCAGCATGAGCACAAGCTTCTCGAGATAATTTTTGACAGTCCATAATACCACAAACCTTTTTTCTTTCTATGTCGCTTAGAGTTGGATGTGCCTTCAAATTGCAACAACAATAACATATTAAACACACTTCCATAGTTTAACTGATGCGTTGAAGACATAATTAAGCAAATAAAACTGTGCTCATGTACTCTCTAGTAGTCCAAGCTTTTACTAAAGAATTAAGATGGTAACACAATTCAACAATAAGATCATGTTAGCTTGGATCAAGGGTTCCACGCTTTTTAATCAGCGGTTTGAAAAGCTTAAACTTTCTGTTCATGTTCAACTCATTACTCAAGAATATAGTACTGATGACATGATAGGTGAAGATCAACAAATGGGGTACATGATTGCCATTTTGTTATTATGTAACTCAGCAGATATAGGATTTGGAGCTTCTACTCTGAAAACCTATTGATTCTACCCTCATCTTTAGAAAAAGTAACAGCCGAGGTGCAAGTTGCACATCTATGAACACATATACAAGCTTCTTCTTTAGGAGGAGAAATCCAATATGAAATACATGTATGGATTTAAATTTCATAACATCTGTCAGTGCGTAGAACTGAGACTAGTTTTTTTTGTTGAGAATTACTCAAGAATATAGGCATGCCAAATTCTTATATACCATGCTTATACACATGGAATTGAGTGTAAAGGTTAGGATGCATAGAACTTAAACTCAATATGTATAAGTATGCCAAATTATGTTTATTCCCAAAAATCATTTCAGTCTGAATTATAAATATCCCTTTACATAGTCTACTAGAACATCAGAAGCTTCAGAGGTCCAGATGCGTACCTCTAATAAAGGGAGACTATCATGCTAGCACCAGGAGGTAAATTGTAAGGAAATTATTAAATTTAGCGTGGCAATTACAATGTAGCAGTCAGGACCAATAGTTTTTTCCCATTACTAAACATGGCCTGTAATCCTAAATTGATGAAATGCTGCTTGTATGCGTAAATATAAACAAATGAACTTAAAACTAATCAGGTTATGTTATTCACACATACCTTCAAATAAATGTCAATGGCCCTGTACATCCCATCTTCAGTGATCCTTGCTTGCTCTGGGATGACTTCAGCAAGATTAATGAAGTTTGTGACAGACAGATTACGGTCAGAGGCTATTTCAGCAAGGTAATTTTCCATAAGTTTTCCAACCCGCTCCATGTCACTTAATGAAGGAGACACATGATACTCTTCATCTCCTAATCGATTTCCCTCCTCATTGTCAAGGAAATTCATCATAATACGCTGCACGGTTTCAACATCATACAAGGTGTCTCCTGTGAAGGAACATGAAGGAATTAACAGATCATCCAATACAGCCTGTCCAAGCTGCAATGCCATCCTCTTCTCCAGGTCAAGCCTGCAAGCTATCGTGGTCTCCAGATATATTGCAGCTCGGAGCAACATTGACAGAAAGCTAACCGACAATCCATTTTTCTCCTTTGGCAGAAGACTAACGATGGTTTCTAAAACAACTCTTTTTTCATGTTCTTGCTTTGGTTCAATCTTTTTCCTTCCCTTTCCAAATATTTCCTGTAATAAACAAAAAACTACTATAAGCATAAATATTTCATTTTAACCAATTCATCAAGATTTTATAGTGCAAGGCCTCACCAAACCTCGAAGAGACTTCTGTGCGTAGAGCATTAATATTGGTCCAAGTGCATACCGCTTGAATCCCCTTGCCATCATCGCAATCAGAACCCTTTGGAAAAAATCAATTCTAAGGACGGTTATATCTTCAGACCACCAGTCAACTATAGGCTTCGGGTTTGAAAACGTGGATCCGTTGATACCAGCTTCTGCTCTACCTGATGTGGAGAATTGGTTATCCTTGCAGGCTGTATATGCAATTGTGTCTATGCATCGGCTCACCAATTTTACTTTCTCTGCAATGGGAAGAAGGTTTTCTGATGAATGCAAAATTGTAACTGCACCAGCAAGACTCTTAATTGCTACTTCATTAATGTAGGCTTCAGTTCTTTCCACCAAATTTGCAACTGCATAGTCTTCAGTCATCTCAAGATATTCCGCCGCGCATCTCAGCAAGGCAATGTTTTCTGTGCTTATCTCAAAATTTATTCCATAACAAAACTTTGCTGCAAGTTCAAATGCCTCTCCTCCACCAGGTATATCAGGGATATTGATAGTAGAAACATCAGCCTCATTAGATTCTGAGACCAACTTTCTTATGTATCCACTCTTTGAAACTAATGGGAACTGCATGGATCACAATTGATACATTATTCATCCTACTTATCAATCACCAAAACACAAAGTCATGACTAAGGCCTTAACTCCACCTGTGGGAGCTCGTTCATATTAACGAGGACCAATTGGAAACAACCTCTCTATCCATAAAAGTTAGGGTAAGTCTACATACATCTAACCATCCCCAGACTGCGATTATACTGAATTTGTTATTATTGTTGTTATAATTACACTGAGATGTGACTAAGGTCGATAATTTCAATCCAATTTGGAATTTTACTAATTAAACGAACAACAATTTCTTTTGATTGTGCGCAGAGATTAGTTATGACAAAAGCAGATATAACAACTCACCTTGTGCAGTGTAAAAGGGGTTCCTCCTGCATTTACAGTTACATCACTGGGAATCTCTTGAGAGAAAATCCTGTTAAGAATATTATTATAATAAGGGGAGAGATAACTTTTAGAAAGCAGTAAAAAAATGAAAATAGAACATACCAGTCAGAGGTCCTCTTCATAGCAGAGGATAGAAGCTCATCCTTTTTAGTGGACATATTATTGTTAACAGTAGTAGTTGGTCTCTGAACAAATGTATTTTGTATTGGAGGAATCCATTGTTATCCAAAACTGAGATAAGCAAAACCATAGAAATCATGCTATTATTGTAAATGAAAGTGACAACTAAGTGGGTATGCTATTGTGGGGCGTGAAAATCTGAAATGGACAAAACGGATTGGATTTTGCTAATCAGAGTGAGATAGAGTTAAGAGGCGTAATACTAACCGTACGTTTGGAATAATTATTACCAAAAATAAATAAATAAAAATAACAAGAGATGTAGATTTTTATAGTTTGATTTCATCATTATCCACGACATTATTGGCATCTCCAACCTTGACGCAATAACTTTTACACAAAAATGGTGGAAATTGATATTTCTTTCATATTCAATCTCTAATTTGAATAATGATGTACCAAATTTTGGTATAACACTGTTTTAGTATCTCAAATTTCAATCAAGCCCGTCTACTTTTTACATCCGTAAAACCCAAGGCATACGGTATACAGTATGAATTTTCTGATGGGCTAATTTTGAGAAGCCCGTTTTATTAAGCAAAAGAACTAAGCCCAAATGCAACTCCTGAAAGAGCCCAAGTCCAAGCCGTGAAAGGTGACCATGCATCAATCCGCGAAGACCAACAAAAAGAGAAACAAAGAAGAAGACCAACAACCCGCTTGGCCATGGCCCATGAGAAATGTCAAATGGGGTGGAGTGGGGTATGTAAGTAAGTAAAAAAATACTTTTTTGGTTTTTTCGTATTTGGCGTGAAAATAAACAATATTACTTTAAAAGTTTTGTATGTAGTTAAGAGTAGGGTAGGGTGGAATGGGAGCCTATGGCTGAGGCAATACCACTACTGGAATTTGTTTTCCATCAAAATGTCATTCTTCTTTGTTTTTTTTCTAGAAAATAATTTTTATTCTATTTTTAACTTGGTATAAGTTTTTTTTTTTTGAAAAATTATGCGGCTAAATAAATTTATACTATTTAATTACTCATCATAGCTATAGTTTGGTATAATTACCACTCGCGACTAACATTATACATTAATTACGTGGGCTAATTTCGAGTTTGTATAATTAGTCACGCTTGTATATATATAATTCGCCAGGATATACAAATTCATCTGTATAATATACAATTATTTAACCCCTATATACATATACAGTTCACCTCTTTCCCACTCTATGCCCTCTCTCGCTTGCCATATATACAAATGTATATGTATAATATACAATTATATACATATATAATTCACCTCTCTTTCGCTCGCCTCTCTCCTTCCTCTCTCAATCTCTCTTGCCATATATACAAATATATATATATATATATATATAATATACAATTATCGAATCAATATATATATACAATTCATCTTTCTCCATCTCTTTCCCCCCTCTCTCTCGCCTTTCTCGTCTCTCTCCAGTCTAGCTCGCCTCTCTCCTCCATATAACATGTAGCTACGAATTGTAATTATCAAACTATAGCTATGAAAAGTAATTAGGCTATTTTTAAGTGTCTATATGTGAAAGTTTTCCTATTTTTTTCCTTCTGTTTGCCTTTTAAAATTTTAGTTATTACTTTTAGCGCATTCTTTTTGTAGCAAAACGTTTAGTCGTACATACATGAGACTTGCGTTAGTCCCTCCTTTGGTGGATCTTGTAAATTATATATGGTAACTTTATAATGCAAAGAATAACTAGTTAAATAAATAGTTTAGAATACTATAATGACAACTGCCAAGGTACAATTTTACACATCCTTTTGGTGATATACTTTTTTTTTTTCAAATTTATTTTCTTATACTTATTCCTTTTTTGATACAACACAACCAAAATGCGATGACCTTACAGTATATTTCATATTCTTTTAATTATCTTAAAATATAATTTTTGTTTCTAATTTATATAGAGATGTTTGATTAAACATAAAATAATATAAAAATGAAAAGAAAAAAAAATTGAAACTTAGATTGAATATGTGTACCAATATAAATCACCCGGAGGCTTAGATGTGTGTGCTCTTCTGTGTATATTTGTGGGAGATTATATAGATGGGTAGGAGTCATGCCAAACCTCATCACAACACCCCACATGTGACTATAGCTTTGGTGAATGGCTTCTAATAAAAATCTTATTAAGGATAAAAAATAAAAAATCAAATCATCGTTAAATATAGAAATGCATCATTTATTTATTTTTAGACCGATTAAAATGATAGTGTCACATGAATTGACTGAGAAAGTAGTAATTTATGGATATATGACATCTTTTATGTTTTGATAGTCAAACAATTTAAGTTTGATCGAAAAGTTGCGCATGAAATTTTCAATATTTTTTAAATGAAATTTATATATTTGTAAATTATGTAAAAAATATTATGAGTCACAATAATTAATAATTCAAATGTTTATAAGATCTATGAAAAATTTACGATCAAAGATAGACTAGTTTGATTCTTGAAATTTGAAAGGTGACATATAAAATGGACGGAGGTAGTATATAATTATATCGTGAATCATGATTAATGGTCCATTCTCGTCCTCTAGCGCACGTAATATTGAGCCAGCTCAAGACAGAAAGAATCAAAACTTTTGGATAATGATTGGACAGATTTATAAAATTTAGCAATATATAAATATATAATAGTATTAGCTAGGCAAATCCAAATTTATAGAAAAAATCAAAAGAGGGAACAATTCAGTCAAAACATCACTAATATCAAAACCTAATACAGTACTAATTTTCTTTTTTTCAACATTTGATCCAGTGTCTCTATTCCTTTGGCCTTCTCCTCCTCTTGGAAAGTTCTTCTTTGGTTAACGAAAACAAATACATAATTAATTAATTTAAATAGGAAGTAACGCTAGAATTCTGTGGGTGTTAATTACATTATAAAATGACGATAGAAAAAAGACAAAGCTAAGTTAGGAATTGGAAAAACATACGTAAGAAAGGTATCTTAAGCACATGCTTAATTAATTCATTACTAACTTACAATTCCTTACTTTGATGGTTAGGCATTTTTGTTTGATTTGTTGTCTTAAATTATTTAAGTAATATAAACCTCCCCAAGGACCATGGATGCTTGAGAATTCTTTTTTGACAACTTCCAAAACAAATGCTCTAACTTTATTTTAACATTGGATTGGTGTCTTCTAGTTCTTGTATCTGAATCCTCCTCAAAGTTCTCCAGAAATCATATTATTAAACTTCACTAATTTTTTTAATTTATCTTACTCGATTCGATATCCTAAATGAAATGTTTTATCTTTGATTTGTTCTAATTATATTCTAGAATTGTTTTGATTTTAGAAAAAGTTTGGAGTGAGCTAGTGTACGTATTATATTTGATTGATAGAGGACAAGAAGAGACAAAAGGTGATTCGCTTTCTTTAATCGTCCTTTTTTTGGCTTTTGCATTTTCAAGGTATGTTAGGTTCAGAATATTGACAGTTATGACAAAGCACGCGCCCTACCTAGATTCATTTAAAATTTTACTTACTAATTAATTAATTAATTGCATGTAAACTTGAAATAAGTAGTTTAGATTTTGGAAGAGGCAATAATTATTTCATGCTTTATTCTTTAAAATATGTTGACGAAACAACCTTTAATTTATAATGTAGGATAAGGTTTTGCTCGAGAGAAACAGAAAAAAAAAATGCGGCATTTTACACTATATAAAAAACATCAATAACGCTAAATTCACTTTTTACAGAGTTTGGACATTACAGAGATTAACTTTTCTTCACTGATCGTGGAAAAAAAAATTATACCGTTAATTTATTTATAGAAATATTTATTTCTTTTAATATGTACACATATTGTTAATATTTAAATTAAAATAACAAAAAAAGTATTATATAGCAACTTAAACTTTAAATTAATTATAAGTTTTTGGTTAGCATTCTTATTTGATTGTCAAAAATAATTAAGAAGAATGGTTTCACCGATTTCTTATCCTTGTTATTATCACATTGTTCTCCATCAACACCATGAAGCAATTTGAGACAATCATCAACTAACTTTTTACTCTCCTTTTCTTCTTTTTAAAATCTAAACTAACTAATCTCATAAAATAATTGTTAATAACTTATTAAAGTCTTTCTCTCAAACATGTTTTTTTTTTTTTAAATAGGTGCTTCTATTGCTTCAGATTATATTTTCTCTTCTAAGTTCATTCAATCAACAATACAAAAATTAATTGAAAACAAACTTTATATCATGTACTCCAAGTTATTTAAATAATACTCAAAGTCGATAAGTATCAAACATTATTATTTTATCTTTAAAACTTGTTTGAACAATAAAAAAGAAAAAAGAAAAAGAGAGAAGCTGAAAATCATTAATCTTTAAATATAAAATTATAGACACTTGAGGGGTGGGAGTGGGGAAGTTTTTGCATCATTGCATGAGGGTACAGAGGTAAATGAATTAGCTTCTTGGTAAATAGAGAGGGAAATTTTTGTAGCATGTGCAAAGAGAGTTGGAAGAATCAAGTATCGTACTTTCTTACGCAACATCACCACTATATAGGAATTGGGTGCATGACGGAGTACTGAAATGCTTATTAATTATTGTTGGATATTGTTAAAGAATGACAAAAGTTTCACATCGGTGGTTAATGAGATGGGTGGACTCCTTATAAGGCTTGGAAAATCCTCCTCCTTTAGAGTTAGCTTTTGGGGTGTGAGTTAGGCCTAAAACCTAATTCACATGATATCAGGGCAGGACCCATCTCACCCGATGTTGGGTTCCCAAAATCAAAATTGTTCATGCATCAGATGCTAAGCACTGAGCACCCGATGTTGGATTACCCAAAATCAAAATTGTTATTAGATATAAGATATGTTGGTATAGTAGGGGTGCGGTGGCAAAGGTCGTGTAGTCTATTTGAGGTGGGGCTAGGTAGGGATGAATAAGAGAGATAAAAGCAAAGGTATCACGTGTAGACAGGTTCGAGGGTTCCAAATGATGTTCACATGATGATGCCCATTCAGTCGCTTGCATGCCAGTACTGGATTCATATTTCTGGTGGATATCAGGAAATAGTACTCCATAACATGTCTATTTTGTTTCTACTCTTTTGGATATTTTTCAATATCTTGAGTTTTTGAAGAATGTTATATTCCCTAGAGACCAGTATTATTAATGCGTGTGTTAGGTATAGTAGTAGTATGTGTTTTATTTTACTCCATCTGTCCTCTACTTTAAAATAGATTTTTACTTTTACTTGTCATAAATAACTTATTTACCAAATTAATTTTCGAGACCTAATACTAAACATTAATCATTCTTATAAATGATAAATTGTGAATGGCAAAAATCATAAATAGTATTCTCTCAAATTGTCATTTTAAAAGTTCGACACATAAAATTAATCATTCCTTAATATAAATAGAATAAAAACTCAATTAAAAGAGGTTATAGTTTATAACATAAATAAAGATAAGATATAGTACTAGTTAATAATTTTCATAATTAATTTGTGATCAAGGGAATACTAATAATTGTTGTCAACTTAAAATTGTCATACCATCACCCAAAAACCCTAGGATTCCTGTAATTCAACAGCTCAATTAACTTGAGGCCCCGTGAGTTTTATATGAGTAAAAATAGTGGTAAGAGTAGCAACCCCAGTGGTTCTCATCCACAAGAACATTAAAATTATTTTGCTCTCTTATTATTATACATGTTGTAGAGATTAAATTTGTTAGTAACTATCAATCTGCTAAATTAGAAAATGACTTGTCATCCATCCTATCGATGTATGAGAATTTCTTTTTGTCTCCATGGTCACTTCAAGGTCCCTAGACGTAACATGCAAATTGTGGACCGCACACAGGCATTGCTACTTGAGTTTAACTACTATCCACCCATTGCGTAAATAAATTTAAATTATTCACTCCACTTTTACGTGTTATATATATCATCAAGTTATTTTATTTTTAAAATTATTAATTTCACAGTTACTATCATTATCATTATATACAAGTTAAACATAAGTTATATACATTATCAACGTATGAATTCTTACATCATCAGATCACATATAGTAATTTATTATTATTTTTAAAATTATCAATTAATTTCTGTATTTTAAAAAGATTTATCTATAGATATTTTTTTAGAGATCGATTAAAGTAATTAATTTCTAGGGTGACGATTGATACAAGATTATTTATTTATATGTAGGGTAGGCCACCAAAAGGAAAGAGCAATAAGTGCAAAAAGTTTAATTCTCGGAATATATGTGGAAATACTTGTAGTGTATATATGGAATATGAAGTGAGCTAAATGATTTGTGCACGATGATGATGATAAACCCGTGAGTGAGCCAAAACTAACTGACTTCAATCTTTTCCATTACGTGACAAAATCCCAACTTCCACATATTGACAACTCCTTGGCCGGCTACTTCACATGCCCCCAAAATCCATCAGAAATCTCACCTTTAATTTTCTTTCTTTTTTCTCTCTGTCTCTGATAAAAAGAAGATGCAGTCCTATTAATCCGTTTTGTAGCCTTTGTAAAGTTTTTTCTTATGAAAAGTCCTTATTCAGTCTCTCTTTTGCCCCAATTTTTGACGAGATATATACAGATTTTGATCCTCACCAGTCATTTTACTCTTTAAACAAAAAAGTTGAACAGTCAATTATTGTTGATTCATTTCCAGAATATTGCAAAAAGTTCTCTCTGCACTATTATAGCCACCAGCAAATCAATAATGGATCGCTTCCCAATAATATTGGTCAGGTACCACTACTACTAGACTAGTCTTTTTCTCTTCTCCTCTCTACTTATTTCTCTAAAAAAAAAAAAAAAAAGTCCATTCACAAGTTCAATTGGAAAAACTTTTCTTTAATTCCTTCCTCTCATGATGCAATTTACTGAGAGTTTACCTCCACAAGTTTCATCATGTTCAAGTTTGATGATGAACAAGGATAGTAGTACTAATAACAATCAGATCCAACGCGCCCACCCGTGGCCTGGTTTTCACACATCGAAGAATTTGGGAAACATTGGGGATACTAATTGCATGGAACAGTTGTTAGTCCATTGCGCCAATGCCATCGAGAGCAATGACGCAACTTTAGCTCAACAAATATTATGGGTCCTTAATAACATTGCCCCTCCTGATGGTGACTCCAACCAACGCCTAACATGTGGATTCCTCCGAGCCCTAATTCTTCGTGCTGCGAAAATTGGGACTTGCAAATTACTCACTGCTAATTTGAATCATTCCATGGAAACTCATAAATTCTCCATTATTGAGCTTGCAAGTTTCGTTGATTTAACCCCTTGGCACCGGTTCGGGTTCACGGCTGCTAACGCTTCTATATTAGAAGCTGTGGAGGGTTACTCTATTATTCACATTGTTGATTTTAGCTTAACTCATTGCATGCAAATTCCAACACTTATAGATGCAATTTCTACTCGAGTAGAAGGACCACCGTTAATCAAACTAACGGTAGCTGGTGCAACCGAAGATTTACCGCCTATGCTTGATCTTTCTTACGAAGAATTAGGTGCTAAATTGGTAAATTTCGCAAGGTCACGAAATGTCATGATGGAATTTAGAGTAATTCCTTCAAGTTCTTCGGATGGTTTTTCAAATGTAATCGAACAGCTACGTGTCCAAAATCTAATACGTCCTGATAATGGCGAAGCACTAGTAATAAACTGTCACATGATGCTTCATTACATACCGGAGGAAACAACGGTAATTTCCAATTCATTCCGTGCCATGTTTCTTAAAGCCATTCGAAATTTGGACCCAACAATTGTTGTGCTAGTAGATGAAGACGCGGATTTTACTTCTAATAATCTGGTATGCAGATTAAGATCCGCGTTTAATTATTTATGGATACCTTATGATACAGTGGATACATTTCTTCCGCGAGGGAGCAAGCAAAGGCAGTGGTATGAAGCGGATATTTGCTGGAAGATTGAGAACGTGATAGCTCAGGAGGGAATACAAAGACTAGAAAGGCTGGAGCCAAAGAGTCAGTGGGTGCAACGGATGAGAAATGCAAATTTCAGGAGCGGTGGATTTAGTGAAGAGGGAGTTACGGAAGTGAAGAACATGTTGGATGAACATGCAGCTGGGTGGGGGCTAAAGAGGGATGAAGAAGATCTTGTGCTTACATGGAAAGGACATAATGTTGTATTTGCTACTGCTTGGGTTCCTCTTTAGTTAATTAATTTCATTTCACTTAGTATTAACTTTTGTTTTATTTTAAGCTCGATCAAATCTTCTTCATTATTACTCCACTAGTAGTACTAATTAGTATTCCATATATCGCTCTCTTCCTCTTCGTGATGAATATCATGAGCTAATTAGTTAGTTGAACTTAGACATTAGGTTGTGATGGGGTTTGAATCCTTGTTTTTCCTATGCAGATTTTCTGTATGTGAAAGTATAAATGAACATGCATGAGCTTTCCCTTTTTTTTAAAATGGATTTAACCTTAAGGCTTAGTTTAGAGGATTTGTTTGAAAACTAAGCTACCAACTCATGATTTATAATCCTTCGGGATAACTCAGTTAGTTTGGAGGGTGGTTATCCACACGGATGATCCGGGATCAATCCCCTTTAATGCCTTTTAAGTCGAGCCTAAAGAAGAGGGTTTACCTAGTGCAGTTTACATTTCATGTGTAGTTTGCAGGTTATTACACAGCAGGGGATTACCCAGTGCTTGACACAGAGTGCCCACCTAAAAGCAAAAGTTGTGACAGAGGTTTTAGCGGTGGGTTCAAAAAATAGAACTCGTGATTTATAATTAAGATGCATGATTTTTGGTGCACTTAAAGATAAGGTGACTGCCCTTTACATGCCACTTCTTCATTTGTTTTACGAGTTAGAAGACTAGAAAGTTGCATTTTTCAGCAAGTACGTATCAGTCCTAGAAAATGTCCTTCTACGTGGTAGAAAAAAAAATATGAGTTTCATGATCATGTACATTGTATTAAATTATGTTAATTTACTCTGTATGATTAATTTGATATATTTGTAATATTCTATTATCAATTTATTTACATTGACCAACCAATTAGTTACCAAGATAATTCTGGATTATATTATATGACGCACGAAACGATAAATGGCTTTACAATCTTGCTCATTTTTTGTGCAAATAACGGTTGCGTAGACAGAGCTGATTTTGTTAGCATTTTTTGTGCAAATAACGGTTGCGTAGACGAAATATGTTAATTCTGTTTGTTTACTTGTTTAATAATCTATGCCTTTTTTTTCTTCAATACTCCACGCCCTTGTTCTGAGCTCTAAATATAAATGAGATAATAATATCTCGTGTGAGTACTTGACTGCGATCTTTTTTCTCTGCGAAAATCACTCGAACTATGATATTTACTTACAAAGTCACTCAATCTATTTAATTGATCTTTTTTTAAAAATAACAAAAAGATATAACAATAAAATGTATTTAAATTATTTTAATGACCCAACCACTAAGAAAGCCAAAATTTAAGAAAATTTTGACCTCTTTGTTGATCGGCCCAAAGAACGTTGGGCTCGATCTAGTGCAGGTATTCGTTAACTTGCTCTTATATATTGTCTTCCAAAATCATTACTACTCCTTCGTGAAGTGATGAAAATATATAAATGAACATGGTCATCTTTGTAAGTAAACTTCCGGTCAGGAAAAAAATTATCATATTGTAAAAGACAACATGACATTAGAAAAATGGAGAGCCTATATATTACTATATGTTATAGGTTGTCATTTGCCATTTAAAACATGGCGTTATAAATAGATTGATGTGAAATTTTGGCATATGCTATAAGAAAGTTATACTAATTAATAGGATATATCCATGATTTTGATGCATATGGAATCTTCAATTATTAAATTTATACAAAATTCCAAGCCCAACAAGTTTGAAGTCTAACTTGATACAAATTTTTGTAAGGTAGTATGCGTGTCCTTAGATATATATATAATTACTCGAAGTTTAATTGTGTATCAGTTATTCATATCACATCGGTACTGCATATATAGCAAGGAAACAAGAAGATATTAGGTCACTAATTTGATTTGATTAGACATTACTTTTGACTATAAGCCCTAATTAATTGTTAGTAGCAAAGGCTGTGCTTAGGGCCATTAGCATTTAGTACTAATCCCTCCATTTTATTTTATATGAGTTAATTTGACATGACACGAAATTAAAAGAAAACTTTTAAAACTTATCATCTAAAATAAGTAATAGAATTTGCATGCCTTTTATTAAGAGTAAAATGAACAATTTAAAATTAAATTATTTTTTAATATAAAAATGTATCATTCTTTTAAAGGGAAAATATATCAAATACGGGCGTTTAAATACCCCCTTAACATATTTGAACGGTATTAAATACAACCCTGAGAGTAGAATACCACTCTCACCGCTACATCATAGTCATGTAAGCACCACGTCATTAATTTTTATTTTATTATTTCACGCGCTTTGAAGAGAGTGAGTACCCTCACTTTGCCACGTAGCTCTTAGAGTGGTATTTAATTAGTTCATAATTGTTAACGAATATTTAAACGCTCGTATAGTTAAAGTATTAAAGTAAATTTTGCTATCAAATTTTGAGGAAATTGATGTATTTTACCCTCTTTTTAGTTAACTTAAAACAAAAGTAAATCATATAAACTGATATACTAACTTATCAAACAGTTCTGAAATTTTGTACATATGAAAAATGGATTTCACAGAGTTATTATTCAACAATTACACATCCCGCAATAGGATTGTTATTTTTCATATAAAACATTAGAAGGTTCAAGACTAATCCCCTTATTCAGGACTCACCTTCCCACAAATAAAAATATAAATAAAATTATATCCTTGATAACACTCAACGAACTAACTTTTGCCTTTAAAGGTAATTAAATAAAATTTTCTTTTATTCGACAAATTTAATCCATTAAGTTAACTGGGACAATTTGTGCAAAATGTCACTTCAGTTCATTCTTCCACAATCAAACCGAATATTTCCGTTCCTCCCTGTCTTCACACCAACTCGGCCCAGTTTTGTCATCGCAGTTATAAAAGCATTTTGGAATGATTTTGAGTTACTGGCCCAAAGATCCACAGTTCCTTTGGACCTTTTGTCTGTATACAACACTTGATCTGACGTGAATAGGCCCATACCTTGTTGTAAATTTTTGTAGTAATTATTATCAAATGTCCTTGGAGTTTTGGGATCCATGTCGATGGCTATCCTTGGATCAACATTCCTTGGACACATCCCTTGTAATTGGGCTGCATATTGCTTGTTAAGGGTTGGGTCTATTGGATTTTTAGGGCTGAAGTTGTAGATCCGGTTGGAAAATTTGCCACAATGAGAAAAACCAACAGAATGGGCCGCTGCACGTTACAAAAACGAAATAAGTGAGCAAGAAATCTTAATTTCTCGAAACATTCGACGAAGCAGCACAATCATATAAAATTATTACGAAGATTCTCATAATAATGTCTCGACTTTTTTTTTGCCCTTTTGTCTACTGAGCTGGCTGGAGAATAATGAACCAAATAATTGAGTAATAGTTACGTCTGAATCAATAACACGTGCTAAAAAGCAAAAGGTCAAAGGAAAAATGATAAGAGCCTTATTAAAAGGAATTTAAGACCTTGACGAGTGTTTGAATAATATTTAATACTCTCGTAATCTTATTTTATATTCCCTCCGTCCACAATATTTTGTCAGAGTAAGGTCATGCACCTCCGACAAGAAAAATTTAATGCAAAGTGTAATTTGACTAATATAACCCTACTATAACAAGAATATCAAAAGTCTACATAATTTTTTAATTGAATAAAATGAAATAATTATTAAGGGTAGAATTGAGAAAAAAATAACTAATTATTTCTTGATTGTTTAAATTGACAATTAATCTTGGACATCTATTTTTAATATAACTGTCAAACATTTGTGGACGGAATGAGTATTAGTTTGACTTGGTACATAATTTTTTTTTAAAAAGAAAAACTTTTGAAATTTATAATCTAAAATATGAATTAGTTCTCTTCTGGGACTTACTAAAAAAGAAAGTGAGTCATATAAACTCTATTCAGAGGAGTATAATATATTACTACCTATCTAGAGCATTTTATTTTCTTTAGCGAAGTAAACCTTTTTATATACTATATTTGTTTTAAAATCTGCTGCTTGCTTCAGAGATTGAAAGCAGAATTTTCAAAACAGCTAGCTAGATCAACTACTAAATATAACAATAAACAATTAATACTTGGTCTGCGATTAATTAATAGTTATATAAAGAAAGTAATTAACAGCAGAATTACCAGAAAGGGCGACCATGTCAGCCTGAGTTAGACCATGAGAGGCAAACATAGAATTGAGTTGATTGAGATTGAATGTTGGTTTTGGTAGCTTTCCTTCCACATTCGATGCTTTTGATGTGAACCCATCAAGCCTTCCTAATTCCACTGGGTACCATGGTCCCCCAGACTACACGCGCATTACAAAATGAGTTTAATTTCTATATATAGTGATATCGATAGTATTAACTTTATCATGTCACCAAAAAAATGTAATTATTTATACGAACCAGCTGAATGACGTCTCTGGTGGCTAAAGCGAGAATGTCTGCACAAGAGACTTTATTTTTACAACGCGAATTTGAATCAACAGCGGCTTTGGCTTTAATTACAGTATCAAATCCATCTCCTGCCAATGATAGATTATCTGAATGATCCTTCTCAGCTGTGTTCCCTGGTGTTGATGATACAATTACTGAAGCATCACATCCCTAGTTCCAATTACAAAAATAAACGTAAGTCTCTTTTCTAAATGCTCGAACAATTGGGGAAGGGACAAATATTAATCAAATTCACACCTATCGCGTTAAAGACTCAACAGTATCATGATTAGAAATTAATGGAACAGAGTACTTAAGTACGTACCTCAACAAAGCAATCATGGAAGAAGAGACGGAGAACAGCAGGGACAGTAACAAAAGTTTGTTTGAATTTCTGGTTAACAACATTTCTAACAATGGATTCAACATTAGGACAAATATTGGCGTAATAATTGGTCTTTAATTGTGCAGATGCCAAGTTAGGCATCAACACAATACTAACTGAAAAAATTGATAATAATACTGACACGACAAGATTTAGACGACCCATTTAATTTCTCTGGCTATAAAATTAAGTACAATGGGTTATGCAAATGTTTAATTGAGAGAAAAGGATTATATAAGGGACGAGCCAGTTGGCCAAAGAATCTTTTTTTTTTTTACTTAACAGAAGAAGTTGAACATGAAATCGAAAGCAAAACTCAAGTCGTAATTTAATTTACGAAAGAGACAGGATACTGCTGGCAGTACTGTCTATTGATTGGCCGCCATATGATATGACCAGCACAACCCCGTTTAATTGACTGGTTTCTTTATTAATTTAATTCATTTTAAACTAAGTTGTTTTAGCCCATCTAAAAATTAGGATGGACAGATGGAGTATAGCTCAAAATGATTAACGGAGTGATCTTGTCAAAATTTGAAATGTTATAATAAGAAATGGAGCAGATTGAGTTATGATTTGTTAGATCTCTCTATATATTTGTCTCAGGAATATAATTATTTTTAGCCGATCGAGATAGCCTTAATTTAAATATCGATAAAGAAAAAAAAAAACTGAAGGCTGCTGTTATATGGAGACAGCTGGAAATTAGGACCAGCAAGTGGTATGCGCTTCCAAACAGATCTCTGTGGGCTGCTAATCTTCAAATTAAACCCTACACAAAAGAAGATTTTTAAAAAAGGAGCAATAATTAAGGGTACTATACTTTGATTACTAGAAGGAAAAGTGATAAAAGGCATAAGTATATACATGTTTAAGACAATACACGTGGAAGTAGTTAGAGAAATAACATTTTAAATTTGAATGGATCTAGCTAATCCAAGTTATACTCATTATGATATAAGTAGTTAAAATTATTGATGTGAACGAGGAAACATATTATCTCCTATAAGAGTATAATTAATTACAATTTGAATATTTTTTTTTTACAAAGATCTCATATAATTTACTAATTACTACTTATCTCTTTTATTATTTTTTAATTCATATCCACTGAAAAATATTTATATAACTTAACATTAGTATAAATTTTATTCTCTTCAAACTTATTAATCAAATCAAATTGAATACATTATTAGTACCATCTTTTAACACTTGTAATATATAACTCATAAAACCAAATATCGTAAGAATTGAGAAAACCTTTAGAATTTAAATTCAGTGTAAAAAAGGCTACGCAATTAACATGCATAAGGCTGCCTTTTGCGATCGTCCAAAAAGAAAAATGAAAAGTTAACCATATATAGGTGTAAAAATTACACCCACTATATATATTAAAAAAACTAGTAAAGCTAGGATTCCCACATTGATTCTTGTCATGTGGTTTCCAAAGTTTCGCATATGGCAACCACACCAACCATAATTAAATAATAATTTTAAAATATACAATTTCGAGATTTACGTACGAAGAAGCATAATTAAAATTTTTAATAAGTAAATTTTATATATAAAAAAAGCAAATGAGATTAAACAATTATTGTGCTCGCCTAAAAAGCAATTTTGATTTTATGCGTGTAATATAATTTATTAACGAAAAAGCTAACCCTTAATAGATTAATATCAGAGTCTAAAAGAATTAAGGTATTTAAACATTGGTTATGGAACAATAATAATAATAAATCGCTGGCCATGGTGGCGAAATTGTAAGTCAATTACTATTACTACCTAATCAGAGATCTAAAAGCTATATTTTTTAATTTTAAATTTGCGATAGATATATGCTGGCTTTGTTGAAGGGATTTAATAATTAGTTCTTCAATTAGAATGAAGACAAGAGACAAACATTGCATGATTGCAACATCATGTGGACGCTTATACGTTATCCATGGTCAAATAGTTAACTAAACAAGTATTATATCATCTTTTGATTCACTTCTCTTTGTTCATTATATATATAAATTTATTTTATTTTTTTTACTTATTAAGAAAAGACAACAACGAATTATAATTTATGATCAATATTAATTATTTAGTCAATTATTTTTATGGCCTAAAACAATGCATCAATATAATATAAATATTACTTATGATAATCTTATTATTAAAGAAAGTGTAAAATTCAAAGTGTACATTTAAGTTGCTTAAGTATACTCGTATGAAGTAATATTAACACCAAATGATAAGATTCACTTAATAAATGATACCTACTCAGAAGGAAATAAACTTAATTAGTGTATAGTGTTGGATTTCCTCTGATAGAATTAATAATAAGTAGGTTCATTTGAAAGATTTTTTTTAATAATTTATTTTATTCTTTAAGAAAAGAGAAACGGGTGTGAAGTATTACAAGGTTATAGAATATAGTACTCACCAACAAGATAAAATTTCAAATAGTCAAATCAACTGAACTATTAAGATTTTATAGTTTATTTGAAAGCATTGAAGGATGAAAAATTGATAGTACATATTAATTTACACTAATTACCTTTTGCTTGAGACAGTGTATGACATATTTTTTTTGTTCTCGAGTCATATATTTTCTTAAACATAAAGTAATTAGGAAATATTTGGCATAAGACTGCTAATATTTCTTTTCCCTTCTAAGGAACTAGATGTTGCCCACCAAAATATTTTGATTTTATTTAAGTAAGATATGGACAAGAAGGATGAAAAAATATAACAATTATTTTCTGTTTTAATTTTAATTAGTAATATACCTAGTTTGTTTGAAAGTTCTTGTCATAATCATAATTTACTTCTCGTTTTGGTACAAAAAACAGTAATCATCATTGAGAGAAAATAATTGTCCTCTTCCAAAACGCTAAACATATAATTGTGTACAATTAATAAAGGTTGTAACGAAACTTTTTTTTTTTCTTTTCCTGCTTTCTTTTCTATATTTTAATAATAATATGTTTTGTCATATTTTCCTTTTTTGGTGAGACGTTACACTCATTGCTTTATTTGGTTTTGCAAAGCTAATTGAAAACAGTTTGTAGACGTTTGGTTCGTTTTCAAATAAGGATATAAGTTTGGGATTCCACAAAAGATTTTTTTATTTTTTTTGGTTAAAACCATAAAAGAATTAATAAAAGATAACATATCATTTCGGGAACACGGATAAATTCTACTATCTCTCCAATAATATTTATCCACCCTTTAAATATAATAAATACAATCTCTTAAAAAATATAATAGATAAATGATTATAATTAATGATAATAATAAATTAGAAATTAGTATAAACTATTCCGTTGATTTATAAAGTGGACAAATATTATTGGACATCTCAAAATAGTATAGTGGACAATTATTGTTGGATGGGAGAGTATTCATCAATGGTATGGATAACCCTATCTACAATAATTTAGAAATAGAATATTTAAGACAACACAATTAATCAAATTATATATGAAAAATATTTGTATTCCAGTTATATAACTTAAATCTAATAAAAATGAGGCGCAAATTATATACTTGTTGCAAATGAGGCGCAAATTATATACTTGTTGCATTTACTATAATATTATATGAATTGGTAGTCAGATGCATATGGTACATATAATAAGATACAAAGCAGATAAATTATTTTTTGTTTCCCACATGGGTACGACATTCGCATTAGAGCATAATTTTTCTAAATTCACATCGCGTAGGGCCCCATTTGGGTGAAAGGGGAAGCACTCCCTTCCAATGATTCTTTTTCAAAGCCAAGGCTCAAACTCGATGCGTCTACTTGAAGGAGGAGCAGTCTCATCCACTGCACCATATTTGTTGGTGTATATTCAAAAATTCTTTGTAGGGAAAATTAATTAAACTTTTGAACACTCCCAATGGGCCTTACTTTCATTATTACAGAAAGACCCATATCTGCATTTCTAGAGTGGGCCTTAGCTGAAGATTCAGCCTACTACATAGGTTGGGCCTCAGTTACCAATAACATAGCCCACTTGCCAAACCACTGCCATTTAATCCATACTATAGCCCCAATCCTCATCCTGTTTTGGACAGCGATTTAAAGTTTAGTCCTTTTTCAAAAATTATTTAAAGTTTAGCTATACTTTACGGTGGAAATAAAATGTCTCTTTGGCTTAATAATCACAACATGATTATTGAAGATTATTAAATTGTCAATCATAATAGTCACTAAACTTCCACGTGGCAATCGACACCATACATTCAAGTCTCACCAATATTAGTAAGTCGATCTCTCATAGCAATTTCTTCTCCTTTATCTATGATATATAATTATCGTTTTATCTTATCTGATTTTTTCTTTTTTATTTGTTTAAATAGAATATATACTTCTTCCGTTTAAAAAAGAATAATTTTATTTTTTTTAGTTTATTTAAAAAAGAATGACCCCATTTGTTTTTTTGGCAACACTTTAACTTTAACTTTCTACGTGACATGTTTTAGACCACAAGATTAAAGGACATTTTGGTACATTTGACATAACTTTAATTTAGAACCACAAGATTAGAAGTCTTCTTTCTTTTCTTAATCTCCGTTCCAAATCAAACTAGATCATCCTTTTTTAAACGGAGAAAGTATTTTCTTTTAACTCTTTGATTCTAAACTCTTTAGATGATATGTTTAATCTACATGATTAAAGAGCATTAATATATTATACTCCTATGTTTCTTTAGATTAAGATTCTTTAGTTCTTTTTATATAAAAAATTTAAATATCAAATCAAAATAATACACATATTGAAGGAAAAAAGTATTTACTATGACATGCTTTAACGTGTCAATTGTCATATTATAGCTTGGTATATCTTTTAATTGAGTTTCCTACTCTTTCATTAAAAAAAATCATATAACATTTTTAAAATTTGCTACTCAAGATAATGGAAGTTGGATGTTTTTTTCTTCTTTGTTTGATAGAGTAGGTGGGCTTGAATTTATTAAAGTAAAACTTTGTTTTGAACAAATTAGATGACAGATGGAAATTAAACTTCCATTTCAATGCATGCTATTAGTCGCTATCCAAATTCTTCTATTACAAAAAGTATCAAGAAAATTTTAATGATATCTTAAATGATCTATAAACCGCCCTTTTAAACTTTGTTCCACTAATAATTTTGATTAATTAATCCAGAACAGGAAAATCATATTAGTCTTCCCATTTGGGACCCACGTTAACAAAAAAATCGAACACGTTGATATTAAAAGGAAAACTTTTGGTCATTGTGGAATCCACTTGTTTGAGTACTCTTCATTTTGACCAGTTTCAGTTTAACATTTTATTAGTTTTAATTTTTTATACACCAATAATATAGCTTTTATAAACCTTCCACGGTAAATTAAATTGGACTAATTTTATCTATGAATTTACAAATAGAATCTAAACTGCTTGACCAAATTATTTTGGGTAACATAAACAACTATGAAGCTTGCTTCTCAATAAAAATGGGCAGTCAAAATGAAAATAATTAAATAATATCATATACTACTTCATCCACTTTTAACTGTTATATTTTTTTTTAGAGTCAAGCGATGATAATTGTAACTATCATTTTATGATATATTTTTTTAATCATATTAATATGCACAAAATTGGATTATATAGTACTTCTCATATAATTCTGAATATCTAAATTTTTTGGTTTCAGATATTAAATTGATGTAATCTAATTTTTAATTTAAAAATTAATTATATTAACTCTTTAAAAATATTATATAACAATTAAAAGTAGACAAACGGAGTAACTAGCTTGTTAGGAAAGGGGCCTGCAAGCAATCTAATCTCAAATATTTTGTTCAGGGAACCAATTATGATGCCACTGAAATTATGTGATGAGAATTTCAATTATGTGTGGCTAAACTAAACCCCTCAATATATGTATATATGTGATGACAATAAAAAGAAGAACAAGACTGATGGAGACTAAGGGGGTGGGGTAGGGGAATGGGGACAAAAGTCCAATAATACATATATGTCCAATACAACTTAATCTTATCTAGTACCACTAGTATCTAGTTTTAGTAGGATAGTTTGGTACCAAGTGTATAAGAATTAAATTGAATATAGTCTATGATTAATATGAGATTAGTTATTTTTCGTATTATTAGGAGTAAATAGGACTTACTATACAATAAATGAATATCATTTTTTTTAAATGAACTGACTTGAATCTTATATAGTACAAACAATATCTAGTTTTGGTAGGGATAGTTTGGTACAAAGTGTAAGAATTGAACTGAATATAGTGTACGATACTAGAAAATGATCTTTCTACTTGTCTTTTTATGAAATCAACTCATTGAAAAAATGTATGGTGAAAAATAGAAACTTACTAAAATCATGGAAAAGCGTATTGTTAATATCATAAGTTGATATATATCAATTATATACACTATAATACTAAATATATTATGTCATTCTTTTTGTGATCGACTAAAAATTTAAACAATAGCAGAACTAACACATATAATATTATTTTCTAAGAGGTATAACTGTACGTCATATGAGTGGGTGACGCAAACTCCTTTTGTGATATACATATCAAATCCCATTTCTACCTCTATCTGTTCGATCATAACCTAAATTTTGATTGATAAAGATGTTGGGTTTGGTGGAGCCTCTACTATATAATCTTACAACTTAATTCCCCACTATATATTAGTAGTATTTTTTTTTCTCATCTCATATCAATATCACTATCTCCTTTTGTAGGGGTCCCCCATATATAGATATTGGAGTTTTAAGTTAATTTTGTCACACCTTTTTGTTGTGTTGTGTGAACCCATTTCATGATATTGCCTCTATAATGGTATAGTACAATTATTCATTTTGAATTTGACTCTCTCTTTCTTGGAGGACCGTTTGCCTTAGTGGAGAAATTGTGTGAAGCATTAAAAATACAAATAACCTAAGAAGTTGGTTTGATTTAAAACAAGAATATTTCAGAGTTCACACTATAATATGAATAACTTATTGCATTTGTTATATGTAACATGTTTTGTCAAGATTTCGATATAAAGTAATTACTCCAAATAAACATGAAAAAAATTTATAATTTCAAATTTCTTACTCGAATAATTCGCCTTTATCTCTGATCCAATAGCATGCTCCTAAGAGTTATAGCTTGTAACTTGAAATTGATATCCTCTTAGTTAGTGATTTCATGTTCAAGTCTTCAATGTCGTAGGAAGTTTCAGAAAAAGTTTATTTATGTCATCCATTAAAAGTTTGGCTCATCTATGCCATTACCATTCAAGAAAAGGCTCATTTATACCACTATTTTTTAATAGTGGTTTTATAAAACCATTTTTAACACGTGATCAATTGTAATTCGGCCACATCATCATTTTTTTAAATAAAAAAAATCTTTGTTTTTATAATTATGATTTTTTTATTTAAAAAATTGATTATTTGACCTAATTATAATTGACTACATCATTGATTTTTTAAATAAAAAAATCAAAATTCTGAATAAAAATTGAATTAATTTTTAATTTTCTTAATTAAAAGAATTAATGACGTGATCGAACTATAATTAGTCATGTGTCAAAAATAATTTTGCAAAATCATTGTTAAAAAATAATTGCATGAATGAGTCTTTTCTTTAACAGTAATGACATAAATGAGCTAAACTTTTAACTGATGGCATAAATAAGTCTTTCCTGAAAGTTTAATGGCACTGGACAACTTTTAGGTTATTACACCTCTTGGGACCACAATAAATAAGGGGAAGTCGTGGCATACTTTCTGTCTTTTCCCTATTATGTATATAAAAAATTATACGAAATATATAAATTAAAAATTATTTTTCATACATATATATTAAAATTTGTATATTCTTAATAAAATTTCTGACTTTACGAATAATATTACTTAGCTTATTACGAAGTATAATGATAAAAGTGATACTTTATAATATAGTTTAAATCATATGATTAACAGAGTAATGAGAGTCCTGTCAGCAAATTGCCCCACGTTAGGAAAGAAGAGTATAGAGATATTATATTAGTAAAAAATAGTACATCGATCTCAAAGCTCAAGGCAGTTTGTTCATCATCTATTCTTTCTCCCCATATGGGAAGAAGAGAATATCTGCTTCTCTAATTGCCGACAAACAAAAGTTTTTTAGCAGTGAAATTCAGGTAGAATTCTTAATTATTTTTTAAAAAAAATTTAGCAAATGTTATTAAAATGTAAATAAATGATGGTGCTATTTGTATTGGGAAGAAAGCCCCTGCATCCTCTCTATAATTTAAATTACATGCAAAAAAAAAAAGTATATAGGTATACACTTTTTTGAAATTTCTGTAGCAGAGACAAAAAGAGTGGTAATATGGACATTTCATACATAGATTTGTGTGAGCAGGTAGCGTGTATACATGTTATGATTAATGTCATTATCCCTAATTAATTGTTACTTAATTTAGTTTAGTCAGTAGTTAGTCCCTGTCATTTAATTCATAATCCAACCCGTGATTTCATCACACACAGAAACACATGGCTTTTTTCTCTTGACTTATATGTACCGCCCTCAAAAAAACAAGATTTCATCAGAATCCAGTGAACCAGTCAATATTTTAATTTCCCCCTTTTTTAAAAAAAATAAAATGGGGAAATTAAAATAGATATGTATTACTTTACGTGTCAACTTATATGATTTATTTTTCTTTTTATAAGTCAAAATATCGCATCAGTCATATAAACACCTATTACTTATATTATATCACGAGTTTAGAAAAATTTCCCTTTTTTTTCTTCTTAAACACGTGTCAAGTTAATAGAGAGACTAAAAAAAGGATGGTGGTGGGCTGATCTTGATATTTTGCTAATTGGAGTGTTTAGGTAGATTTATGACAAGAAGAGCATAAAATGGGAAAGAGTAGTACTCATGAAAGAGAGGAAGATATCATACTACTTTTGGCAGGACTTTCTTTGTAAAGTCATAAAAACATTTTGTGGCTGATGAAGATTCTTCAGCATTTTAAATTTATCAACAAAATATCTTTAGTCTGTACACTAAAAAGATTAATTGATGATGCGTCACTTGCTGTACAAAATGTACTAGATGCCTTATCTTGTGTATAGCATGTACAGAAAATCTTTCAAATAATGTTTACATATTACCACTATAGTACAAACTTCTCAATTCAAGATTATTCAACAATATAAGTAAATTTTATCCTATTCTAGATGTAAAATTTGTTAAACATGGTTCAGGGCCTAGCCTGCACTGAAAAATGACAATGTAAATCTTACTTAGTATATGTAGCTATGCTCCTATGTACCAACCCTATCTAATCCAACAAACCATTGCCAAAAACTAAAATCTTGAGCTATGGCCTATGATTAGCTTTATTAATGCCTATAGTATAGTGGATATCTGAAGATCCACTAAGCATTGAGCCACGCCAACTAACAAAACATATTTGTTTTTTCAATATATTACTCCATCCGTTTAAAAAGAATAATCTAATTTAATTTGGAACAGAGTTTAACAAAAGAAAAAAACTTTTTAATCTTGTGGATATAAATTAAAGTTATATCAAATGTATCAAAATATCATTTAAACATGTCATGTGAAAAATTGAAGTTAAAATATTGCCCAAAAAAAAAGGATCAATATTTTTAAAACAGACTAAAAAAGAAATAAAATCATTATTTTTTAAACAGAAGAAGTATACTATTCTGTCGTCATTATTTCTCTATTTATTGTGAGCCGATCAGAATTTATCGAAAGAAGTCTTTTTATTCCATAAAATAGGGATTATATGATCAATGTAATTTCTAATTTATTTCTCTAGACTCCACTTGTTGCTGAATTACGCTAGTATATCATTATTATTATTGTTGTCGTAACTTGTGAGTAATAAGCTAAGGTCAAGTTGGGAATAACAATAAGGTCATGTTTTGAATTATGGAACACAAAGTGATCAGAATTAACAGTGATACCATATTATTGATACTATATAGTATATGTCATGATGGCCAATTTTTTATTTATTAATGGGACCAAGTAACAGTAAGGATGAAGGGTAGGGCGTGGCTCAGCCTTTTAGTAAACCGAAAAGGACCCTACCAGCCCCCCATACTTGTGCACCTTCTTGAACCGGCAACGCGTGCTTTAATGTCCCTCTCCTCTCTCTCTAATGTTCCATCCAACTGCTATCATCTTTCTTTTGATTTTATCATATGGACACAAACACATTCTTTGCATCTTTCTTTTATTTTTCAAAAAAATATTGGATTCTTCATCAATCATTGTGTTACTATTTTTATCACATTATGTGTTTCAATTAATACGATAAAATATTATTGAATGAGATATAATGGGAATTTTAAGTTTATAAATTCTGAATCAGACAACGACAATATCAAATGCTGATAGTTGAATTCTAAATGTGTTATGTATTCAAATTTAATAACCTTTTAAAGACACATACTTTTTTGAGCAAAATCTAGGGGTGTCAAATGGCCGGGTTAGGTTGAAATTGAAAATATTAAAATGGGTTGAAATAAAAGTCGGGTTGGGTCTTGATTCGCCCAAGTTTACTTTGGGCTCAAATGGGCTAAAAACGGGTTGGGTCTGGACCCGCTCAATTTGACCCGATTAATCTTAATAATTTAATATTTTGATATTAAACTTTTTATAAATCACAATTCAAATTTTAGCTCAATAATTGTTTTTTTAAAAAGTAACAAATGAATAGATGAACCCTAAAAGATGTTAAATATAGAATAATTCATACCATAAATATAGGAACATATTTTAATAAAAAGTTTTAAAACGAGTTAAAATTGGAGATTGAATTGAACTCAATTGAGGATTCTCCTCAAATGGGTTATGCTTAATTGAGATTGAACCCAATTTAAATTATCTTAAGTTCAATCTTTAAAATTCTTAGGATTAAGTGGATTACCTGTGTTTGGGTTCATTTTTAACGCCGTAGCAAAATCTATTGAATTTGATCGATGAGGAACGTAGGAAGTTTTAAAAATCCAAAAATGTTAACTTTATAAGTTTCCCTGTTTTAAAAGGGATTCAACAAGTCTTATTAGTAATAATTTTGTTTTTATTTTACTCTAGTAGAATAATTTTTGAATGAAAAAGTACTGAAATTTCTTTTTTTACCTTTACGTCTGCCAACTTTACATGATGTAAACATAAATTCGAATTAATAAAAAGGCTAAAAAAATGCCAATTAAATCCAGCTCTCTTCCATATTCTTGGTGTGTGTATATTAGGAATATTATCTCTGCGTTCTAATCCGTCCATCTGTACTTAATTAGAACATCTAAAAACAAACAAAGACAAATCCAGCTCTATCAATATTCTTTCCTTAAAATAATTTAATTTGAAGCCTATCCATCCAACCAAATTTGCCTTATAAATGTGCACATGTTCTCATATATTCGAGGCCGTCGACTTACGCAACTTTTATTTTTAACTACAATATAAAAATCTATAAACAATCAAATCGAACCATCAATGAATCTAAGCCCTTAGCTTGTTTCCAATCACATAGTTATAATTTAACTTAAGAAACTCATCACATGGTCGCATTAATGTTCATCATATTAGATGGTGTTGCGTTGGCCACCGTGGGGAGTTAAGGGATCAAGATTCATTTAATCACAACCGATACCTACACCAATATTTTATATTAATCATGGAGCTTAAATACATGATTACTATCAAATTAAGTTAATTTACAATAACAAGTAACTTCATAATAATAATAGAGTAATAGCTAGCCTCATATGACAGATTCATTATGTTATATTAATGGTATAAATAACGTAGATAATGTAAATTTTCAACCATGAGCTAACAATACATATACATAATTGTTTGGTGATCTATCATAACTTGAAAAAGTAGAATCAATAATCGATTAAATTATACTGATAATATATATATATATATATATATATATATATATATATATATTAAAAGATGGTATCTTCATAATAATAAGGTAATTAGAATGTA